>CAJHNH020002103.1:125250-217750 GCA_905116865.2 Candidula unifasciata
TTTTTAAATTCACTACTGGAAAATGTTTCGAAAAACATTTCATGTCAGGATTAACCAGAACAAATTTTTTTACATTCATTGGCACTGAATGAGTTAAAATTATTCTTCTTGCAGGGTCGACTTGTCAACTTGAGTTGTTCCTCTGTACCATCATTTGTGGTTTCTATTACAGCTACAACACAGGTAGGTTCTGTCTTTGAAACTTTGTTTTATACTTATGTCTGCTTTGTTAAGCTTCATTTATGTCTATTTAAAAACTATTCCAGCGGTACAATCACTAATTAAGGAAAAGTAACCGAGAAATATACAGGCAGAAATATACACAATCAGACAGAGATTTTAGATAGGCAAAGAGACAGGCACTGCGGCAAAAAGAAGGAAAGCAAGAGAGGCACATTGACATCATTTGAGAAAGGAATTTAAAAAAATAAAAGAAAAGGCAACGTGAAAGTAAGAGAAAAATAAAGCAAGGGGATACATATTTGACATCTTTTAAGAAAAGGAAGAGGGCTGCGAGGTCTCAAGGCATGGTGTCCGCCTTGAGTGCTGGGATTTTTTCACGTGGACTTCTAGTAATTCCTCCTGGTCTCTGGGTAGTGAGATCGGATGCCGGTGTGCATTGATGTGCACGTAAAAAATTCCTTTGCAGTTGGAAATCAAAAAGAGTAGCCTAACAGCACTGCCCAGGCAAAATTTGGAGTTAAAAAATCTACCCAAAGTATTTCAGGATCCTCGCCGGTGCTACAGAGTCTTGTACACTGTGCTGAGTTTCTTCGGACTCGGACTTGAGTTAGAAGAAGAACGGAGCACTTATGGGTTTCTACCCGTGTGCTATGATGTTGATCCGTTGTTCAAACTTCAAATCTTGAGAAAAATAATAAGAAGAAAGAGATACATTAACATCTTGGAAGGGAAAAAAATGAAACGAGACACCAGATCTCTGGACAAAAGGAAAATAAAAAACAAAGGATCATCTGACAGATACATGTATCTGAATAATTTTACAAAAACTGATGCTGAATATTTTTTAATGGTAACACTGTTTATGATGCAGATTACCTTATGTTGGTATTTGTGTTTGTGATGTAGATTATTTTCTGTTGGTACTATTGTTTGTTGTGTGTACAGGATCATCAAGAATGCTTGTTTTATTCTGCTTTTTCACCCCAGTTTCGGAGGGAGTTTCCTGAAGGGTCCTCTAGTATCAGGAGGTTAGGGCTAGATTAAGAGTTAGTTGATGTTTATTTAACTGTAACCCTACAACACTAAAACTGCTTTATTCTAGACCTGTCATGTATTATTTTGACAGGGTTCATTGTTTATTTCATCATCCTTTCCATTATGTGTTTCTCGCGTTTGTTTGTCACTTTCACTTTGCCCTGTTTGCAAGCGGTGTTTTTACATTTGACCTGTCAGCATTCCTGCATCTAACCCTAACCTTAACCCTAACCATTGAGTAGTCATACATAGAGACTGTCACTCCTTTAGGACCCTTCCCGACCGACACCCCAGTCTGGCCCTTTTCGGGGCCCACCACTTATAATATCCTCAGTTGACACCCCACTGCCCAACTCTGCCCATGAGAAACACCCTTTCAAGCCAAACTTTATGGTTCAGTCAATTAAATACAGAATACAGTGAATGCATACTAGAGATGACACTGCACATATAAGTTATCTATTTTGGGTGAATTACAGAAGAAGAAGAGGAAACTAACCCTAACCCCCTTACTATAGGACTTTCTGGGACTAACCCTAACCCCTTACTATAGGACCTTCTGAGACTAAGCCTAACTCCCTTACTATAGGACCTTCTGGGACTAACCCTAACCCCTTACTATAGGACCTTCTGAGGCTAAGCCTAACTCCCTTACTATAGGACCTTCTGGGACTAACTCTAACCCCCTTACTATAGGACCTTCTGGGACTAACTCTAACCCCTTTACTATAGGATCGTCTGGGACTAACCCTAACCCCCTTACTGTAGGACCTTCTGGGACTAACCCTAACCCCCTTACTATAGGACCTTCTGGGACTAACCCTAACCCCCTTACTAAAGTACTTTCTGGGACTAACCCTAACCCCCTTACTATAGGACCTTCTGGGACTAACCCTAACCCCCTTACTAAAGGACTTTCTGGGACTAACCCTAACCCCCTTACTATAGGACCTTCTGGGACTAACCCTAACCCCCTTACTATAGGACCTTCTGGGACTAACCCTAACCCCCTTACTAAAGGACTTTCTGGGACTAACCCTAACCCCCTTACTATAGGACTTTCTGGGACTAACCCTAACCCCCCTTACTGTAGGACTTTCTGGGACTAACCCTAACCCCCTTACTATAGGACCTTCTGGGACTAACCCTAACCCCCTTACTATAGGACCTTCTGGGACTAACCCTAACCCCCCTTACTGTAGGACTTTCTGGGACTAACCCTAACCACCTTACTATAGGACTTTCTGGGACTAACCCTAACCCCCTTACTATAGGACCTTCTGGGACTAACCCTAACCCCCTTACTATAGGACCTTCTGGGACTAACCCTAACCCCCTTACTATAGGACCTTCCGGGACTAACCCTAACCCCCTTACTATAGGACATTCCAGGGAACTCGCTAGATATTCCCTACCAAACCTTACAGCTGATGTGATTGGGTGAAAAAACTTAAAAGTACTAAACATTTGCTAGGATTTAAAACAGTTATTATGAAAGCAGTATTTAATTTCAGATGCCTGGCATCTTAAAGTGTTTAAAAAAAAAAATTAGTACCTATCAATATAGCTCACAGCACTCAGAAGTAAGGCAAGAAGGACATATAACCAGATTGCGACTGGTACCTGACTGGTACCATCAGTATTGGAACTCTGTGCTGGTTGCTGAAAATGAGGACAGAGCATGCATGGAAATGCCCCGAGTGCTGGGATGTCAGTTCTTAACTCAGCTCAACTCAGCCCATCAGTATGGGCGCCATTTTAGCTCTGGTGATGTAGAGTGTATTCTGTTTCCTGCCACATCTTCTGGATTGTGTCCAGAGTGTACAGTTGCTGCTGCCATCCTCTCTTTAAGGTGCTAGATGTTTCTTATCTTCTCAGTTCTCTCTTTAAGATGCTAGATGTTTCTTATCTTCTCAGTGCTCTCTTTAAGGTGCTAGATGTTCCTTATCTTCTCAGTGCTCTCTTTAAGGTGCTAGATGTTCCTTATCTTCTCAGTGCTCTCTTTAAGGTGCTAGATGTTCCTTATCTTCTCAGTGCTCTCTTTAAGGTGCTAGATGTTCCTTATCTTCTCAGTGCTCTCTTTAAGGTGCTAGATGTTCCTTATCTTCTCAGTGCTCTCTTTAAGGTGCTAGGTGTTCCTTATCTTCTCAGTGCTTGCTCCCATTAAGGTGCTAGATGTTTCTTATCGTCTCAGTGCTCTCTTTAAGGTGCTAGATGTTCCTTATCTTCTCAGTGCTCTCTTTAAGGTGCTAGATGTTTCTTATCGTCTCAGTGCTCTCTTTAAGGTGCTAGATGTTCCTTATCTTTTCAGTGCTCTCTTTAAGGTGCTAGATGTTCCTTAACTTCTCAGTGCTTGCTCTCATTAAGGTGCTAGATGTTCCTTATCTTTTCAGTGCTCTCTTTAAGGTGCTAGATGTTTCTTATTGTCTCAGTGCTCTCTTTAAGGTGCTAGATGTTTCTTATCGTCTCAGTGCTCTCTTTAAGGTGCTAGATTTTCCTTATCTTCTTAGCATTCTCTTTAAGGTGCTAGATATTTCTTATCTTCTCAGTGCTTGCTCTCTTTAAGGTGCTAGATGTTCCTTAACTTCTCAGTGCTTGCTCTCATTAAGGTGCTAGATGTTCCTTATCTTCTCAGTGCTCTCTTTAAGGTGCTAGATGTTCCTTATCTTCTCAGTGCTTGCTCTCTTTAAGGTGTTAGATGTTCCTTAACTTCTCAGTGCTGTTTTAATCCTCACGACCATACAAAGTTCCACAAAACTTTAAACTTTTCTAAACATTTTTAGACGTGTAAATCTTTTAAATACTTCTTTATAATAATAAGTTTGAAGTCCGGGCAGTCATTCTCAATGACCCTCTGTTATAGCCTTGTGCTTGTTCTGATGTTTGCCATGTAAATAAAATCTCCTTATGTTGATAAAAATGTTTCCTTGTGTTCTCCATTCTCTTCTTTAGGCCCTTGCTTTGATTGAGCTCTTCAATGCACCTGGTGGCCGCTATAAGCAGGATGTATACTTGCTGCCAAAGAAAATGGGTCAGTTTTGCTAACAAAGCAGCTGTTGATGTGTATTTATTCAGGAATGTCTCAGTGTCAGATTGATTAAAAGCAGCATTTGACAGGGTGAATAATACAATGTATAATATATCTTTATCAGCTCTGACTTATCATCATCCTATTGATAGACCAAATGTTTCTCAGTGGCTGATGTAGTCTGTGCTAGACTTATATTTTTATAGACCAAGTGGCCCTCAGTGGCAGATGTAGTCTGTGCTAGACTTATATTTGTATGGACCTAGTGGCCCTCAGTGGCTGATGTAGTCTGTGCTAGACTTATATTTTTATAGACCACGTGGCCCTCAGTGGCAGATGTAGTCTGTGCTAGACTTATATTTTATATAGACCTAGTGGCCCTCAGTGGCAGATGTAGTCTGTGCTAGACTTATATTTGTATAGACCTAGTGGCCCTCAGTGGCTGATGTAGTCTGTGCTAGACTTATACTTTTATAGACCAAGTGGCCCTCAGTGGCAGATGTAGTCTGTGCTAGACTTATACTTTTATAGACCAATTGGCCCTCAGTGGCAGATGTAGTCTGTGCTAGACTTTTATTTGTATAGACCTAGTGGCCCTCAGTGGCAGATGTAGTCTGTGCTAGACTTATATTTTTATAGACCAAGTGGCCCTCAGTGGCAGATGTAGTCTGTGCTAGATTTATATTTTTATAGACCTAGTGGCCCTCAGTGGCCGATGTAGTCTGTGCTAGACTTATATTTGTGTAGACCTAGTGGCCCTCAGTGGCTGATGTAGTCTGTGTTAGACTTAAATTTTTATAGACCAAGTGGTCCTCAGTGGCTGATGTAGTCTGTGCTAGACATATTTTTTTAATTGGCAGATTGACCCTCAGTGGGTGATGTAGTCTAAAAAACACTGGCCACTTTTACTTCGCAAACATGAATAGTCAGACAGTTAGTGAAAACTGGAGAGATGTTTTTTTGTTTGTGAGTGAGAGTGTTTGTGCGTCCATGCACCTGTATGTACACACGTGCATTCAAGTCAGGAAATGTGAACCAGTGTCATTGCACACGGTTTTACGGTTTTACCGTAAGTGCTCTGCCATCAGTACAAACAGCTGAAGAGGAAAATTTTCACCTGTGTCCGTCTGCAAGAAACTCCATAGCTAGAACGACATTCCTCTATTTACCCCAGAGTGTTAAACTCTGGTACCCATTTCCTAGGAGCTGGGTAAACCCCGGGAACAGCCCAGTTTTCAACACTGGCTGAGGGCTGAAGCGAGTCTCAGCTGGATTTTTTTTTTAACTTATTGATTTGTATAATAAACTTGTTTCTATAAGACATATAAATGTTTGTATAAATAAACTAGTTTGTACAATACATTTGTTTGTATAATACATTATTTGTATAGTTACACTTGTTTGTATAGTACATTTGTTTGTATAGTACACCTGTTGTTATAATACAAATGTTTGTATAGTACACTTATTTGTATAATAAACACACTTGTATAGTTCACTTGTTTGTATAGTCCACCTATTTGTATAACAACATGTTTGTATAGTACACTTGTTTGTATAGTTAACTTATTTGTATAACAACATGTTTGTATAATACACTTGTTTCTATAATATAAATGTTTGTATAGTATACTTGTTTGTATAATACACATGCTAGTACAGTACACTTGTTTGTATAGTACACTTGTTTGTATAGTACACTTGTTTGTATGGTACACTTGTTTGTATAGTACACTTATTTGTATAATAAACATGCTTGTACAGTTCACTTGTTTGTATAGTACACTTGTTTGTATAGATCACTTATAACACTTAAACTGTTTGTATAATTCACTTGTTTCTAAAATACAAATGTTTGTTTAGTACACTTGTTTGTATAATGCACATGCTTGTACAGTACACTTGTTTGTATAGTACACTTGTTTGTATAATAAACATGCTTGAACAGTTCACTTGTTTGTATAGTACATTTGTTTGTATAATAAACATGCTTATACAGTTCACTTGTTTGTATAGTACACTTGTTTGTATGGTACACTTATTTGTATAACAACCTGTTTGTATGGTACACCTGTTTGTTTAATAAACATGTTTATATGATACATGTTTGTAAATTATACCTGTTTCCATGATAAACCTGTTTTTATAGCTCTCACTTGTGTAAAATATACCTGTTTGTTTGATACACTGTCTGTATTCTTTCTCAGATGAGTACGTAGCCAGTTTACACCTGTCCACATTTGATGCACACCTGACGGAACTGACCGAGGAGCAGGCCAAATACTTGGGCCTCAACAAAGCAGGCCCTTTCAAGCCCAATTATTACAGGTACTTATCTGTGAAAACTCTTTCATGTTTCCTCCCATTCTTCTTCAGAATTCTCAGCCCTTGCTGAAGATATCAGCCACCTCCATTCATCTCTCTAGTTGGCCCTTTGTTTCCAATTGGTGCCACCAAGTGCTTGTAGGTCTGCCTGGATATTATCTCTCCATTATCTTCTTGGTCTGCCTCAAAGTCTACCACCATTTAACTCCCTTGTGTGCAAAGTGTTTACTTCTCTGTCATCTGAAATTATCTCAATCTGCCCCAGCCATTTCTGCCTGTTAGCATGATCAGAGGTGATCTAAACAGAATATGAATGTGGTTGTTGCTTCTCTCTCTCCCATCTAGTTGACTGTTGTAATTCTTATTCTTCTTCTTGTTCACCAGCTGTAAACCAGCTGGTGGAAAGTTATGGGTATTTGTCCACTTCTAGGTTTTGTTCTGTTCCAGAACCTGAGTGTTGCATATATATATCCATTTTACAGATCTGACTCATTTGTATGCAGACTGTTGGTTCCTTGCCTGTCAGGCAAATAACTAGATGTTTTTGCAGTTTGTGCGGTTGAGAGGTTTAGTATGTTTCGCAAGGTTTTGATTTCCACAGCAAAAGACCCGAATAGTAGTTGACTGGTTTCACCATGGGAGTGAATGAACAGTGATGGGGCACAAATAGATCATCGGGGTGGGAGTAGGTGAACAGTGATGGGGCACAAATAGATCATTGTGGTGGGAGTAGGTGAACAGTGATGGGGCACAAATAGATCATTGTGGTGGGAGTAGGTGAACAGTGATGGGGCACAAATAGATCATTGTGGTGGGAGTAGGTGAACAGTGATGGGGCACAAATAGATCAACGTAGTGGGAGTAGGTGAACAGTGATGGGGCACAAATAGATCAACGTAGTGGGGGTAGGTGAACAGTGATGGGGCACAAATAGATCATCGTGGTGGGAGTAGGTGAACAGTGATGGGGCACAAATAGATCATCGTGGTGGGAGTAGGTGAACAGTGATGGGGCACAAATAGATCATTGTAGTGGGAGTAGGTGAACAGTGATGGGGCACAAATAGATCATTGTGGTGGGAGTAGGTGAACAGTGATGGGGCACAAATAGATCATTGTGGTGGGAGTAGGTGAACAGTGATGGGGCACAAATAGATCATTGTGGTGGGAGTAGGTGAACAGTGATGGGGCACAAATAGATCAACGTAGTGGGAGTAGGTGAACAGTGATGGGGCACAAATAGATCAACGTAGTGGGAGTAGGTGAACAGTGATGGGGCACAAATAGATCATTGTGGTGGGAGTAGGTGAACAGTGATGGGGCACAAATAGATCATTGTGGTGGGAGTAGGTAAACAGTGATGGGGCACAAATAGATCATTGTGGTGGGAGTAGGTAAACAGTGATGGGGCACAAATAGATCATTGTGGTGGGAGTAGGTGAACAGTGATGGGGCACAAATAGATTAACGAAGTGGGAGTAGGTGAACAGTGATGGGGCACAAATAGATTAACGAAGTGGGAGTAGGTGAACAGTGATGGGGCACAAATAGATTAACGAAGTGGGAGTAGGTGAACAGTGATGGGGCACAAATAGATTAACGAAGTGGGAGTAGGTGAACAGTGATGGGGCACAAATAGATCATTGTAGTGGGAGTAGGTGAACAGTGATGGGGGCACAAATAGATCATCGTAGTGGGAGTAGGTGAACAGTGATGGGGCACAAATAGATTAACGAAGTGGGAGTAGGTGAACAGTGATGGGGCACAAATAGATTAACGAAGTGGGAGTAGGTGAACAGTGATGGGGCACAAATAGATTAACGAAGTGGGAGTAGGTGAACAGTGATGGGGCACAAATAGATTAACGAAGTGGGAGTAGGTGAACAGTGATGGGGCACAAATAGATCATTGTAGTGGGAGTAGGTGAACAGTGATGGGGGCACAAATAGATTAACGAAGTGGGAGTAGGTGAACAGTGATGGGGCACAAATAGATTAACGAAGTGGGAGTAGGTGAACAGTGATGGGGCACAAATAGATTAACGAAGTGGGAGTAGGTGAACAGTGATGGGGCACAAATAGATTAACGTAGTGGGAGTAGGTGAACAGTGATGGGGCACAAATAGATTAACGAAGTGGGAGTAGGTGAACAGTGATGGGGCACAAATAGATTAACGAAGTGGGAGTAGGTGAACAGTGATGGGGCACAAATAGATCATCGTGGTGGGAGTAGGTGAACAGTGATGGGGGCACAAATAGATCATTGTAGTGGGAGTAGGTGAACAGTGATGGGGCACAAATAGATCATTGTAGTGGGAGTAGGTGAACAGTGATGGGGCACAAATAGATCATCGTGGTGGGAGTAGGTGAACAGTGATGGGGCACAAATAGATCATTGTAGTGGGAGTAGGTGAACAGTGATGGGGCACAAATAGATCATCGTAGTGGGAGTAGGTGAACAGTGATGGGGCACAAATAGATCATTGTGGTGGGAGTAGGTGAACAGTGATGGGGCACAAATAGATCATTGTGGTGGGAGTAGGTGAACAGTGATGGGGCACAAATAGATCAACGTAGTGGGAGTAGGTGAACAGTGATGGGGCACAAATAGATCAACGTAGTGGGAGTAGGTGAACAGTGATGGGGCACAAATAGATCATTGTAGTGGGAGTAGGTGAACAGTGATGGGGCACAAATAGATCATCGTGGTGGGAGTAGGTGAACAGTGATGGGGCACAAATAGATCATTGTGGTGGGAGTAGGTGAACAGTGATGGGGCACAAATAGATCATTGTGGTGGGAGTAGGTGAACAGTGATGGGGCACAAATAGATCATTATGGTGGGAGTAGGTGAACAGTGATGGGGCACAAATAGATCATTGTGGTGGGAGTAGGTAAACAGTGATGGGGCACAAATAGATCATTGTGGTGGGAGTAGGTGAACAGTGATGGGGCACAAATAGATCATTGTGGTGGGAGTAGGTGAACAGTGATGGGGCACAAATAGATTAACGTAGTGGGAGTAGGTGAACAGTGATGGGGCACAAATAGATCATCGTAGTGGGAGTAGGTGAACAGTGATGGGGCACAAATAGATCATCGTGGTCATCTGGAAGAGAATGGTGCCTCATTGAGTGACCAGGGAACTTGGCCTACACTCAAGGGAAAGGCAAAACGAATGTACAACTTGGAATTGGAACTCTGTTCTTGCTGCTGAAGATGGGAACGGAGCACTTACGGGAATGTCACAAGTGCTATTATATTGGTTCTCAGCACTTCTCAACACATAATCTGAAATTTTTTTTTTTATACGCACATCTGTTGGAGCCAACTTGTTTTGTGGAGACAACTAACAAGAGTGTTGTATAAATAAATATATCATTCTTTTCCTGTGTTTGTGTGGGTGGGTCAGAGGGTGGGTGTGTGAGAGGATAGGTCAGAGGGTTAGTGGGTGAGAGGGTAAGTGTGTGGGTGGGTGAGAGGGTGGGTGTGTGAGAGGGTGGGTGTGTGAGAGGGTGGGTGTGTGTGTGAGAGGATGTGTGAGAGGGTTAGTGTGTGAGAGGGTGGGTGTGTGAGGGGGTGGGTGTGTGAGAGGGTGGGTGTGTGAGAGGATGGGTGAGAGGGTTAGTGTGTGAGAGGGTGGGTGTGTGAGAGGGTGGGTGTGTGAGAGGGTGGGTGGGTGAGAGGGTGGGTGTGTGAGAGAGTGGGTGTGTGTTTGAGAGGGTGGGTGGGTGAGAGGGTGAAAGGGTGTGTGTGTGCATGCATGTGTGTGTTTTTGTGTGGCCTATTTGAAAATCAGAGGGTAATAACTCTGCAATCACCCAAGCATGACATTTGAGGAATCCACCAAGTGTAATTGTGGGAGTGGCTAATTGTATTTAAAAAAAACTTGAAGTGCTAAATTCAACCAATAGGACAGTCAGTCAACTAGGTGGTGATCTAATGACATGTTGTGTTATGGGACTTTGATTTTGGGAGCTGACTTCCATTTAATGTGGCATATAGGCGACTGCTGTTTTTAGTCATTGCAAGTGTTTGCTTCTGACTTCGTGTGTAGACTGAACAGATATAGTTCTGTTGCCCAGCTACAGAGCTAAGGGCATAGCCTGACACTGTGAGCTATGGATTTTGTTTGGAATGATTTTTTTTATGTGCCCCCACATGGCTTATGTGAACTGCAGATTCAGAAAATAGTGAGTGCCCGGTTGCCAGAGAACTAGTGGTGCCTTATGCAGTTTATTGCATTCATAGCTACTGATCTGTTGTAACTGCTTGCTTCCATCAACGATGAACTGCATTTCTGGTCTTGACTGTTTGTGTTAGCACTTGTTACTTCTGTCTAGAGTACAATGGGTAGCACAGCTGTCTTCTTTGTGTACGTTGGTGTCACAGCCAGGCTGGTCTTTAGTTAACTACAGAAGGAGTCAATTGAAGAATGTAGGTGAGGAGAAAGATGGTCATGTCGAAGTGATGATGCTAATGATGTCTTGCTTGCTGCATGCTTCTCACATCACTGATGCTTGAATAATAAAATGTCTGGAAACAACTGTTCTTTTCTATACTGTCTCTTTTGTGATACTTCAGTATTGTCACAAACAACATCAATGGTATTCTGAATGGCCGATGTTTCACTCTGTTGTTACATACTCTTGAGGTCGTGTTTTGTTCTTCATCTCTAGTTTCTTTGTTAACTGGTTCTAGTGTCTGTAACTGCCACCTGGCTTCTAGTGCTGTCTGGTACTAATGGCTTAATCGTCAACTCTAACATCTCAATAGTGTTTCTATCTAATGTGTCTTTGTTGATCATGGATCCATTTATCTTGTCTGTTGTCTCCTCTCTAGTGACTGTCTTCGAGGCTCAATGTGACTGTACCCTCTGCTTCTAAGTCTCGTCACCTGAAGGTTCGCGTTGTGAGGGTCCATATTACTAGTTCTTTTTCTTCTAAGTCTCGTAGACTGAAGAATGAAGATTCTCTTTAAGGGTCAATATTACTAGTCCCTCCTATTTCAAGTCTCGACTGAAGGTTACCAATGGGGTTTCTTACTATTTATACTGAAATGCTGGAATGTGTCATATGTGTTTTTCTACTGACTAAACTGCTGCTAGAAGGTTCTGGTATGGCTCAGCATGTTTACTGTGTAGATTCTCATGTGGGATTTTCTAATGGCATTTGGATTGCATCAGTCTACACCAAAATATGCTTATTAAATTGACAGCTGATTTCTGGGGTCTTCCAGAAAACGAATTCTACTGTGTTCTCTTTGAAAAGGCACATTTAAAAACATTACCTCAGATACTATTTATCATCATCATCATCAGGTGCCTTGCCGACTGGCGTGGGAGATCATGCCTCTCCATAATCTGCGATCTCCTGCAGCATGTATCAGTTCGGGTGCCGACACACCTCCATGCCATGCAACAAGACTGTCAAGCATCTTCTCTCGTTGTCTTCCTCTATCCACAGATCTTTCCAGTGGTCACAACATGTTCTATTTTCCCTCTTCTCATAACATGGCCGAAAAATGATGACTGTCTCCTTCTGATGTCTGTGATAAGTTGTCTTCCGGCTCCCGCCTCTTTCAACACCTCTTGGTTGCTATTTTGTTATCCATGTGCCCAGATACTTAAATTTCTGTACTTGTATTTTGGGGCAGGATTTTCTTGGGATAGTACAGCGGTGGTTCCCCCTTGCCTTCCGCCGGTTTGTATATGGTTTGACTCCAATAGCCTTTGTCTAAAGAGACTTACCCTGCAAGGCAGCAGGGGGGAGTGGTTATGGCGCCTCTTACCCGCCGATGGCCATGTCGTAGTTTTGAGGTATTTTACAGAGTTAGCTGTCCCACCAACTAACTCGCCTCTTCTCAATGACCATCACCTGTTTTGGTCTACGGCCACTTATTCAGTATATTCGTGGCTAACCTCTATATCTAGAGGCCTTTCCACCATCCGCCACCTGGTGGACGCGCCTAGTAGTAGGACAGGCTCCTACCCCAGGATACTATTTATAGATTATTCATTTGCAGATATCTCTCTGTTCGTGATGGTTATAGAAAGGGATTGTTAACACTTGTTGACTTTAGTCCCTTCAACTAATGCGCAATATCCTACCAACTAACAAGCAAGTGATGGCATCTGCCTGGTACAAATGATCATTAAGGAAGAGATCTGATTGGCTGGTTCCATGTGTTGAAATAGGATCGGGGAAGCATGATCTTATTATGTTTTAGCTCATGTTTTAGATAAAATTGCAATATTTTCTTAAATCTCCGGGGTTTGTCATTGATGCTACAGAGTTCATGGTTTTATGTGATGTTCTCGGCAAGTGGCTTTTTGCCATTCTGTGAAAAGAAATCAAGCTATATCAGATCAAACACAGTGCAGTAAAATTGATACTCTCAACTTTAAATCTTTTCAGTTCCATTGAGAAATAAGACGACACACACACAAATGGGTAAATCTTCTTCTGCATTTGCCCTTGAAAACTGAGTTGACATGTTGTGTTGTGGTTTACAGCTGGACTGTGATATGTGCACCTTTCCACCCAACACATCCGATTTCAGCAAACTTCTAATTAGTTGCTGTTTATGGCATGCTTGTTAGAGGACAATGGGAATATGAATAAAGCAACAAGTACACTCACCTACTTACTGACCTCAACGCCAGTCATATTCTCCTACTTTGTTGCCAGGTACTGATGTCGGCAGCCATTAGTTGTGAGGTCCTCCGAGTGACAAGCTGGCACCTGCTGTTAAATCATTCCTTCAGCTTTGATCTTGAACAGCAGAACCTCACAGTTTCAGCATCACCCCCCCCCCCCCCCCTCTCACCTTTTGTTTGCCCCCACCCCAACGATTACTGTATCACATCATTTAGCCATGTGGTGGAATTATAGCATTTAGGAAATACTTCATTTTGTTTCATATGTTTTATCAAATCACTATTTTAATCATCCAAGGTTGTTTTTTTCTTGAGTACTTTTTAATGTTCTAGAATCAATGACTTATTTCTCGTCACATATTTTTTTTTTTTTTGGGTTGATTTTAACATCAGTGAACTGGAACAGCTGGGCTATGTTTATTTTGAAATCCCATCATGTTTTCATTTTGTGAGTGTGTGATTGCATTCTTGTATGTTTGATTGTTTTACATAGTATACAGCATGCATAATAAGACGTTAAAGCAATATTATTTGATACGCTTAGTAAACTTGAACCAGTTCACCAGCGTGCATGTTGCTGTAAAATATTGTGTTTAAAGATTAAAGATGAGAGAATCAACCTCATTGCACTGAGTTTTATTGCATTTAGTTTGGGCTTAGTTAGTTAGTTAGTTATTTAGTTAGTTAGTTAGTTAGTTAGTTAGTTAGTTAGTTAGTTAGTTAGTTAGTTAGTTAGTTAGTTAGTTAGTTAGTTAGTTAGTTAGTTAGTTAGTTAGTTAGTTACTTAGTTAGTTACTTAGTTACTTAGTTAGTTAGTTAGTTACTTACTTAGTTAGTTAGTTAGTGAGTCAGTCAGTCAGTCAGTCCAGTCAGTCAGTCAGTCAGTCAGTTAGTTAGTTAGTCAGTCAGTCAGTCAGTCAGTCAGTCAGTCAGTCAGTCAGTCAGTTAGTCAGTCAGTCAATTACTTAGTTGGGTTGTCATCATTGCACTCTGGACTTGTCCATAGGTGCTCAGTTCATCTTGGCTAATAGTACCAGTTCTGTGTTGATTAATAAGTCCTCTGATGTGCCTGGTGTGCTTCTTGTTTTTTTTGCTATGACGATCTTTACTGCCAAGTCTATCAGTCTAGCGAATGATGTGGATTCACTGCCCCCAAAGTCCTCCACCCTTCCAATTTCTATGGAGACATTATATCAGCATGATCCATAGGTTGACTGTGGGTAGTGATAGCGGATCTAGCTAACCCATCAGCTCTTTCATTTCCATCGATGCCTGCATGTCCCGGTATGAAAAAAAAGCTGACTGCATGTGTAGGGAATAGACTTCTGTAACAACTCAAACCGTTGCCTCTGCACTGAACCTGCCCGAACCCTCTGGATCATACTCATTGCTCAGTTTATCTCTTTAGAATGGCTAGCTGCCTGCTGAGAGCTTTCCACCAAGCACAAACTCTGTAGCTCTGGTGATAATCCTCTGGGATCTCCATAAAAATTGCACTCGTGACCTAATGAAGTAACCATGAATCAAAACCTCAGACCTTCAGAGCATGAGACAAACTTCTTGCCCACTTGGCCACTCAAACCCCCTTTCCCTTATAAAATGGCTTATAAACTACTTTAATCAAAGAATCTTCACTCTGTAGGGATTAGGCAGCGTTCTGTAGAAGTAGGCAACATTCTGTCGGGGTAGGCAGCATTCTGTTGGGTTAGGCAACATTCTGTTGGGGTAGGCAACATTCTGTCAGTGTAGGCAGCATTCTGTTGGGTTAGGCAACATTCTGTCGGGGTAGGCAACATTCTGTCGAGGTAGGCAGCATTCTCTCAGGGTAGCAACATTCTGTCAGGCTAGGCAGCATTCTGCAGGGTTAGGCAACATTCTGTCGAGGTAGGCAGCATTCTGTCAGGGTAGGCAGCATTCTTTCGAGGTAGGCAGCATTCTGTCAGGATAGGCAGCATTCTGTAGGGTTAGGCAGCATTCTGTCAGGGTAGGCAACATTCTGTTGGGGTAAGCAGCATTCAGAAGTCCTAGTTAACTTGGCTAATCCTTCTGACCTACAAACCTGAACATGCCATAGTAAAGAGTCATGATTCAGACGATCAGCTGGCATGTGTGCACTGATACAAGCATTAAATCGTTTTGGAAAACTGTAAAGTATATGTTAGCTTTACAGGACCAGTACAGTCAAACAAAGGATGTTTCTCCGATTAGCTTTCATCAGCAGAATAGCTACAGGAAACAAGGTAGGTAGGTAAGTTGTACCCCACTAGGACATCACACAAGTGATAAACCCCTGGTGACACAAAGTGCTGCCATGCAGATAAGAGGTACCAGAAATCCTGTTCAGCAGTTAGGCCATATTTAAGGCCCGGCTATGTTTATGGTCCCTGGTAAAAGCCAGTGTAAGGCCTCAAAATAACTAAAAATTGCATCCCACATGGGGACGGTACTTTCACAATAACAGGAAACAAAACACACAGAAGTAAACTGACTCACTGACTGGCTGACTTTCTACCCCACCAGGACATCACACAAGCGATAAACACCCGATGACACAAAGTGCCACCATGCGGATGAGGATCGCCGTGGAGAGGTCCCAGAAACCGCATTCAGACATTTGGCCATATGTATGGCCTGCCTATATTGCGGCCCCTGGCAAAAGCCAGTGTAGGGCTTCAAATGACAAAAAATTTCGTCCTGAAAAGGACGGAAGTGGTTTAACTATAAGTAAACTGACTCTGAAGTGACAGAATTATGGTATTAAATCTAAACTTTAAATCACAAACTCTCTGTATTTCATGTGTTCATTATAAATGAAGTATTAATTCCTCCCAAACCGTGACGAGTACACAGGTTAAATTTTCATTTTCCATTATAACTACGATGTTTAACAGTCACATTGACGGTTCAGGTTATTCTGCATTTTTTTATTCATTGTGACAAACACGAAAAGTAGACATTTGCTGGAGTTATATCCCTTTCTTTTTTTTTTTAACTACAATTAATTTTTTCACTGTTATCTTCCTTGAAACCATAGTCTATGTGTACATGAGACAATACATCTGAAGTCACCACATGAAAAGAGAGGGTCAATCACAGAGATGGATAGGGGACGGTAATATTTGCATTAATGAGCCTCAGAAACTCAGAAGGCCGAAAAAGAAGATGTGTATAAAATGTGTTTGGCATTATTATATGAGTCTTTTCACCTGGGTTCAGATTTTACTAACTTTAACATATTTCAGTCATATGTGTTGAGCTAGGACAAAACATTTCCATATAACAATGATTCCCAAACTGTTGTCCGCGGCACCCCAGAAAGCTGCGACTTCTTCACAGGGAGACCGCGAAAAATTCGAGGATACATCATTTATTTCTTTTTAAATATCTTTTACATACTAATAGTCATACTCTTACTTATGCTATGCCGCCGTGGACAAACTTTAATTGAAAAAAGGTGCCGCGACTCAGAAAAGTTTGGAAAACACTTGTATATAGGACAGAAGCAACTGGCAAGGTACTGTGACCTTATGACACTGGAGTTAATTGTTGTAGTTAATATAAACATATCATTGTATTGACATACTTGTGCTTATCTAAACTGACAAATATTGTAACTTTCCTTGACGTAGTCTGTAATCCTTATTTTGTATATTTTGTTTAGGTTTTTTCCTCTCCCATGTCTGTATTCCTTTGTGTGTCTTTTGTTCGCATATCTGCATTTTTTTATAGTGTTTATTGTCTATATATATATATATTTTCTTTTTGTTAGCCTTCTGCTTTCTTGTCCATTTTTTTTTTTTTTCTGAGTGTCTCTTGCCCCCGCGACTGTTGACCATGTTGTATCTCATTCATACACACCCTTCCCCTTTTATTGTGTTGTTTGCAGCAATAATTTTCATGATTTCCGTTGATTCTATTTCATAGCAACATTGAGTAAATGTTGGTACAGTATATTGTTGTATACAGTTGTAAGTATGAAAGTTGTGATTCACAATTGGCACAATGTTCTCTTTGTATGATACCTTGAACTAAGTGAGTGCTGCATTTTAAGTATTTTTGTTTTGGGCTACATTTGTTAAGTTATACTGCTGTAATTTACTGATTAATGTGAGTGTGGAAGTACCAGTAGCACTAGTGATTTTGAGAAGGGGTTAACAGATGCATTCAGAGCTGTGCCCAAAAATGAGGCTGTAAAATTACAGTGAATGAGGAGGTGAGGAAAAGATGCCGACTGTGGTTACACTATTCAGAAAGCAGGATAATAATATAATTAGATGGATGTGGGAAGAAAATGAAACAGACACATCTGTCCATATACAGCCACACTAGATGCACCTAGGCAT
This sequence comes from Candidula unifasciata, assembly GCA_905116865.2. NCBI lineage: Eukaryota > Metazoa > Mollusca > Gastropoda > Stylommatophora > Geomitridae > Candidula > Candidula unifasciata. The sequence continues at coordinate 142,821 of CAJHNH020002103.1, forward strand.
CTATGTGGGAAATGCCATATGAAACTATAGTGGACGCGGAAGTCCACTGCAGTAAAAGTCTAAAATGCAAAAGAAGCAGGGCAGTCATTTTGTTTAGGTAAAATTCCAGGTCTGCAAGCCACCTACTTTGGTTTCTAAAGACATATTCCTTGATGAATGAGATGTCCAATATATGGAAATATGGTTAAACAGTAATGAGCAGGACATGACAATTCCTTGGGTGAGCCGAGTACCACAGCCCCGTGTATTGGTGTTGCGAAGTGATATGAAGGGTGTATCACCTCCTAACTAAGTGTCTACAAGGTAACTGATTCTGCCTCTCTCATATATGCAAAAATTGCCCAAGCTGACTTTCTGGCAACTACTTGGGTTCCCTACCTGAGAATGCTAAATTAACACAGTTCACATAGTCACATCGTACCACTAACACCAATAACAGTCAACAGCCAACCACATCAACAATACTGGAAGAATGATCTCTATAATCGTGCATCAGTCTATTTATTGGGACGAAACACAGTATGATGATGACAATGAACTGGTAATCCAGGATAACTGTCCATCTAATGCCTCACCTATACACACTGATATGCTTCCAAGGCGGTGTCACAGGGAACATATAGCCTCGACTTGACGTGAGTCCTCAACATACACCTGCAGCCTACTGGCCCACTTTTGTGGTCACCAGTAGCCTTAATAAAAGCTGACTAGAGACTCTGCCCCAGGCACAAGTCTTCCAAGGCGGGGTTAATTTTGATTCTTCAATAATGCAGACTGCTTATAGTGCTTTTGGATGTGGCAAATTTCTGTTGTGAAGACCAGCTTGTTTATAACGGGCAATTTTTCTTGCTTGCATTCTTATCTGGATAATAGGAATTTCTGATAAGAAGCACCTTTTCTTGGTCCCAGGTGTGTTCTCCTTATTAGGTCTGCACTGAAAGTGAAGAAGAAAATTGGAAACTGAGGTGAATACAATAGAAAATGCAGTGAGATGCATATGGTGACATAGGATGAGTCAGTTATGAGCCTGTACATCATTGGGGGGATACAAATAAGATGAGAGTCAGTGGAAGCAGGTAATCTTAATATAAAGGAAGTTGGGCATCGTGGCAGGAAGAGCATAATGGATAGTAAAGGATAACTCAAATGGTTTGGACATGTGTCAAGACTTCCACGAGATAGTACACCACAGAGAGCCTGCGTCACTTATACATTACAGAAGCAAAGCCAAAGGTCGGCCATGCAAATGATGGATTGATGGAATATCCAAGGCCGTAAATAACAGCATCTATAAAGCAGGCCAGTTTGCATTGTTTTTGACAATAGTACGTTATTATGAATGGTATAAGACTTCTGGTAAAATATGCCAAATAAACAAACCAACTGTTTTTAGTCCTGGTAAGTTATTTGTTACTGAATATGGTAAGCTGTTGTATTTTTCCCATATCTAGATGTAAAGTATATAGTTCTGTTGCCCAGCTACTGAGTTGTGTGCATTGTGCGGCACTCTAAGCTGCTGATTTTTTTTGGAGAGCTTTTTTTTTTGACAGTGCTCAACACGGTTTGTACTGTAAACTGCAGAGTCCGAAAATGATCAGTGGCCTGTTGCCAAAGAACTGGCGGTGCCTTATACAATAAGTTGTGTGTTTGCAACTACTGATTTGTCGTAGCTGCTGCCTTCATCAATGATAAACTGCATTTCTAGCCCTGGACTGGTTTTTTTTAAGCACTTCTGACAGCAGCCATATGCATTTAATATGTGTTAATGGGTGAGCTCCACGATAATCTCCCCTAACAAACTAGGTCACGTTCCATTCATAAATTTTTTAGACTGGTCTCAAAAGTGAGCTAGTGTGTATGGGTGGCCCGTGGGGAGTCTTTCGTGGAATTAACCATGTTAATGCTATTTTTACTTTGCTGAGAGGGCAGTATATGTTAGTTATTTCACCACTGATGGATATTCTGTGTGGTTCTCATTGGCATTGCAATGGAGCTACTCCGGGATGCCCAATTTGCTCTGATGTTGGAATACCAGTTTCAAGATTACCTTACCAGCCAACCTGCCACGTATGTAGCAATAACCGAGTCAAGTAAGCTCCCTGTCTTATACTTTTAAACTTATGTTTCTGTACGGTCTTCTGCGTACAGCTCTGTGATTTATTGTGTGGGGTGAACAATGCAATGAGAATGATTGTTTCAAATGGTTTTAGACTTCTGGTCAGATATGGCAAATAAGCATGCTCACTTGTTTTAGTCATGGCAAGTTATCTGCTTCTGACTATGGTTAGCATTTATATTTTCCCCATATCTGGACTAGAAGTATATAGTTCTATCGCCTAGATACTGAGTTGAGTGCTTGGGCGACAAAGCAAGAACGATTGTATGTTGTTTTGAATGGGTTTAGTTACCAAGCGGTTGATGTATATATCTGTTGGCATTGGGTTTGTTCTGACAATGGTTATCTGTTGTTGCATTTGTGTGTCTGAAACAGTCACCAATAAAAATTACCACACTGTAGTTGTTTGTTCACTTTTTTAAATACAGAGTATAGGGTGTCCCATAAGTTTTTTTTTTTTTTTTTTTAAGAATCTAGAAGCCATGAGTTGTTAACCCTTAGGCTCGGTATTATAGATATAACCTGTATTTTATTCAAAGTTAGCACCTTGTTCATTAATACAGCGAGTGGCAAGATCCAACAAACACTAGAACGACCTCTGTAGTTCTTCTGTTGTTATGACCGTTAAAGTCGATGTTAGGGCGCTTTGGATGTCATCAATATAGTCAAAGAAGCGTCCTTTTAATGGCAACTTTATTTTGGGAATAGAAAATAGTCACAGGGAGACAAATCCAGCGTAATAGGGTGAATGGTTGTGAACACGCACTTGTTTATGGGCCAACAATTCCTGTACAACTACCGCCCTTTAAGCTGGTGCATTATCAAGCAGACGAAACAAATTGCCAAGTGTTGAACACAAACCGGCAAGCAAATTTTGTCTTGCCTAAATCTTCCACTAAAATTTTACGAATGGTCTCTGTATTAACACCAAATTCATCTACTGATCAAGAGAATTGACTGCACTGCACGGGTTTTTATCCCAAATGGCTGCCCGGCCCTCTAGCGTAGTTGGCTAAACCGGATTGCGTGGAGACCGGGTGACGAACTCCTTATGGTCCGGGTTCACTCCCGGGTGTAGGCAGAAAAGCCACATTTCTCCCAGATTTACGGTATTTACAATGGAATCAAGGCCGAAAGGCTGCGATATCCATAATACCGAGCCTAAGGATTAACAACTCATGGCTTCTGGATACTAAAACAAACAAACAAACCATCCCAAATAGCTCGCTCTCTCTGAAGAATGGCTAGCCGCCTACTGATAGCATCGCACAGAGCACAAACTTGGCTCCACCAATGATTCCCAGAGATCTTCATGAACCAGAGACTAATTTCATACATAAATGCCACTTTAGTCTAATACAGTAAAACCTCATTAACACAAACTCGCTTAAGATGAACATTCGGTTAACTTGAATAACATTTTAGCCCCAGCAGGGATGGTTTATTCATAATATATTTATTAATGTCAGGGAGATGAAAAGAGACAGCAGACTGCGGTACCTGGGAATCACCTTTGACAGAAGTTTGTCTTTCAAGGATCACATAGAGGGAGTTGTGACAAGGGCTCAAAAAGGTCTAAATGCACTAAAGAGGCAGCGATGGACGTGGGGCAGAGATTGCTGTTCACACTTTACCAGCACTTCATCATCTCAGTGATTGATTATGGATAGGGGTTGCTCACTGTCTCAAAGAGTCAGCTAGAAAAACTGGAGCGCATACAGAATGAAGCTATGCGGCTGATCCTGGGTTGTACAAGAGTCACCCCGATTGTGTGCATGCGATACAAATGTCAATTGGCTAATAAAATATAGGTTTAGCTCTATGTTCCCGGGGATCATAATGATCTCATTGTACTACGGCACTGTTCACTGTCTCCCATCGCTGTGTGTGTGTGTGTGGGGGGGGGGGGGGCAGGGAGAATAGCCACACTGCCTCCTAACAAGCATGTCATAGAAGGCAACTAATTAATTTTTTCTGAGGTCGAAGTGCTTCTGCCTGAGAGCCTTCTTCTTCTCTTTCATTGCTTACCTCAGCGAGGTGTTGGGGAAGATGTTAAGTTTTCATTTGTGCACTTTTTCCAGAGCTTTGTAGAAGTTGGTATTCATTTCTGTTAGGTTGCTCCTGATGATGTCGCTCCATCTCTTGTGTGGTATTCCCCTTGTTCTGGGTTCATTATATTTCTTTAGCGTGGCTCTCTGTGGCAGTTGGTACCAGGCCATTTTCGTCCGGTGACCAAACCATCTTATTTAATTAATTGTATGACTGGTTTCAGTCCTGGTCCTCTAATTTCTTCATTCCTGATTTTATCTCTTCTTGTCACTCCGTCAGCTCTCCTGAGACATCTCATCTCTATTGTTACGATCTTCTGCTCATTAGTTGTAGTTTAAGTGTCCATGTTTGGCACTGGTAGCACCATGTTGCCCCCCCCCCCCCCCCCACCGCAAAAAAAAATTTTATGATTGACAGAGGTATCGTCATTTGCGTCAGAAGCGGTGTTAACTGTCCCATAACCTGATTTGCTTTCGCACATTGTATGTTGATTTCTGTATCTATTCTTCCATCTAAGGTGAAACATTACCCTAGATATTTAAATGTGCTCGTTTGTTTTATTTCTGTTTTATCTATTTTAATTGACATGGTTTTTTCTTGTCGACCTATTTCTATTACCTCTGATTATCTTCATTTTATATCTCTTACACGTAGTATTGACTTGGTCTATATGGCTCTGTAAACTCTCTTCTGTTTCTGCTAATAATACTCTCTCTCTCTCTCTCTCTCTCTCTTATTGTACCATACCAGGACATCACACAGGCGATAAACACCCTGTGACACAAAGTGCCACCATACAGATGATGATCACCCGTGGAAAGGTTCCAGTTAATCCTTTTAGCCGTTAGGCCATATCTATGGCTAGGCCATATTTATGCCCCGGCTATATTCAGTGCCCCCGGCAGAGGCTAAGATGGGCTTCAAATAACACAAAATTGTATCCCACATGGGGACGACTGTCATGTTTATTTTTACTTTTTCATCCGCAAATAACAATTCTGAGATATCTTTCTTTTCTTCGCTTCTCTGATTTGCTGCATATGTTGTCGATGTATGTTACAAAAGCAGGGGAGATAACACACATCCCTGTCTTACTCCCCATTTCACTTTAAAAGATTGTCATGTCCCTGCTTTTGTTTGTATGCAACTTTTACTTGATGTATATAAGCGCTTACACACTTCAGTTAGATGTTTGCTGATTCCATATCTTCTTAAGCAATTCCACAACATATTGTTATCCACTCTGTCAAATGCTTTTACCTGATCTATAAATGCGACTTTGCCTGTCCTATTATACTCTATTGCTCTTTCTGTCAACTGTCATAACACAAATATTGCGTCTGTGTAGTTTCTGTTTCGTCTGAAACCCATTTGGGCTTCTGAAAGTTGATCCGCTGCTAATGGTCTTAACTCTTTGAGTCACGAGGAACGCATCATACGTTCATAGGTTCATGCCTAGAAGCCCAAATGAACGCAAGCTGCACCGATTTTACGTCTCTCTTGACTACCCATTGGGTCTCTGATGCTAAACCCCCTGGGACTCAAAGAGTTAATCTTCTGTCAATTAATTTGGCGCACATTTTCCCTGTGTGGCTTAATAGTGATCTTCCTCTGTAATTATTGCACTCTTTCTTACTCTTTTATTTGGCCATACTGGTATAATTATTGCTGTTTGCCAGTCATCTGGTGTTCTAGCCAGGCACTCTGGAAAATTCGCCTGATACATTTTGCTCCTGTTTCACCAGCTGTTTTGATGGCTTTTGCAGGATTGTCAATACCAGTCGTTTTGTGCCTTTGTGTTATTTTTATTACATTTTCAACTTCTGTAAATAGAATTGCTGGCTCTAGTGTATCTGTCTCTTCTGGTGTGTTTGTTGTATTACTGTTTGCATTGTCATCTTTATTCTTGAAATTTACTAGTTCGTTAAAATAGTTATGAATTAATTAAGTTAACAGAAAGTGTATTGATCGGCACTTATAGAAAGAAGTAAAAAGATAGAAGAACACACTAGACAATAAAAATCCAAAGCTATAGTTACCGTGTTGGGAATTGAACCTGTCACCTCAAGACCGCGTGTGTGCCTCGCATGGATACAAGTGCACTAAAAATATGGTCAATTAGGCATCCCCAAAAAAGGTGTCTTATTGGCCATGTCTATTGTACAGCTAGAAATCCATACTCCATCTCTCTAGAATTATTTTGGGGCCTAGAATAGGTTTCATCATTTAGTATTTCTGTTGGTTTATATTCCTCATTGCTTTGTCTTACTTACCCCTCTTACTTTCTTATTGTAGTTTCTTACTGCTGCTTTTTCTTCTGCTGCCAACATTTCTCCAAACTTCTCCAATGAATTTTTCTTGTTTGTTCTTATTGCTTTATTGGCTTCTTTTCTGGCTTGCCTATACCTTGTGTAGTTATCTGCTTTTCTGTGTTTTAACCAGAAATGGTAAGCTTTCTTTTTGTTTTTCACCATTTCTTTTATTTCTTCATTCCATATGTTGATATTTTACGTCCTAACTTCCCTTTCTTTTTAGTTCTGCATATTTCTTATGCAACATTCTCCGTCCTGAGAGCCCAGGAACAAAATGTCTGCGTACACATAAGCCAGATCTGTAAAACCAATGTGTATGTAATGCTCAAGTTCTGGAATAAGCAAAAAAGTCCAGAAGGATATCAACATAAGTAAAGATCCCTTTTCATGCCTTAGGCGCATCGGGTATATGGGAAAAGCATCCCATATTTGTACAGACCAATCAGCACTGGGTCGGTAGAAGAATACCAACAACCAGAGCTTTTTGCCTGAGATTACAGTCAGCGAACACAAAGTTAGCACCACAGGATCATGACCACGTATATCTTGTCATGTATCAATTTATTGATTTAATGAATCGGAAAACATAAATCATTACAGTCAATGTAACTTGTTAGATTTGCTCAAAAAATATACATATACAATTAAAGATGTCTCAGATTTCTGATCATATGTGAATATTCCTTCCACCTCTGAACCCTTCTAAAGAGGTACCACAATGGCTGATCACATCATGAGGCAGCAATTACCAAAATCTAGCAGGCATACCGCCATGACATCTCCCAGTAACTGATCAGGCAAATAAACAATGTGTTATATGTTATATTAGTGTTTTCACTCACATATAATTAGTGGTGTCTGACAAACAAAATTCAAACGTAAAATGGACCCAAAGCATAGAAATGAAAAATATTCTGTGCAATATATCTAAGTCAATTGAAGTCAGAAAAATAGAGTTTTTTTAAGTCAAAGGTGAAAGGACTGACTTGGCTGCATCATGTTTTATCCCAAGCCACTAGGTCTCTCTCAGGAGAATGCCTAGCCACCTGCTGAGAGCGCTACACAAGGCATGAACTCTATAGCTCCAGTGACGATCTGCGTGAAACTCCATAAAAATTGCACTCGTGGACCAAGCTTACCAGGAAATAAACTCATGACTTTCAGAGCCTGAGGCAAATGGATTACCCACTTCACCACGGAGACTCCCACTTTAAAGAAATGAACAGCAGAACAACCTGAGCAAGACCAGCATTTCCAAAGATGAAGGTAAACACGCTATATTTTTATCCTTTGAGGATACCAAGTAGTTGGTTAAAAAGCTGAACTTGTGGTCGGGTGACTCCCCGGGTGACGAACTACCTATAATGGTCGGGGTTTACATAGTGATGAACTTACATTTTCATAAACTAATAGGCACTTCATGCGGAAGCCCAAGTTTAGTAGCTAGACGTTCCCTTGCGGATCGGAAGGTCATGGCTTCGGTTCCTGTCGAGAGCCAGATTTCTTTAAAAATGACTCTGGCTCCCAGGTGTACCCAGCCTTGAGTGAGTACCAGGTGTGGTCCTGGGAAGTAAAGGCAGCCGACGTGATGCTGATCACATCACCCACCAACTGCCTTTTGGTCTATAAAATAACATACCCAATATGCCTGAAAGGCGTGGAAAGGGGTGCCTTAATTTAAAAGGCACTTAATGGGTAATGTGGTTACCAGCTTGCCTTCCTGTTTACCTCCCTCTTCATTGACAGGCACCATTGTAGGTTGTGCCAGCACGGAAATCGAGGTGAATTTGAGAGAAAAAACATGTACCTTGAAGCAGATCTGTACCTCAGACCTTCAGGCCAGCAGGCAGGCAGGCATCTAGCTACTATGCTACAAGAACTAGAGTATGCGATGACAACAGTAACAGGAGGAGAAAAGAGGCTAGGAACATTTAACACTTTCACTCCAGGAATCCTAACCAAAAACAGGCCATGACTTCCGTCCAGATATGGACGGTAGTCAACGGTTTTGCTGCCCCAGTTTAGTGCCTGATGCAGCACTGTGAGTTATCTTTTTCCTGTGAAATGCCTTTTATTTGTGCAGCGGTTGTCTTGTGGTAATTAGTATGGCCGGGTTGCCAGTTTAGTGTGAACTGGTGAAATACCTTATGCAATAATTCTACGTGTGTACAGTGACTGACTACTTCCATCAACGACAAACTGAATTTCTGGTGCCGACTGTTGGTTTTGGCACCTCTGGCAACTGAGATACGCATTTGCTGCATCATACACATATTTCTGGATTGTTCAGGGATTATTTGTTTGTTCACCAGTTTTTTTTTTAATGCAACAGGGAGAGACATTTCATTTAATTTTCACTGGCACAGGAACAGAGCAAATTTGAGGAAACCCGATTGCAGTGAAGTTGAAACCTTAAACTTGCCTGGAAAAAAACCACAACAGCCCAAAATTGCTGGGGTTGGTTCTGCAACGCCTTGTAAAGATATGCAACTAACTGTTATAATACAAGATAAAAAGATAAGACACGATGATCAACACCACACATCATAGACTACAAGAAAAAGACAAGCAAATAAAATATGTGGTCATCGAGAATGACTGCTAGGATTTAAAACTGTTATTATAATATTATACTAACAATGATTGCCTGGAAAAGGCTAATAAAGGTAGAAAATTATATACAACAAAGAGAGGGATACAAATAAAGATCTTTGGTCATGTGATGAGAAAAGGGGCACTGGAAAATATTGTGACGACTGGAAAGATTACTAGTAGTAGAGGCAGAGGCAGACCAAGAAAAACAATGGTGGATGGCTTAAGACAGTGGCATGGAGGAATATCTTCAGTGGAATTGATCCAGAACACCAAAGACTGAGATCTGTGGAGATGCATGAGTGCCTACACCAGTTGGCAAGGCACGTGATGATGATGATTATAAAAGAAGAATGTAATGGATTTACTCGTGTGGCATCTTAAAACATGCAGAAAAGTTTAGCTTTATGTGACCTTGCGTTAACTGACATAACTGTCGCAACAGGGGTTCACAACACCCAGGGGAGATTATTCAGCCCTTCTTGTTCGGTGAAAACATCATTATCAGACACGTGTACCTTGACATGCAGCATTTGTTTCCACAACTTGAAAACGGAGTAAACGAGGGAGAGTAAATGCCTCCTCATGTCAGCAGCACTGTCTGTGAAGTCCTAAATAAAAGGTTTCGGAATGCCTGCGTTGGGAGGGGTGGACCAATACCTTGGCCTCCCCAAAGCCCAGACCTAACAGCACTATTCTATCATATGTGGGTATAGGTTTAAAACACTGTGAAGATAACGCAAAATAAGCACCTTACAGAGAAGGTCCCTGCAGAAATTGCCATTGTTAATTCTGGACACAATTCAGAAGACACGGCTGGAGTCTGAATACCATCTAGACGTGACCAAAACTACACAAGGCCACCATTTCAAAGTGAACTCAAGTCAGTCTAAAACTTTAAACAGTGATCTCTAATCTTATTCAGGTCGTTCACCCCTCTCCCCCCACACCTCCCCAGAGTACATGACAAGACCCCCCCTCCCTTTCCCACACCTCCCCTGAGTATATGGCAATTTTCCTATGCCTCCCCTCCCTCCTTGAGTATATGGCAAGAACCCCATGCCTCCCCTCCCTCCTTGAGTATATGGCAAGTTTCCCATGCCTCCCCTCCCTCCTTGAGTATATGGCAAGTTTCCCATGCCTCCCCTCCCTCCTTGAGTATATGGCAAGAACCCCATGCCTCCCCTCCCTCCTTGAGTATATGGCAAGACCAAAATGCTCCCCTTCCCCTTAAGTATATTTACTACATGGCAAGACCCCCATGCTCCTCTTCCCCTTAAGTATATTTACTATATGGCAAGACCCCCATGCCTCCCCTACCCCTTAAGTATATTTACTTTATGGCAAGACCCCCATGCCTCCCCTACCCCTTAAGTATATTTACTATATGGCAAGACCCCCATGCCTCCCCTACCCCTTAAGTATATTTACTTTATGGCAAGACCCCCATGCCTCCACTTCCCCCTTAAGAATATTTACTATATGGCAAGACCCCCATGCCTCCACTTCCTCCTTAAGTATATTTACTTTGTGGCAAGACCCCCCATGCCTCCCCTCCTCCTTAAGTATATTTACTATATGGCAAGACCACCATGCCTCCACTTCCTCCTTAGGTATATTTACTTTATGGCAAGGCCCCCATACTCCCCTGCCCACTCCGTACATAATAAAATATGATCACAAAACAGGAGGCATGTGTTCCTAATCTATAATTAAATGCAGGTGTCATCACAAAAATGTCCTTGGACTTTCGTTTTATTTATAGTTTTAAAGTAAGATTTATAAATAATTTTTGGGGGGGGGGTTTAAACTGTTAATGTAAGGAATTTTACAATTACAAGTTAATTCAATTTCAAAAATTGCTTGATGCCTCCTGCCGAACTTCCTCATGCTCCCGCCAGGTTGGAGACCACTGCTTGAAAACTGTCTTAGCATTTTGGGTTGCTTGTGTGTATATCTATAAATTCTTCTTATATAACAAGTTTACAACCCCAGGAATCATTCTTGATAATCACGTAAAATAGTAAAATGTAAAGGACTCTGTTCCACGCCTTTCAGGCATCTGGGCAAATAGGGCTACACTTTATAGACTAATGGTACTTCTCAGGTGAGGTGGTCAGCATCACGCCGGCCGCCTTTACTTCCCAGGACTGTACCTGGTACCCACTCAAGGCTGGATCAACTTGGGAGCCAAAGTTATTTTTTTTTTAAAAGTCCGGCTCCCATCAGGTGAGGTGGTCAGCATCACGCCGGCCACCTTTACTTCCCAGGACTGTACCTGGTACCCACTCAAGGCTGGATCAATTTGGGAGCCAAAGTCATTTTTTTTTTTTTAAAGTCGGCCCCCGTCAGGAACCATACATGTAAAATAGAAGTTACATAAAATCACTGTTTTCCCAGTGAAATGTGTCGGCAAGCGGCTCGACAATAGACTTTGTTGCCAAACGTGAAAGTATTTGTGTCTGTCTCCTTTTATCGCGTAAACACTGCAGGAATCTTTTTCATCACGCTTGGTGGTGTGCAATGCTAAGCCACTTTATATGGCACACATAACCAAGTCACAATTATAACCTAAAGCTCCCCCTTCGGGGATGCTGGTTTCAGTAAAGCATCCGCCTACCAGGGAACAGCACCAGAGGCATACAGTCAACTTTCAGGCAGTATCAAAGAAGCCATGCACACGCTATTTACAAAAACGGAATGACATTTTATCAAATGTGTTTGCCAAACAGCTTAAATAAGCAGTGTTAAAATAATTCACAGTAGCATCATGAACATTAACTTATGAGATTTAAGAAGGACTAGTTAGTACAGTAGTATCTGAAAATGTAACTATTGTTATTTTGTTCTTTTATCTCCGGTGGAACATAGGCCCTCAAACAAGCCAGGCTAAGTCATCTGATTCTTTGCTATCGCATGTAGCTCACACCACGTCCTCGTAATGCAGTTGTTTTTTTTTCACTTCACTCTCAAGTTCCCTACTCTGTGTGTGTGTGTGTGTGATTTGGGGAGAGGGGGTGGGTTCTTCCTTTGACCCCGTGGGTTCCCATCCAAGACATTCAAGTTATTTTTCTATCAAGTCACACACATTTTTCTCGCAAATTCCATGTAGGTTTGAGCATTTTGTAAAAAGGTGTCTAATCAAAAGTGTTTCCTTAAAAGTCAGAGTGTATTTGCCTGGGAGGTGAGGAACCAACAGTCTGCATAATGTGTAAATCAACCAGATCTTTAAACTGGGTATACACACAAAAATCAAGTCCTGGAGAACTGAAGTAAAACAAGCAGAACTTTTCTGTCTGAGTCAATGAAGAAGTAGAAGTTAAAAAACAGTAATACGATTAGCATGCTTCCTTGCCAGACTGTTGATTTTATTTTCAAAACTCATTTAAAGTGGGCCCTTCATTAATGATCTGGGTTCCCAGGTAGTTCTTTTATTTTAGTTCACCCAATCTCAGCGACTCTAAGATTTTGTGGAGAGTTCCTGGAAAAGTCCAATATTATGTGTCAGGGGTAAGGGTTAGTGTTCATTTCACCCTCTCACACCCCTTTACTACTGGACTTTCCAGGTAAGTTCCAACAAAATCATGGATCCTCTAAGATAGGGTAATTTTAAAAACAGGCAGTCTACCAGGTTAACCCAACATAAAATGAAATATTCTAAGATGTAAAGGTGGTCACCGTTCCCCCCCCCCCCCCCCCCCCCCTTCCTCCTCTTCTTGTTCCAGGCACCAAGAGAAGAGATATCATAATCAACTCTTAATGGGAACAGTGAGATAAGGTACTTGGGGATGGCTGATGCACTGAAAGCCTGAGCACACGGGAAAGCCTTAGCATACAGGGAAAGCCTGAGCATACGGGGAAAGCCTGAGCATACAGGGAAAGCCTGGGCATACATGGAAAGCCTGAGCATACGGGGAAAGCCTGAGCATATGGGGGGAATGCACAATGACCAGTGATAACATGATATATTTTTAAAACACTTTACCATCCAAAAGAAGAAGGTAATGGACTTTCCAACATGATTTCCGGGACCCCATTTGCGAAGTAACAGGGGAGGATTAAACCCACGCCCCTCCCACCCCAAATCCAAACAAGCATGTCATAAGAGGCAACTAATAAACATTTGCTGAAATCAGATGTGCTGAGCCAAAAGGTGCAGATATCACAGCTTAGCTGTAAACCCCCACACAATGTGCCAACCAGAATTTTGAGGGAGAACAAACAAGAAGAAAAGTTTAAAACAAAAAACATACACACAAACACAAAACTATACACACTTTAATGGATATCATTTAGGATTATACTGAAAGTTCCATTGAATTACGGTAGCAATCTAATCACATGATCCAGGAAAATATGTAGTGGGCAGAAAGGCTTTCCAGCGAGACTTGACGACAACAAGATTCTGTAAGGGACCTGCCACCCACTGTTGTCTTCAAAACAGATAAACAGTGCTTCCATTTTTGCTGTATAGGCGGGGAAGAGAGGGGGTCTTTGAGGATTTATGACCACTTAGCTAATGCAGCTGCCACAGACTTTGCAGGTTGGGATTGTATTTTTTGCCTTTGCCCCCTGACAAACGGAAAAAATATAGCCCTACGGAGGATTTAAACCTAGGTTTCCCACATGAGAGCCCAGCATTCTTAACCGTTCAGTCAGCAACTCCTGTGTGTGTGTAACATCAATCAAGTCACACACACACACAAAAGTGGTGGCTGTAGCTAAAGGCCATGGTCCTTCTCCTGTTACATCTCTATGACACACCCCTCGACTCCATATTCACATGCTCCTGTTAGTTCCGCCACAAGAACTGGCCCAGTTCACCAATTCATTTGAAAAACAAAAACACATTCCAATATTTCACTCAAGAAATCTCGGCCTTAAACGCAGTATAAAAGTTAGTAGTTCATTTTAAAAATCACCGTCCAATTTCTCCAACTCTTAAAGTCAGAATCGTTAGCTTCTCTGAATGAGAAAGTTCAACAACCATCACATGTTCCATTTTTGAGCACAATAATCAGTAAATAAATTACTCGTGGTGGTATGGCTAGATGTCACTGCCCACATCGTTTGGTACGAATGTATGAGAGTAGGCCAACATCCCGATCAGTCTGTTAGCAGTATCAAATTGGATAAACCATGCAGGAGTCTTGCCATGAGGGGGTTCCCCAAACTAGCATCGGTTAGTGACCGTGCTAGTTAACTGACCATCATGATAGCTGCTGTTGGCCCACTCCGTGCTGTTCACTGGACACTTCAACTCCATGTAGCACTTCAGTGATTTCTGTCTTGACATTTCCTACCTGTGCCATCGCAACCTGCCAAACAGAAACAAAGGACTTCAAAACCAAAACTTTACACAGCAAACACAACAGTGGTCTCTAAGCTGGGTGGTGGGGGGGGGGGGGGGGGAGGGTGGCATGAGGAAGTTTCAAGGGAGGCATTAAGTAATTTTGAAACTGAGTGTATTTGTACTTGTAATATGCAAGAACACAACAGCTAGGTTCGAAAATCCACAAAGGAAAGACAAAGAATATGAGAATAAATCAGACAAATAGTAATGTGGTTTCTCTTAATGGCACCCCACTCCAAGACATGGAGACCAAAACTTATTTGGGCAGTAATGTAGATAAAGATGGGGGGAACTGATAGAGATGCTAAAATATGAATACAAAAAAGCAAGAGGAGCTTTCATAGTACTAGAGAATTTGTCGAGGTCAAAAGAAATTAAAACTAATACTAAACTAAAACATTTTTTATTCTAATGTCAAATCAGAACTGTTGTACGGAGCAGAAACATGGAGAAGAACTAAGGCAATTACTAATAAACTACAATGTGTCATTAACTGGTGCCTGCACAGAGTAGTGAGAATTAAAATGGTATGACAGAATCACTAATTTAGAGCTTTGGGAAAGAACTAAACAAGTTCCAGTGAGAATTAAAATGGTATGACAGAATCACTAATGTGGAGCTTTGGAAGAGAACTAAACAAGTTCCAGTGAGAATTAAAATGGTATGACAGAATCACTAATGTGGAGCTTTGGGAGAGAACTAAACAAGTTCCAGTGAGAATTAAAATAGTATGACAGAATCACTAATTTAGAGCTTTGGGAGAGAACTAAACAAGTTCCAGTGAGAATTAAAATGGTATGACAGAATCACTAATGTGGAGCTTTGGGAGAGAACTAAACAAGTTCCAGTGAGAATTAAAATGGTATGACAGAATCACTAATGTGGAGCTTTGGGAGAGAACTAAACAAGTTCCAGTGAGAATTAAAATAGTATGACAGAATCACTAATTTAGAGCTTTGGGAGAGAACTAAACAAGTTCCAGTGAGAATTAAAATGGTATGACAGAATCACTAATGTGGAGCTTTGGGAGAGAACTAAACAAGTTCCAGTGAGAATTAAAATGGTATGACAGAATCACTAATGTGGAGCTTTGGGAGAGAACTAAACAAGTTCCAGTGAGAATTAAAATGGTATGACAGAATCACTAATGTGGAGCTTTGGGAGAGAACTAAACAAGTTCCAGTGGACCAATAGACGAAGAAAAGATGCTGGCGTTGGATAGGGCACACGCTGAGAAAACCTGAGAACAATATAACTAAATGTCTTTTCACTGGAACTCACAGGGGACATAGGAATAAAGGAAGACCAAAAAACACATGGAGAGGGGAGCTAGAGAGTGAAGTTAAACCGATGGGGAGGACATGGGAAGAGCTGCTTGCGATAGCGAAGGATAGAATGACTCGGTTTCAGTTGGTTGAGGACCTATGCTACATTAAGGGAGTTAGAATAGCAGAAGAAGAAGAATTGTTACAATTATGTTATTAACAATAATTATTTCATTTCACTACAAATATACTGACTAATTTATGAAAAATCTTAGATTATAATTTACCGCAATCTAATTAGAGCAATTAAGCTGTTAACGATCTGCAAAAACATAATTATTTCATTCAATTAGTAAATACACAGTTAGCCTATTAACAAGATTTCAAATCTAGGCATATGCATACGGATTTAATTATTAACAATCTTGTTTAAAAGATTATGATTTCAATACACTTAAACAGAATTTACTTTGGATCTTATAAGTAGCCATAGCAGCATTGTGGTTAGACACATGCCTACCAGCTCAAAAGCCTTAGGTTTGAATCCACATCATCCCCCGTGTGGGTTTCGGGGCCCCATTGTGGGGAAAAACAAGAATAGACCCACTGCCTTCCCAACAAGCATGTCATAAGGAGCCATTAATTGGGGGCTTCCTTTAAAGTCGGAGTGCATCTGTCTGAAAGGCAAGGAACCAACAATCTGCATACAAATAAACAAGATCTGTAAAACGGATGCACACGCCAAACTCAGGTTCTTTAAAAAAAGCTGAAGTCCAAAAATGGATGAACAGCCAGGTCTTTTCACTGGGGTTTACAGCCGGTGAACGCAAACAACAAAAATAATCCACATCATAGCAATATATATATATTTTCATTCAAAACAAAAAACCTAGGTGCCAGGTGGACCAAACCTCACTTAGGGTATCAAGAAACAAAATGTCCTGGGAAGTACATGAGGTGCTCTGCTGCTGACCACATCGTCCATCTAGTTTCGATTAGTGTACACAAATATAGACCTAGCACCATATGCCTATGTCTCAATGGCATTGCTTTACCTTCTATACTATATCCTGTAGACCATGCTATTCAAGTGGTGGCCAGCGGGCCAAATCTGGTCCAGAGGCCCAGCAAGAGGCCTGCGGAACATTGCCAACTGTATTGTATTAATGATCTCTCTATGCTGGGGCTCATAAGGATTACCATTCTACATTTTGGTCCCTGAGTTAACTACATTGAATAGCCCTGCTATAGACCGATCAAGTAATTTAAAGACTGCATTCTTTTTATCTATAAAAGTTACTTGTGTATACTTTACAGGACGTTGCAGAACCAACCCCAGCAGTTGGTGACTGTTTTGGTTTTACTAGGGAATGTTTGTTTTTTCAGCAGTTTGCCACTGCTTACTGAAAGATCGGCTCTTGATACCCCTGTCAAAATCAACACAAGGCGGTCTGTTACCAAATTACCTGCAGCTAGAACTGAACTGGGCAGCTCGGAATTATACAGCATGTTCGCAACACTTAAGACTCCGGACACAGACATTTACATGTACCAATTAGGTAATTAACAATCTTTAACAAGACGATGTTTTCATTCTGTCAGTCATCACCTGTTGTATTGTGGCTTGAGCTGCCTCAGGTAATGCTAAACCTGTCATCTGCTGGTACATGGAGGCTGGAATGGTCACAATACCTGAAGGACAAACACAAATCACTGGCATAAGATTAATCCAACAGCTGCTCTCGCCACCATTTTTGGCAACATAAATCTGGCAAGAAATGTTCAAACTATTTTAACATCACTGGCATAAGATTAATCCAACAGCTGCTCTCGCCACTATTTTTGGCAACATAAATCTGGCAAGAAATGTTCAAACTATTTTAACATCACTGGCATAAGATTAATCCAACAGCTGCCCTCGCCACTATTTTTGGCAACACAAATCTGACCAGAAATGTTCAAAATGCTGAAACTATTTTACAGACTGTAAAATCATTATCAATTTGCAAGTACTAGAAATTGCGAGTATTCAAGCCTTTAACAAAAAATATCTTTATAAAACTAGGGGTCGACTTATATGGCAGGTATAAAATGTGTTACACAGATACAGGGCCTAATTCAGAATTGGGAGCTAAAAATTGTGTGGTCGACTTGCACACGAGGTCAATGTGTGTGCCTAGTTTACAGTTTTTTTAAAAGTCTTAATCTTTTTGCCCCAAGAAGACACAAGTCTTAATAGCCACAAAATCAACACTTTCAGTCCACGTAAACCCTCTTTTTTAATGTTAAAGTTCCCAGAGCAAGAAGGTTTATGCCATCACTGTCTAAACTGGCATTGAGGCATATTTATTTACATAACTAACCTCGGCTCACCAGTGGACAGAAGGTACCATAAAATGCCATCAAAAGTAAATGCAAACAGTGTGGTGTTTGACAACTTTACTTATCAAGTACCAACCAGTCTATAAAAACTATGGACCTAGCAACATAGTTCCATGATTAGTGTGTGTGTGTTGTCCATCAAGATGATGATGATGACCACTCTTTTTCATCAAGTATGTGTACGAAGATGACTGATATGGCCGATGCAGGCCCAAAAAGTTCTAGGACAGTAGGGACGGGGTATGAGCGTTGTGCCAGGGAGGGGATCTCCTGCAGTCGCCTTTGTGTCCATCCTTTTCTTAATGAGTCTTGCTGTTCTGTTTGCTTCACATGTAGCCGCACGCTTGTGTAGAGCTGCACGACATGCATTTCTGTCTTGAGAGGCAGCCTCCCAGGGTGTCATTCATGCCAAATGCTTTGAGTGAAGACTTTAAGGTGTCCTTAAAGCGTTTCTTTTGCCCGCCTTGAGAATTTTGCAGCTCACCATAGAAGTTTTTTTTGGGGAGCCTGTGATCTGGCATGCGTGCCACATGACCAGCCCAACAAATTTGATACTGCATCAGTAGGGTGTGGATGCTGGGCATGGCTGCTTTCTCAAGGAACCAAATTACCATGATCATTACCATATGCCCAACACACCATTGACTGAAAAGGAGGCTAAACATTGTTCATTGTGCCATTACAGTTAACAGGAGTGCCTGAGTAAACCACTGACAGTGCTAAAGATTGGCTGAGCAGTTAAGGGCTCACAATAGCAAGCCCCAGATCTGAACCCTCGGTAAACACACAAATGTAATCCTTAGCTGCATAATCGTGGTTATCATGCAGCTCTAAATCTCAAACTCAAGAACACTCCCTTTCCCCCCTTTCTACATCGCTATAACAAGTGGTAAATACAACATTAAAGTAATTTTTACTAAAGATGATGTCACAACTTCCATAATCCCTTGCAGCAGGTCGATTTGTGTTCACCTCAGGAACACCTTACCAGTAAGTAAAATCTTGAATATACTAAAGTCTGTCATATCTTCCAGTGGGTTCACCCTAGGAACACCTTACCAGTAAGTAAAATCTTGAATATACTCAAGTCTGTCACATCTTCCAGTGGTTTTACCCCAGAAACACCTTACCAGTAAGTAAAATCTTGAATATACTCAAGTCGTCACATCTTCAGGTGGTTTTACCCCAGAAACACCTTACCAGTAAGTAAAATCTTGAATATATTCAAGTCTGTCATATCTTCCAGTGGTTTCACCTTAGGACAACTTACCAGTAAGTAAAATCTTGAATATACTAAAGTCTGTCACATCTTCCAGTGGTTTCACCCCAGAAACACCTTAACCAGTAAGTAAAATCTTGAATATACTAAAGTCTGTCACATCTTCCAGTGGTTTCACCCCAGAAACACCTTAACCAGTAAGTAAAATCTTGAATATACTAAAGTCTGTCACATCTTCCAGTGGTTTCACCCCAGAAACACCTTACCAGTAAGTAAACCAATGTATATATTAAAGTCTATGTCACATCTTCCAGTGGTTTCACCCCAGAAACACCTTACCAGTAAGTAAACCAATGTATATATTAAAGTCTATGTCACATCTTCCAGTGGTTTTACCCCAGAAACACCTTACCAATAAGTAAACCAATGAATATACTAAAGTCTGTCACATCTTCCAGTGGTTTTACCCCAGAAACACCTTACCAGTAAGTAAACCAATGAATATACTAAAGTCTATGTCACATCTTCCATTCAAGGACCACTCTGCACGTAAGTAAACAATTTCCCCATGTGGGTTCCTGGGCCCTGTTATAGGGAAAACAAGAATAGACCCACTGCCTACCTAAAACATGTCGTAAAAGTCGACTATTTGGGAGCTTCCTTCAAAGACAGAAAGGCAAGACACCAACAGTGTGCACACAAAAATGAGCCAGAATTGTCAAATGGATGCATACTCAACACTCAGGTTCTAGAACAGGACTGCAGTCCAGAAGTGGAAGAACAGCCAGAACTTTCCACCAGAGATTACAGCTGGCGAACGCAAAGAAGAAGAAGAGTAAACCGATGAATATACTAAAGTGTATGTCACAGCTAGCAGTGGTTTCATAGCAGGTCCACCTTATCAGTAAGTAAACCCCTGAATATACTAAAGTTTATGTCACATGGTTTCATAGCAGGTCCACCATATCAGTAAGTAAACCGCTTAATATACTAAAGTATATCACAATTTCCAGCTGTTGCAAAACTCTGTGTGTGTAGTTACCTTCATATTAATTTCAGGGAATGCAGGTGTTGTTGGTAATGAGAGAGATGATAGACTGGCAGGTGCTGCATTATTTGAAGATGGCCGGCCCATAAATCACGCAGACATTGTCATAGATTGCCCTTAGAGAGAGGTGATAGACTGGCAGGTGCTGCATTATTTGAAGATGGCCGGCCCATAAATCACACAGACATTGTCATTGATTGCCCTTAGAGAGAGAGGACATTCGGAGGATTTTGGAAGCAACCTGTCCACACCACTGCTAAGAATATGTGAATTGGGAGTCATTATCAGCACAGCCAAGCATGAGAAGCACACCGGATGCACACAAAGTCTTGTTAACCAACACAGGACTGGTACTATTAATCGCATGACGCTGATGAATATGTTGAGAGAGGGGAATCTGAGCGCCTATGGATGTGTCCGGAGTGCTGTGAAGATAATCTAACTCATAACTCGAGGCTTCATTTGGGAGAATAAAGAATAGACCCAGACCCAATGCCAGCCCCTCACCAGCATGCTGCAGGAGTCAATAAGGGGTGTTTCCTTCAAAATCAGAGTACATCTGCCTGAGAGACAAGGAACCGACACTGTGCATACATATACACCAGATCTGTAGAACAGATGTACACCCACAATTTAAGCTCTGGATCAAGACAAAGGTCCAAGAGTGGATGAACAACCAGTACTTTCATCTGGAAGTTTTCAACTGCTTAAGGAGAAAAATAAACAACTGAATAAAGTCCAGGACACATCTTCCATAGCAGCTCTAATCCTTGACTATCTTGTGGCATTCCAGACCACCAGCAAACAAAAACAACTAAACTAAACTAAAGTTACCAGTACCTTGCAAACTTCCCAGACTTCCATCTCCAGACAAAATAATCTGACCATTCTGACCAAACGTAGCAGTCGTAAAAGTCTGCATGGTCTGGCCATCTGCCATCTCCACACTCACGGGATGGTTCACTTGGGATACAGTGGTCACCTCTTGCTGGTTGGCCGCTACTTCAGCCAGCGTCTGCACTGCCTGGTTGGCTTCCTGATTATGATCAGATAATATATCCTATTCACAAAATAATTAAAATACTATAACAAACTGGCAATCACATCATTTTTTTTTTGGCTTCTCTGATACTTCATTTTTGCTTCTTTGATATTTAATTTTTGCTTCTTTAATATTTCATTTTGCATCCTTGAAATTTTATTTAACATTTTTAATTTTTAATTTTTTTTGTTGCTACGCTGATATTTCACTTCTGCTTCTTTGATAATTCTTCTTCGTTTACATTCTCTATAGTTTAGTCCACCAGTGGAAACGTGACGTGACTGAAATTTCTGTAGCCTGTTGTTTAAGGGAAGAGGCAACGCAGTTCCCTACACAGTCTATGTCTGCTCCATTCTGAATGTTCAACAAATTCTGTTCCATCTAGCCACGATGAATGTAGGATTATAGCATAATTTCAGCTGAACATTCTTGATGCTTATGGGGTAAAAATCATAAGGATAAGAGGTCAGAGAGTCACCAAAACAGGCACTGAAATGAGAAACACCTGGACTCAGAAAACAAGTACATTCTACATGAACCCTTAAATGACACTGATGAGAGAGGCTAAAGGTGCTGGCTAGACTGGATTCCATTGGTGATATTCACAAGACTGCAGGACAAAATGGAGTGAACCCTAGCGAGCCCTATGTGGTGTAGATATGACATGACAAGATGATGATGACTGTTAATGTTTATTTCCCATTCTGTAAGCAGAACTACATCACACACTGAAAAAACATTTCAATTTTAGTGTAGTGTGTGTTTTAGGCTTGAGGTTAACCATCAGTTTATAACAAATACCCCCAGAAAGTTTTCCAGAGGATACCTCTATAAGTGTGCTAAAAGACGGCACTAAATGTGCTCCAATCTTTCTCTTTCCAATGATTTCTAGGCTTGGAGAGGTAAATGAGAGCATTGCAATACAGTCACCAAGGGCATGTACTTTGTACACCAGGACATCACACAGAGCGATAAACACCCGGTGACACAAAGTGCCAACACGGGGATGAGGATCACCCGTGGCGAGGTCCTGGAAACCCGGTTCAACCATTAGGTTATATTAGTTTAGGCCCCTGGCATGAGCCAAGAAATTGCATCCCACAAGGGGACAACGATTATATGTTACGTATATGGCACAGAGGTCTGGATAATAAACAAGCAATTAGTATATTTCTCTTCTTTTGTCCTATTGCTTATGCCATAAAGCATCACAGAAAGGAACAGAATAGTTTCCTGTCTTTTGCTGGTTGCGTAGCTTGTGTTAATGTCCTACAGCATTTTTGTAGTGTCTCTTTCACCCATCTCTTTCTTGGTCTGCCTCTTACCATATAGCCTGCTATTCTCATGAAGTACTCTGTAGCTACATGCCCAGTTAGAAATGAACAGGTAATAACAGGGATAGAAGCAGTTAACAAAGATAAGATGTCTCAGGAGAGCTGCCAGTGTGACAAGAAGAGATAAAATCAGGAATGAAGAAATTAGAAGAAGACTAGGACTGAAACCCAGTCATACAATTCATTAAAGACGAGAATGCCCTGGTACTTACTGCCACAGAGAGCCACGCTGAAGAAATACAATAAACAAATAGGAAAAAGTGCACACATGATCCTTAAATCTCCCCAACACCTTGCTGAGGTAAATAGTGGAAGGGTAGAAGAAAAAGAAGTAGCATTCAAAAAAAGATTTTTTTAAAAAATTTGAAAAAAAACCTGAAAAAACGATCAAATATATTTTCAGGGAACAAACATATTATATAAACAGATAAAGCACAGGACCTGAGTGAGCGAGTAGAAACATTTGCTGATATTATTAATGCCCTCAGAGAAATAGGAACGATAGAGACTTTAGGGGCAGTGAGTCCACATCACTTGCCAGAATCGCAGACTTGGAAATTAAGATCGGCATAGCAAAAAAACGAGATGCACACCAACATAGAACTCGTACTATTAGCCATCGGACGTTGGGGCTCATACTGAGGGGATGACCTGAGCACCTATGGACATGTCCGGAGTGCAATGATGATAACCCAACTAACTAACTAACTCACTAATTTGCAAAACAAGCTTCTTACTGTCATGCTGACGTGATGCGCACCGCTGACCGCGTGCACAACAGTGGCCTGTGTCCCATCCGGCAAGGTGACCACAGAGTTTCCGGGACCTGTATCGATGTGAATGATGGACACAGTCCCGTCAGGATTGTTGATCGTCTGCAGCATGGTGCCGGTAAACTGAGTGCTGGTCTGCACTGAGGGTGCTGAAACCTCATCACTGAATACATGCAGGAGGTCTTCTCGGCCATGATGCTTGTAGCATTCCTTCACGATAGTTCTCAATGCTTCTGTCCATGACACCTAAAGTTCCAGTTACAAGTTTTAAAACAGAAAAAAGTTAAAATTTTAAGTGAAGAAGTTGCACCGGATTATCCCGCACAGCTTGGCCTCTTTCTGTAGACTGGCTAGCTGTCTGTGTCACACAAAGAACAATGTTGTCCGATATACCTCAACCTCTCTCTGTAGAATGGCTAGCTGTCTGTGTCACACAAAGAACAATGTAATCCCAAAAACCTCGACCTTTCTCTGTAGAATGGCTAGCTGTCTGTGTCACACAAAGAACAATGTTATCCGATATACCTTGACCTTTCTCTGTAGACTGGCTAGATGTCTGTGTCACATAACAATCTCCCATTTCTGTCGGGTTGGGGGGGGGTCTGCTCCCTACTGAATATGTAGTAACTGTTTAACTGCATGTGGTGGGTCTAGAGGCCAAAAATACAATGCACCAACAGCCCTTTAAAAAAATATGCAGAAGAAGTATGTCTGCTAACATTGTTAGATTGGATACAGCTTTTGATATTAAGAAAGTACAAATCATGCTTCAGATTTTCCACACTTGAATATTTATTCTAATTTAAGATTTCCTAATTCAGTAAATTACTAAATGTAAAATTACACTGTAAAGTTTCCCAGAATAGGAAATGCTAAAATCTTTTTTTTTTTAAACAATGGACTATTCACAAAATTGAGATGGCCTGACCATCTAACAATGATCAACTGTCACAGAGAGCCATGCTGAAGAAAAATAATAAACACAGAGTAGGGGAAAACAAAAATTCTCAATAATGAAATGTCAAAGACAGTCACATAGCAGAGGAGGCTACTTGGATGTGAACTCTTGACCTTTAAATATGAGGTGGAGTTGCCAGCTCTCTTTCTCCTCACCTTTTCTCTCCAGACAATTCCCAGAAAATTCCAGAAATTGTCTGGTATCGTTTTCATGTTTGAAAGAGGCGAAGGTTCAAAAAGAGAGAGTCACCAATTTTTGGGGTCAGGTTATGAGAAGAGGGAAACTGGAACATACTGTGACCACAGGAAAGATCTATGGAAAGAAAGACAGAGGAAGACAATGTGAGAAGATACTTGACAGCCTTTTGTTATGGCATGGAGGGATGTCACTACACAAAGACATACTGTACACACAGTCGCTGACAGCAGATTCTGGAGAGGTATGATCGCCCATGCCAGTGGGCAAGGCATTTAGTGATGATGACGATAATCCTTTTTATAAGGTTTGGTCAACCCAAAACTCCTGCTGCTGCTTCTTTTTCTGCTTCTTCTTCTTCTTCTTGAGCATTTTGAACCCTTCAGGTTCACTGCTGCAGATATCACCTTTCCTTCAATCATCTCTGTGACTTGGCTTCTCTTTCCACTTGGTGCTCCAAATGTCCGCAGGTCTGCCTGTTTATTATCTCTCCACAATTTTCTTGTTCTGCCTCGTGGTTTTGCACCCATGAAGCAATTTTTTCCCTCCGTTTTGTAACATTCTCTACACACACCACAGCCATGACTGCCAGTCAGCCCTCATGATGCCAGTAATTAGTGACGGATCAAACACAGACTTTGTTACTGCTTATATTTCTCCATTCCCCATTGTTTGCACATTACTGATGGGCCCATAGATTCCTCATAAGACTGTTTTCACAAGATTTAAGAAAGAACTTTTATCATCAGCATGTAGCAGGTCTTTGCAGAATGTCGCTCTCATCACGATCTGCCCTTCATTTTTGGCTTCCATGATAAGTTTCTTGTGATAGTAATGTGGTAGTTTCCCCTTGCTTTCCACATCCACATGGCTTTAGACTACATACTCAGCCTTCAGCAACCTTTTCGATTGCTAGGGCAAGTGAGTGCCCTGCTCTGAGATGCTCCTGCTAACAGCAGAGGGCACCCCAGAGGTGTCCATTTATCCCGACGGATAATCGGTCCCCATAGCTGCGTTGGCCACACCACAGTGTGTTTATCCTCCTCTACAGCATAGAGGATGGTACAAAGGAACTGTACTGGTCAGAACAAAATCCTGCCAACTTCTTGGAACTGGGCTTTGGTAGTCAAGCATACTAGCTTCTAGTCATAAGTTGAAGTCCCAACTGCACTGGAGGTGGGTCACTCAATAATTGCTCCATTCCTGTGCCAGTGATACTGGTTGTTAATACAGCAATAAGAGATTAATATGGAAACGTTCGGCACAGACATATTGGGATAGTTCCTGCCTTACGAGGCTTATTTTCCAGATGTTGCACATCTGGGCACATTAATTATAAGAAAGAACCAGTTTTTTTTCTTTTATTTGTTATTGATTCAACTTCTTCCAAGTTCTAGGGCCCCACTGTGTGTGTGTGTGTGGGGGGGGGGGGGGGGGGGGAAGATCCACTGCCCCTAATAAGCATGTCGTAAAAGCCAACTAATTAGAGGTGTTCTCTCTCTCTCGATGTACCCCACCAAGACATCACATAAGTAATAAACACCCAGTGACACAAAGTGCCACCATGTGGATGAGGATCACCGTGGAGAGGTCCCAGAAAACCCCTTTCAGCTGTTATGGCCCCTGGCACATGCTGCAGTGCAAAAAAATTGCATCACACGAGGGGACGATTTGTAAGGGGTGTTTTCTTTAAAGTCAGAGTGCATCTGAAAGAGAGGTGAGGAACCAACAGTCTGCATACAAATAAACCATGGCTATAAAAATGTATATGCACATTAAACTCAAGTTCTGAAAACAAGACTCAAGTTCAACGAACAAACAACCAGAATGTTCAGCTGGAGTTTACAGCCGCCAAATGCACAAAAATAAAAAATAAATGAGACTGAATCGAACTACGCATACCCTTTTCTTCTCCTCATCGGTGCGGGCATCACTCCTGACATTAGCCCAAGGGAGATCATGAGGCCACCACATGGGCCGACACTCTGGTTTTCCCCAGCCAGGCTTGCTGCGACACGTTGAATACTTCAGCATTTCTGGGATAAAATTACGTAGCTGGGCCTAGGGAGAAATGATATTTTTACCCATTAGTTTTAGCAGCATCAAGAACCCAAGCACAACTAAAAGAGATGAAGCCTTATTACAGATTTTAGAAAACAGAGTCTTACGACGGATCTTTGGATCCATCAATGATGCAAACAGGAGGGAATGGAGAGTGAGAAGCAAAAATGAAACGCATAATCAGTTTAATGAGCATGATCCGGAGGGTTCGGTGCGAAGACAATGGCTTGAATCATTACAGAAGTCAATTGTGCGTGGAGTCACCTTTATTGTTGTTCCGGATGCGCAGGCGTCCATGGAAATGAAAGAACTGATAGGTTGGCTGGATCTGCTATTACTACCGATGGTCAGCCTATAGATCATGCTGATATTATAAATGCCTTCAGAGAAATGGGAGTGAATCCACATCACTCGCCAGAATGGCAGACTTGGGAATTAAGATCGGCATAGCAAAAAACAAGACGCACACCAGACGACTTGTTAATCAACATAGAACTGGTACTATTAGCCATCGGACGTTGGGGTTCATACTGAGGTAAGGATCTAAGCACCTATGGACATGTCAATGTGCAATGATGATAACCCAACTAACTAATCAGTTTAAATCACCACACTGATCACTGGCATCATGAGAGCTAATAGGCTGAAATGGTTGGGGCATATTGAAAGAATGTCAAATGACAGAGAAGTAAATAAAAACAGTTTACACAAGGAAGATGAATGGTCATAGACCACAAGGCAGACTAAGAAGAAGATGAAGAGATAATGTCCGGACAGACCTGCAAACACTTAGTGTCACCAAAGAGAAGGCCAACCAGAGAGATGAATGGAGGCAGGTGATATCTGCATCTTCCTCTTTAGTCCTGTGTCAACAAATCAGTGATAGCAGACCTGCAGAACTTAAGTCAACTTCTTTTCCATCTTCCTTTCTAGTCCTGTGTTGCCCTTCAACAAATCAGTGACAGCAGACCTGCAGAACTTAGTCAACTTCTTTTCCATCTTCCTTTCTAGTCCTGTGTTGCCCTTCAACGTCAGGTTTTGAACAGGCACTGGCTGACAGTGCTGGTCCATTTACCGTACCGAGGAGCACGCCACAAGACATTACTCCATATCCCTGTCTAGACAGATGGACATGAGGTGCAGCCTGGAGCTGCAAGAAATGAACATTTCACTAAGGGGACAAGACGTCTCATTAACCAACACAGAACAGGCGTCATCAGTCGTTTTATACTTGTGGAGCTTTTGAGGAGGAGAACGGAGCCACCTATGGATCAGTCGGGAGTGCTGTGATGTTTATCCTTTCTAAACACTAATCACTGGCTGATAGCTTTGGTATGTGCTACTTAGATGCTGTTACTAACAGTCTCGGATATTCCACCTATCCATCATTTGTGTGGTTGACCTCTGGTTCTACTTCCATTATGTCTAAGTGACAGGGCTCTCTGTAGTGCACAGTCTGGTGGTAGTCTTGATGCATGTCCAAAACATTTGATCTCTTTTGTCTCTTGATGTCATTTAATACTGGGTCTGTCCTAACTTCTGTCCTGATATCGTCATTTCTGATACTGTTTCTTATAGTAACATTTATGATTCGTCAAAGACATTTCATTTCTGTTGTTTCAATTTTAAAAATTTTGTTTTGTTGTTAATATCCAAGTACGGGCATTGACAACAAAATGTCAGTAAAAAATAGAGTATTTAATAGTATTCTTTTGGTGTCAAGTTGTTCCATGTTTGTTCTCCAAAACTGATGACATTTGTCCCATGATTTGATTTGCTTTTTACATCTGTGATCTAGGTCTGCTTCAATTCTTCCACTGGATGGCGCTGGGCTCCCTAGATACATGAGGTCTTTTGCTTCCTTTAGTTTTTTGTTTTGTTTTTTTAAGTGCTATATTAAATACTACCACAAACAGGGAAAATCCACAGGTCAAAGGACAGTCTAATATTTCAGGGGGTGGTAGATGGGCTGCATGCAGTTATGGGACCTAGGCTGCATGCATTTGTGGGACTTAGGCTGTACTCTCTCCTGGAACGTAGGTGGGTTGGGGTTAGGGCCAGTTCTAGACGTTTTGGGGTCATCAAAAGCATTAGAAAGCCGAGAAACCCAGTCTTACCACCCTCTAAAATGTTGGACTGTCCTGTGATGTCATCTAGGGTAGGATTTTAATAAAACAATTGGTTTTCTATTGCATATCTTAAATGATTATTCTGTTCTTGCAATTGTCATAACCTCTAGTGGGTTTTTTCAGAGTTACTTTTAGTGTTTTGTGCTTTTGCTACTGTGTTGAGATTATCCAGGTATCGCTACATCTTTTGTTAACTTGGTCAACAAGATGTTAAAAGCGAAAGCTCGCTAGCAATTAACTATAAAGTTTCACTATGGCTGATGTTTGAAGTACCTGAGTCATTTTATCAATTGGTGTTGGAATGCCATCAATAACAAGTGGAGGCAGCTCATGTAGGTGAGCTGTGTCCCCCTGATTATGGGCTGCTTGCTCCTGCAAGGCGTTCTCCAGTTCCGTGGTGACCACAGGCCGGCATGTCCGTATCTAAAGAAACAAAAGTGCCAGGTTAAAGTTGACCAGTGATGAGAGTTACCATACTAGTTCTGAGTGACAAATACCATGATTCTGTGGAGGGTAAATTCTTGGTAAGTAAAGAAGAAGAAAAGATTGGATGCATGCACCACGATTCTGTGGAGGGTAAATTCTTGGTAAGTAAAGAAGAAGAAATGAGTGGATGAATGCACCACAATACTGCAGAGGGTAAATTCTTGATAAGTACAGAAGAAATGAGTGGATGCATGCACCACAATACTGTGGAGGGTAAATTCTTGGTAAGTAAAGAAGAAGAAATGAGTGGATGCATGCACCACAATACTGTGGAGGGTAAATTCTTGGTAAGTAAAGAAGAAGAAATGAGTGGATGCATGCACCACGATACTGTGGAGGGTAAATTCTTGGTAAGTAAAGAAGAAGAAATGAGTGGATGCATGCACCACGATACTGTGGAGGGTAAATTCTTGGAAAGTAAAGAAGAAGAAATGATTGGATGCACATGTGCAAACTTATAAGCCCACACAAAAATTAAATAGTCTCCTTCAGCCATGACCCAATCATACAATGTTACAATGCTTTTTGTTGATTCTATTCTTCTCAGCTTGTTTCAGTAATCTTCTTTCAGTACAATTTCTACGAATATGAGTAGTTTACTATTATAGCTATAACTATTTTTAGCTGAGGAAATATACAATGTAAAGGAAGAATTTGAAAAAGTTTCAAGTATTTTCAAGACTGTAAATAGCAATCTGCCATGGTTAAAACAATAAAGTCACATCAACATTGTGTCAAGACAGTACAGTACAGGGTGGCAAGCACAGCTTCAGAGGTCATGGGTAATAAGCATCCTCTGGATATTTTCTCTAGGACTAGGTGTGTTGGGAAATGAACAGGCAGATGGAATGGCCAGTTCTGCACCACTGGGTGGTAAACTAATGCATTATAAGCTAAGATTTTCCCTGTGTACGTTCCAGGGCCCCTTTGTGTGGAAAACAAGAATAGACCCATTGCTTGTCCAAAAGCATGTCGTAGGAGTCGACTAACTGGAAGCTTTCTTCGAAGTAGGAGTATATCTGCCTGAAAGACAAGGAACCAGCAGTCTGCATACAAATAATCCAGATCCGTTATACAGATTACATGCAACATTCAGGTTCTGGAAACAGACTAAAGTTCTGAGGTAGCCAAATATCCATAAATTTCCGCCGATGTTTACAGGCAGTGGATGCAAAGAAGAAGAAAGCCGCTAAGGTTTCAAGGTAAAATAGCATACATACATAATTGGGACAACTAGTCATTTCTGATCGCTTCTCGGCCTTTTGGCTAAGATCAAAGTGTAGCTCTGCTGTACTTCTGTCCCGAACTCATGGGAGTAATTATCACGGCATGAGCCTTTCAAACTCGGAGCCGGGTGGTTTCCCCGTGAGGAGAGACTGGCCCGGCGGAAAAAAAAAAAGGTGACCCTCTACAATGAGGGTTTGCTGCAATGAAGCTTCAGTATGCTGTCTTTAGCCCTTGATGTACACTCTCTCATACTGCTGTTGATCCGCCTCTTGATGTTATCCTCCCAACTGCATCATTGTCTGCCACTTGCTTGCTTGTCTCGTCTTCAACTTTTCCCTCCAGTATAGTTTTTATCACAGTGTTATTCTTTTAACACGGCCCAAATATTTCAGCGTCTCCCCATGTAGGTTACAGAGCCCTATTTTAGGGAAAATAAAAACAAACCCACTGTCTCTTTACATGCCGTAAAAGTCTACTAAACTGGGAGCTTCCTTCGAAGTTGGAGTGCATCTGCCTGACAGGCAAGAAACCAACAGTCTGCATACAAATTAATCAGATTTGTCAAACGGATGCACACGCAACACTCAGTCTCTGAAACAGGGCTACAGTCCAGAAGTGGACAAACAACCAGAACTTTCCGCCGGAGTTTACAGCTGGTGAACGTGAAAAAGAAGATTTTAGTGTCTTTTTCATTTCTGCTAGCAACTCTGTTTTCATTTCTAGTCTCTTCAGAACCTCTGTTTTGATTCTTTTTGTTTCCATGAAATGCATAATATTTTTCTGTACATTCAATTCTACAGAGACTTAATATGATTTTTCTAATTGCTTGTATACTGTCCAAGTTTCTACATCATACAGCAGAGTTGAGTATATGTAACACATACCATTCCTCATCTTCTTTCATTCACTTGAAATAGATTATTTATATCTGCAATATTGTCTCTAATATAAATATAAATATATTTCACAAACATATTTATATCTCATTTATACATTTCATATATATGCCATTCTCATTTTTCATGTGTTTTTTACCTCTCTAGATGTCAATAATTATTTAAAATAACAATAACAATCAAACTGACCACATTTTCCAAAGGCTGTGATCCAAAAACCTTGTAGAGAGAGCTGAGAGTACCCGGTGTTCTGCCCGGGGTACAGCACAAGACCACAGCCTGCTGTCCAACTCTTGTTGTGTATTCCTCAATGGTGTTTTTCAGTTTTCTGTGAAGGCAAAATATATGAAGATATTAAATTAAGCTACAACCCAGTAAATGAAGCACTGAATCATAGGGGTACTGTAATGGAAGTGTCAACATTCAGTGTGATCCAATAATTATAGCATTTCTAGGGGTAAGAAAAAACCTGGTCATGTAATTTTCTCTCTCTTTTTCTTTAGTTGGTATATAATTGGTGTGTGTGTGTGTGTGTGTGTGCATTTGCGAGTGTGTACACTTTGACCCTTTTTCTGCATTTGAGATAAGCGACGTTAAACATCAAGTCCCATCTAGGTCACAAACAGGAGGGTACCTCTAAAGTTGCAAACAGGATGGTGTATCTTAGGTTGTCTTGCAACAGTTCTCTTGGACCAAATCCTCATCCTCGGCTGGGAGTATCTGAGGCAATTCTGCGGTACATGTAGTATCTGTTCCCAAACACAAGTGGCCGATTCTTGTATGCTTATTTTCTCCTGCCCATAATCAATTCAGTACAACAGAGTAATATCAAGTAAAGTAAAGGACCCTTTCCCCACCCTTCGGCGTGCTGGGCATACAGGGCTATACCTATATTTCATAGACCACTCGGCGAGTGATGCTGCCAGTCCCAGGACATTACCTGGTATCCATTCTAGGCTGGGTAAACCTGGGAACCAACATCATGGATGCATTCATTTTTTAAATGAAAATCCACATCAATTTGGATTTGAACCCATGACCTTTGGACCCGCAGGTGGATATCTATCTAGCCCATTGTCTAAAAACATCCACATCAATTTGTATTTGAACCCATGACCTTTGCACCCCTAGCTGAGTATCTAGCCCACTGCTAATATGCACTGTCTAAAAAATCTGACCTGAGAAGTCTTGTCTGCTGACGTTTTCTCCGGGACGGGTTAGTCTCAAACTGATGAGGGTGGCCCTTCTTCTTGCCTGTAGCAATTGCTGCTGCCGCTGCGATTCCAACAGGACCTTAAATTATGTTTAAAAAATTATTTTTTTTTACAATTCAACACTTTTTAGAAAAAATAATACCAAAGACCTGTAAAATTAGAATTTTAAGTCTTCCCAATAAAATATGGGTGCTTGAAACGTTGTCCGGCCCAGAAAGAGAGTGACTTCACTTGCCATTCATAACTCATCGTGTCGCAAGGCCTGTCCTATGTTGTGGAGGTGTCATGCTCAGTGACCAGCTAGCAACACGTAGTATTTTACTCGATGTCAGTGGCCGGCTATATCGTGTGTTCTATACTCCACGATATGGGTGCTTTTAACAGTCCCAAAACATCTAGAATGGGCCTTAACCCCCCCCTACCACACAGACTTAGCCTACATCCCATGAGAGAGTGCAGCTTACGTCCCACGACTGCATGCAGCCTATTATATACGTTGCATATAGTCACTCAGGTGACTAGTTCTTTACTGAGAAAACATGATAATATCTAGTTCTTTACTGAGAAAACATGATAACATAACTGCAAAGTTTGTGAAAAGGGTGGGGAGGACACAGTGGAGGCTACATGTGATGTTTTAGAATAAGACTGCCTGGTATGAGTTGTTTGAGGACCTATATTATAATGGTAAATTCCTTTGAAATCAGAATGCCAGAGGTGAGGCACCAACAGTTTGCATACAAATAAACCAGATCTCTAAAATGGATGTGCAAAACTCAAGTTCTGTAACAAGACTAAAGTCCAGAAGTTGTCGAATAACCAGAATATATACCAGAGTTTACACCCAGTGAACACAAAAAAGAAAAGAAGATAATGGTAGATAAAGGGAAGAAGAAGAAGAAGAAGAAAGAGGACATTATGCCTACCCGCAGCAGCCAACTGTGCTGTAACCTCATCAGTTATGGAGCTGTGCATCAAATCAGAGGCATCAAAGGTACTTTCTGGTGATGAAGGATTGTCGCTCATGTCATCCTCCATTATTCCATGGTTTATATGTGTACCACCAATGGTAATGCCACCCGCAATGGTGCCATGCACACCATTGCCAATCCCAGAGTTCATCATCTCTTTGCTTGATCTGGTCAGTCAGTCTCACGCAGTTTTGAGTACTGAAACACACACAAGAGACAATGTCATTTTAAAGCTTAACTCTGTTAGTCCTAAACAATGTATGATGTGTTACTGACTCATTCCCCACAAGTCTGAAACGTCACATCAAGTGTCTTCATTTAAGTTTTGGTCAATGTATACTAAATAAATCTGGCAACCACAGGGGTATCATTCATTCACCTTCATGCTGACAACACAACAAGTGGTTAGAGTTGTCATGGCAATATTTAATGGACAAAGAAAAGGATTTTTGTACAAAACCTTATGGAACCAAAAGAGGTAATCGTTAAAAAAAAGTATGTTGGTGTCTGCGGCTTAGAGGTATAAATAAAGTTTCATATTTCTGGCGTATTAAAATGGATTCAGTTGCCTGTGATTTGGCCGGAGATAACTTTGCACTGATTACAACAATGGTTTGTGTGTTGACCTGTTAGGAAGCCAATCAGTGGCCATCTCCACAGTGAAAGGAAACTGCAATGGATCGCCAACAAACTCGATCTCTTGTCTCTTTTCCCATAAAGCGGTGCATAGCTGGGTAAAAAAAAAAATTCTTAACTCTTTGAGTCCCAGGGGGTTTAGCATTACAGGCCCAGTGGGTAGTAAAGAAAGTAATAAAATCGGCGCATCTTGCGTTCATTGGGACTCAAAGAGTTAAAGACACTAAAATCATTGATGAAGTCTGATCTGGTAGTCCTGTTGATATTGCAACAGATGCATCCATGCAGCGGGTGAAGGAGATGATTAGAGGTGAAAAGCGAGTAACAAATGACACTGTAGCAGTTGCAATAGGGTGCTCACATGATTTAGTATGCAACATAATGCATGACCGATTGAAATTTGAGAAATTATGATCAAGGTGAGTACCCAGACAATTGACAGATGAACACAAAATAAGCCGATTAGGCCTGTCCTTGCAGCAAAATGCAGATGAAGGAGAAGACATGCTGAACAGGATAATTAGTGGGAATGAATCATAGGTGCATCACAACCAGCCTGAATCAAAGCGTGCTTCAGGGCAATAGAAACATTCTTCTTCGCATGATGTTCAAAAATTCAAGGTTACAACATCAACAGGGTCCCTGACTTAAGAATTTGCAGAAGTTGAATGTAAAGTGAAAATGTTTATAAAACAGAGCGCACAGTTATATGCAGCAGGTTTAGAAGGACTGATAAAACGATGGGACAAATGCATTTTTTTAAATTACCATTTGTGACTTACTTATTGACTTCTCTTCGGATTTAGACCCTGGTGATTTTTCAAGTGAAAAATGATCGCTGCGAAACCTTGTGGGCCTGAATGAGTTAACAATTATCAATTTTTTTAATCCAACATTTTTCTTACAATTATATTTTTCATTATTATCACATTTATTATTATTTTTTTCTTTTCTTTTGCAACAATCATCACCTTGTTACTCAACTTTTCTTTTCCCCTTGTGGGTTCTAGGCCCCATGAGGAGGGGGGGAGGGGGGGGGAATGGGCCCTGCCCCCTAACAAGCATATTATAAAATTTGATTCAGTATGCTAAACTGGATCTGTTGGGCACCTAAATGCAGTTATCATGGCTTACATGTAAACCACACTGTACTCAGGAAAATACAAAAGCAGAAGAAGAATCCTTGGTATACAAAATAGCATCATAACCTTTTAACTTTTAATACCTGTCATTTTTTTAAAGCTTAAGTTTTCTCTCATTTTTTTCTAATTTGTTTTTTATTATACACCAACAACACTGCCAGTTTCTGCAAACTCCTCTCTTTCCCCACAACTATAATCTTTTACTGTCTTTATCATCAGCTTGTTAATCATCATCATAGGCTAGTCAACCCTCCAGGGAAATGGGAGACAGATTTACAATTATACAGTTACTGGTACCACTGGAATTGGAACTCTTCGCTTGCTGCTGAAGATGGAGACGGAGCACATATGGGAGTGTCCTTGGTGCTGTGATGTCGATTCTTAATTCAAAACTCATCAGAGGTTAGTCAAAAACAGACTTAGCCCGGCTGTAAACTTTCTAAGGGATCTTAGCCTTGATTAAGTGTATAATGATACACATAATCCCCACCCCGATAAAAAAACCACCAGGTTATGGTTCCAGGACAGTAGCAGTGGTAACAGTTTAACCACTTGTGTCCTGTTCAAACCTTCTGGGTTACAATCACCGTAACGTCTTGTCTGAATGTCCGATAAGCGCAGCAGGAGATAGATAATCTGAGGCCTGAGAGTCATTGGCCAGGTCCCCCGTCCCATTCCTGAGATTGTCTAGGGAGGTAAACAGGCTGAAAGAATTGTTTAAAGGGGACACCAACTGAATATAGATAGACTCCTGCTGTGGAGTTTTTTTCATTGTTATAGGATACATAGGTTGTTTTTTTTTAAATATGTATCTTTGTTTTTTATATTAATAGTGCATAGATAATTGTGTGACTACTTTATTATTAGTATTCGGCTGTTATCATTTATTCCACCAGATCTACTAGGAGAGTTTTATTTCAATCATTATATAGATACTATATGGTTGCTATGATTATAATAATTATTTTTAGATTTCCATGTGTGGGTTCCGGGGCCCCATTGTGGGGAAAACAAGAACAGACCCACTGCCTACCCATGGCATGTCATATGAGTCGACTAACTGGGAGCAGCTTACTTTGAAGTTGGAGTACATCTGCCTGAGAGGCAAGGAACCCACAGTGTGAATGCAAATGAATCAGACCTCTGAAAGGGATGTGTACTAAATACTCAGTTCTTGGAACAGAACTAGAGTCCACAAGTGGATGAACAACCAGAACTTTCTGCCAGAGTTTACACTTGGTAAATGCAAAGAAGAAGAATATTAGATTCAGGTATTTTATTTAAGCTGAGTAAAGAACTGATATCAAAGCACTCAAGACATTCCATAAGTGCTCCATTCCCACTTTCAGCAGCCAGTGCAGAGTTACAATACTGATGGTAGCAGTAGCAGTCTGAATGTATGTCCATCCTGCCTTTCCCCTGAGTGCTGATCCGACCTCCTGGTCCCTCCCCGCTGCACCAATCTCTTCAGGGCTATGAGCATCTGTTTGTGCCTCGGCACTGTTCCCTCACTTCCAAAGGGCCTAGATAGCATTTAGCATATCATGCATCAATTTACCAACTAGTGGTGCAGAACAAGCCAATCCGTATGCCTGTTTGTTTTCTTGAACACTAGCATGCCCTGAAGACAGTATCCAAACGACACCAGCCACACAGGTCCTCTTAAGCGATGCTTGCCACTCTGCCCTGAGCATGTTCCCACCTTTCTGTTGTTATTGATCCAGCAGTGCATGAGCTTTTGCCCTCTGGCCCAATGCCATTTTTCATCTTTCTTAACATGCTCTGTGAGTCACTAACAAACAAGATGTATGTGGCCAGCTGGTTCTCAAGTCAGTGGAAGGCTATAATGATTATCTCCATCTCCCTTCTCACACTAACTATATGCTGTTAGACCTTGGATAGACCAAGCCAGGCTTTGTTGCAGTAAGGGTCACCCATTGGCTTTTGCTATGAACCCCCATGCACTCCTTCTGCCCCTCAACAAAGAGCATCTGTATAGATCATCACATTAACCTGGCCGGGAATTGGCATGAATCAGTTGGGCTGTTGAACCTCTGATTCGGCCGCACCCATTCACCAGTCCTCTTCTTTATTAAACAGTATATAGTTGCTAGTATTATCATTTTGTTTGCTTGAGTACTTTATTTATTAAACAGTATATAGTTGCTAGTATTATTATTTTGTTTGCTTGAGTACTTTATTTATTAAACAGTATATGGCTGCTCTGCTTTATTCTTGCAGATCTGTCATGAGGATATTTACTTTAATTATTAAACAGACATACTGGTTGTAAGTATTAATTATTTTAATAACTACTGTTGATTGTTTGGGTATAATTTGTCAAACAGTACACTGCTGTAATTCAATTTTTACAGATCTATAATTACATCATGGGAGGAAAAAAGGAAGGGGGGGGGGGGGAATATTTATTGTTACATAAACATTTATTCTAGCTGCTTTTATTTGTTTTGCCAAAACAAAAACTTTGGGATACTTTATTATATAGCATATGGTTCAGGGGGTTTAAACTGCTATTCTATTTGGTACTCCTGTCAAATCCGGACGAAGACTAAAAAGCCTTGGACGACTTAGTCAGAGTTCTCTCCCATGGCCGCACTCCAAACAGTGATCGGAAAAGCCACAACGAAACAAAGAAGACAGTGACGTCGACATCAGGGCTGCCAATGCTTGGTTGTTTCCCCCAGATCTGGGTTTTTTTTCGACGCTGCAGGACAAATCTGGTTTTTTTTTGGGTGTGTTTTGTTTGTTGGTTTTTGCCGATTTGTATGCTTTAATGATCGATAAATTTGCGTGGTTAGGGGTAGGGGTTAGGGCTAGGGAGTAGAATTAGGATTAGCGGTAGGGTTAAATTTAGCGTTATATTTGACAATTTTGACGCCGGAGTTCCCTATAATCGCGCACAGTCCCATACACACACAAACAATCGAGGGCCTCTGGATGCTAATCAAACGCACAATTCGCCAACGATTGGGGGCACCAGCCGCACGCTATTGGCGTCATATTTGGCAGAGTTTCAGTGGCGCCACTCCAACAAACATCTGATTGTCGGCCAGTATGTCGAAATCCTACGTCAAAATTTTCACATCTAACCCTAACCCTACCCCTAACCCTACCCCTACCCCTAACCCTACCCCTAACTCTAACCCAACAACCGCATGATGATGACTACACAACCATTCACAATGCCTCACGAAACCGTACGCAGCCCTACACGCAACCGCAGGATGATAGGTAAGTGTGTCGTTTATTTCGTTTGTTTTCCGATTACTGTTCGGAGTGCGGCCAAGGGAGAGAACTCTGACTAACTCGTCCACGGCTGTTTATTCTTCGTCCGGATTTGACAGGAGAGCCTTCTATTTTAACTTATTATTATAAACATGATTGAATATGATTATTGTGTAATGATCATCATCATTATCATGTGCCCTGCCAACTGGCATAGGCGCTCATGCATCTCCACGGATCACAATCCCTGGTTGACTGGAACAGCTCTCTTGATATCCCTCCATGCCATCGTTTTAGCCCATCCAGTATCATCTCTCTAGGTCTGCCTCTACCCCTTTTTCCACTGATCTTTCCAGTTGTCACGATGTTCTCCAATGTCTCTCTTCTCATTATGATTATGTGGCCAAAGAACAGTGTTTATGTCTTTCTTATTGTTGTATATAGAGATCTACTTTCATTATGATTTACTTCCTTCAAGCAATCGATGTTAGTTACTCTGGCCGTCCAAAAAACCACAGCTCTCTTGCTTCCAAATTCTTCTTAATTTGTTCATTGACATTCCAAGATTCGCTGCCATTACAGCAGAACGTTCTGTCACATTTTAGCACTCTCTGTGTAATAATAGTTTATTTAATTATAATAATAATGATTTATTCTAGCCGATCTCACTGTCGTGGGAACTGTTTATTTATTTCGCACTGATCACACATTATTATTATGATGATGACCATGATGATTGTGCTTGTTTAGGTCAATCCCCGGCAGGAAGGATTTCTTCCCCCCAAGTTGAAGTTGAAGGACGGCACCCATGGGGTATCTACAACACCACCTATGGCCGCCATATTGATTCAATTACTATGTCCTATCTTTAAGTACGCGTTGTGTGGGAGAAATGGTCCTTAATTGTCTGTCAAAGTGAGCCGGAGGAACCGATAAATTGGGCATTGGGGGTCTCGTAGCGACCATAAACAGAAATAACGAAAGTACATTCACTGCGCAGGCACAGGGGAATCGGGGAATGTGCAATCTGCGACTGCGCTCCGAGCTTGCGCGAAAAGCATCTTCTTCGAGCAAATACTCAGACTACACACACCTGTCACAGCCTCCCTGATTACTTCAAAGATTGACGGATTAGCTAATTCTGAAATATTCACGGTCTGATGAATAGAAATCCGCCGATTTCCATCCACGTTCTATCAAGATTTGGT
Source organism: Candidula unifasciata (assembly GCA_905116865.2). Lineage (NCBI taxonomy): Eukaryota > Metazoa > Mollusca > Gastropoda > Stylommatophora > Geomitridae > Candidula > Candidula unifasciata. The sequence continues at coordinate 182,675 of CAJHNH020002103.1, forward strand.
GGCTTTACGCTAAGAAGTCACACGGTAGAAACAAAATGAATGTCTGAACTGAGAGAGGGAATTTGGTTTCGCGTCTTGATAACGACTGCGGCTGCGCAAGCGGCAATGCCAAGACTTATAAATGTCCTTAAGATTTAATTAATTCCCATACGTAATAATGAAAGATTAAAGACATTGACAATTAAAGACACCAGCATATAAAGAATACACCTGGGTGTTCCATAAATTGACAATATCTTACCTAATCTTGTCGCTTTCCTTAGAGCAGCCAATAGATATTCTTGCGCGTCTTGCTAGTCGTGTTACCGCTCCCTTTAGATTCAGCATTCGCTTTAGAAAAGAGTGCTTAGTTCTTTTCTTATTGACTCACAAACGCACAATTAAATTCTTTTCTTTTCTTTTTTTAAATAATAATTTTTTTTTTTATCTGTATTGCTCCAAATCTATAGACAGAAATTAGTTGTTGTGATGTATTTGCTGTTGGAATTAGCTACAAATATAGCACAGAACAAGTAAACATTAATCACAAGAACTAGGGGAACATTTGAGGTGATTGAAACAGCGTGAGGAATGTTTATTAAACGGATCAACATCATGGCACACGGGTGTTACCCATAAATACTCTGTTTTTTTTTTTTCTAACTAAAGCCTGAGTCTGAAAAATAACAGCGCAGTGCACGAACTCCGTTGCACCGGCGAGGATCCTGAAATACTTTGTGTAGATTTTTAACTCAAAATTTTGACCGGGTAGCGCCGTTAGGCTGCTTATTTCGATTTCCAACTGCCAAGGGATTTTTTTACGTGTGCACGTATACACACGGGCGTCCGGTCTTACTGCCCAGAGACCAGGGGGAAATTACTCGAAGTCCACGTGAAAAAAGCCCAGCCTTCACGGGGCTTGAACCCGGGACCTCCAGCACTCGAGGTGGACACCATACCTCTAGACCACTCAGGACCCCCCCCCCCACCCTCACCCCTTTTTTCCCACCCTTTTTTTCCCACAATCGTGATGTATTCAAGGCTCCGAAACCTTAAACCTCAGGCACCTTGAGCCCTACTACGATAGAGCTACTTAACTGGCGGCCAAATCCGGCCCGCGGAGGCCGACTAAGTAGTTCGCACATCGTTGCCAGTTTGTTTGTATTGATGCTCTTTTCTGTTTCGAGGATTCGGCATCTGGCCCGTGACGATCCTAATTTTCCAAAGTGTGGCCCTTGAGTAATGTAGTTGAATATCCCTGCCCTACACTCTTCCCAGGTGCGCCGTCACATATAAAACATAGGGTGAAGAGGCTTCCCCCCCCCCAACCCCCCTCCAGAAGAAAAAATTTAGGTTTACTTCAGCCTACCTTCACCGACTGCAACTGTGGCAGTGGTGGGGGGGGGGGGGATGTGGCGAAGTGGTGAAGCCGTTTGCCTCTCCCTCTTAAGGTCGTGGGTTCGTTTCACGGTGTCTACTTTCAGTTTACGAGTGCAATTTTTATAGAGATCCCTGGGGGTCGTCACCGGAGCTACCGAGTTAGTGCTCTGTGCGGCGTCCTCGGGCGGCGGCTAGCCGTTCAGCGGAGATAGACCGAGCCATAAGGATAAAACCTGTTGAAATGAAGTCGATCCTCTCGACTTAAATCTTTGAACCTGAATTTCACAGTTGTTCCACAATTTAGGATTTTTTTCCGCACCTGACTAGGAATGCTTGGCTTAGATGTTTGCTGTTGCGGTTTGTTTGAAAGCCTGAGACATTCAGAGCTTCTTCCTAGTTCAGTCGGGTCTCCTAAAGCGGGATCACATCAGCATCATATATCAGTTTCTCCAAGAACGATCAGACAGTTCCAGCATAGAATGTGAGGAAATAGCCCTTACAAAGGCGTTCTGACTTAGACTGGCTTTTGTGTGCACCAGAACGTCTATTGTGTAATCTTCTACGATACTGTCCTCTTCTCCTTGTGCACCTGGTAAATGCTGCTGCATCGGATCTAATCACGTACTCACGAACTCCGTAGCTCCAGCGAGGATCCAGTTGATAAACTTGGTCTACCATGTTTAGGTAATACTTTAGTGAGCGTTTAATAACGTCACCCCAGGGGTGCCCTGGTGCTATGAAAGGGACCAAGGACGTAACGCCCATAAGCAAGGTGTCGCCCCTGTACGACCTGTCAACGATTGAGCACGCCACAACCATGTAGTTCTTTGGCACGACGGACACACACCACTTGTGTTATAGACTATCGACTCCCTACATGCCGATACGTGTGTGTTATTGGTGTACAAAAGTTGGTGAGATCCACGATAATCTCCCGAGCCGAACTAGGTTACATTCCATTGATACATTTTTTAGACTCGTCTTCTGTCCGGGGGTGGGGGGGGGGGGAGGGGTGAGGAAGGGTTACGACTATGTTGTCCTTTCTGGCTTGTCTTGCATTTACGTTTTTCTTCCGAGAAAAGACAATGCCTGTGACATGGATATATATATAAACAGAGAGAGAGAGAGAGAGAGAGAGAGAGAGAGTGAGTTAGAGAGAGAGAGAGAGAGAGAGAGAGAGAGAGAGAGAGAGAGAGAGAGAGAGCGGAAAATGTTCATCAATGCTTCTATAAAATAATCCACAAGTATTTGGTGATCGGCATTAACTGCATACGTTTTAATCTTCGAAGCCCCGAACAGATGCCATCTTGTAAGTAAAGATCCCTTTTTACGCCCAAGGCACATCGGGCATATGGGAAGTGCATCTATATTCGTACAGACTAATCAGCACTAAGTGGATAATGTGGTCAGCATTATGCCGGCCGTCTTTACTTCCCCAGGACATACATCTTGGTACCTATTTTGAGCTGGGTCGACCTGTGACGCCCCATACCATGGTAAAGAATACACGTAGCCAGCAGTGGGTTTCGATCGCGGTACGTTGAAATTACGAGTCGGACTCGCAACTCCTAAGCTACTTACGCTGCCCGATGCCATCTTGTCTCGACAATTAAAAACTAAAAACTGCTTTGATGCACTTAACGCACTCTCCTATCCTCGAAATGTCAGATCATTGTTCCGCGTTTTACATCTGGGTGGCCCAGCAGCAGTCAGACTTGTATAGTGTTCTAATCCCACTGGGTCGGGAATGTAGGGATTGGCCAGCAGATGCTGCAGAATCAGAAGAACAATAACTAAATTCCCGCCGAGGGGATTGATTATCTACACTGATGGCTTTGTGTTGAGATGCACAAAAGTGCACAGAGGTATATAGCAAAAGCGAATAAACTTCGCGTAGTCAACAAAGTATGACAAAGGATCATCATGTACAGGCCCGTTGCAGAAGGCCGCTCTCCTCACGATCTGCCTGAAGGAAATTCGGTCTCTCGCCAGCTCTCCCGCCTCTTAAACTGGGGAGCCGCTTATATCCTATGCCAATCTTCTTGTTGGTAAGCCCATGATCCTCCTTCGTGGTACCATGCCTTCTGATATTATTTTTTTTTTTTTTTTTTTTTACCCACATCCGCATGGCACTCTATATGATGGCACATGATAAAGCAACATATAGTTTGAGAATTGAGGTGGAGGCAGTCCCTTAATCCGTCCCCTGGACTGAGAACCAGCTGCACGCACACTTCGTAATTGTAACTAAGTCACAAAGCATGTTTACAAAGGTGGAGAAGGTATGCTCCATGCAGAGTGGCAAGCAGAGGTACCCGATAGTTGACGTCCTTTGGATATTTCCTCTAGTGGATGCAGGTGTGTTGGGAAACGAACGGACAGACGTGCTGACTAGTTCTGCAATATTTAGTGGTAAATTGATGAATGACCAGGTAGATTTAGGAGCGAGTGACAAACGTGGGGGAACAGATAGATAATCACGATCTGAAGAGAATGCTGCAGCAGCTAATCTGGGCGACACTCAACACTCAGATAAGAGACAAGACTGACACAGACAGACTATACTACTGGTACAATCGGAATTGAGACTTTGTGCTGACTACTTAAGATGAGGACAGAGAGCTTACCTAATGCCTCGAGTGCCGTGATGTTGTTTTTAAGTCAGCTCACCTCTCGAAACCATTTTTCTCTTATCCTATGCTGGTGCGCAAAATGACCAGGCAATCTGGAATCATTAGGAACTGGAAATCACAATGGACCGGGAGTGCAGAGAGTGGCCAGTAGGCGCTACGGAGTTGGACGTCCAACAGTTAATTCACGACAATTCACACCCAGATAATCTGATTATCGATACAGATGGTTCGGTATTGAGAGAGAAGAGAAGTGCCAGGGGGTTCGTAGCAAAAGCCAATGGGAAATCTTTAGTGCAAGACAGCCTAGCATTTGACATCACAACATCTAGCATGAGAATGGAGGTGGAGGCGGTAACTGCAGCTCTCCGGTGGCTAGGAAACAACATGCATACACATGTCGTAATTGAAACAGACTCTGAAAGCATGCTGAGAAAGGTGAAGACTGGGATGCTTCGAGCAAACTGGCAAGATCACTGGGAAGATCACGGGTAGTGTGCATACTTTGGATCTTTTCTGCAGGCTACACCGGCATAGTGGGTAATGGACAGGCAGACAGATTGGCTGGATCTGCGCCACTGGGTGGTGAATTGATACATGACAAGGAAGATGTGACTAAGGCCCTTTGGAAACAAGCAACAGAATCAGTAGAGAAAAAAGATTTTTATGGCCTGGAGAGAATGAGGCACCTGGGTGTAACCAGAGGGTCTGGCCGGCTCACTACACTCAGAGGAAAGGCAAGAGGGACATATACCCAGATTGTTACCGGTACCATCAGTATTGGAACTCTGCGCTGGCTGCTGAAGATGGGGACGGGGCGCACATGGGAATGCCCCGAGTGCTGTGATGTCGATTGTTGACTCAACTTAACTCAACTAGGAACTCCATATGCCCTAGTAACATCACGTTTTTGCGAATTTTAGCAGACGTGAACAATTGTACCAGAATATTGTACTGTACACGTGACTATCATAAGAGGAGCGACTAGCCGAACTGTTACTTGGCTCTCAAGCGAAAGACCCAGGTTTGAAACCTCAGTAAGGCTGGGTTTATTTCTGTCGGGAGCACAATAAAACCCTCAACTGCACATTCGTGGCGATAGCACTAGTCATGCAGCCGCAAACCCTCAGGTTCAACGACCCCCCCCCCCCCTAAATATTGTATGATAAAGGCAGTAACTGGCAGTTTTGAATATCACGGTGGGGAAAAAAAAAACCTTTGCTTGTCAATCTGCTGCAAGAGGATACTCTGTCTGTATCAAAGCTGTAAGATTTTTACTGATTTTCTGGGAAGACAACTTTCACAACGACTAGTTTGAGAATGGAGGTGGAGGCAGTCACTGCTGCCTTCCGCTAGCTTGAGAATCAACTGTACATAAATATCGTGATTGTAACTGAGTTACATAGACTGTTGAGAAAGGCATACTTCCTGCAAAGTGACAAGCATTACTGCAGACGTCCCAGGTAGTTAGCATCCTTTGGATATTTTCTCCAGGTGTGTTGGGAAATGGGCAGGCAGATAGACTGGCCGGTTCTGCACCACTTTGTGGTGAACTAATGTACAAACTAGACATTTGGAGGACCCTTTGGGAGCGAGTGAACAGTGCCGAGGCACAGATAGATCCTTGCAGTCTGACAAGAATGGCGCTGCGAGGAGTTACCAGGGGATCTGGCTGACGCTCGACACTCGGGGGAGGGGAGAGACGGATATACAATCAGAATGTTACTGGTACCATCGGCATTTTAACTCTTTGCTCGCTGCTGAAGATGGGGAGGGAGCACTTATGGGAGTGCCCTGAGTGCTGTGATGTCGATTCTAAATTCAACAGGAGTCAGAACCTGAAGAGCACAGGGGTCAGAACCTGAAAAGCACAGGGGTCAGAACATAAGGAGCACAGGAGTCAAAACATGAAGAGCACAGGAGTCAGAACCTGAAGAGCACAGGGGTCAGAACCTGAAGAGCACAGGGGTCAGAACACAGGGGTCAGAACCTGAAGAGCACAGGGGTCAGAACCTGAAGAACACAGGGGTCAGAACACAGGGGTCAGAACCTGAAGAGCACAGGGGTCAGAACACAGGGGTCAGAACCTGAAAAGCACAGGAGTCAGAACATGATGAGCACAGGAGCCAGAACCCGAAGAACAAAGGAGCAAGAACCTAAAGAGCACAGGAGTCAGAACGTGAAGAGCACAGAAGTTACAACATAAAGAGCACAGGAGCCAGAACATAAAGAGCACAGGAGTCAAAACATGAAGAGTACAGGAGTCAGAACCTGAAAAGCACAGGAATCAGAACCACCCCCCCCCCCCCAATAATTTGTCTAAAACAGACCCCCCCCCCTATTGCTTCAAATATTTTTTTTAATTTGCAGGTCAGCACAAAATATTTTTAGTATTATTATTGCAATTAAACAAGTCTTAAACCAGTTGAGGCTCCAATAAGTGTCTAGGGTTGGGTGGCATTAAAACCTTGTTTACGTGTACAGTACTAATTGATGTTATTAGTACTGAACAGTTAAACAAGGCTTGAAATACAGGCGAAAATTGTAGGGGGCTGCGTCCGGCAATGTATTCTTTGTGGCGTCATGTCTAATAAAGAGAGGAATGAAAACAGGTAGTGTAGTTCAAGGACTGAACTTTTAAAATCTTATAAGGCTTCTAATAATAAACTATATTCCCGTCTTGACAATGTTGCAACTGTTCGCCTATTGTATTTCTAACCTATTTCACACAGTTATGGTCTATCAAATGTACCCCTAGCACAGGGTTTTTCAACTGGTGGCCAGCTCATAACACAAAAACATGGTGCTTTCCTTATATCCTACCCCAAACAGGGGAAATCCATAGGTCACAGGACAGTCTAATATTTCAGGGGGGTGGTGGATAGGCTGCATGCAGTTGTAGAACCCAGGTTGCATGCTGTTGTGGGACCTTGGCTGCACTCTCTCGTGGGACATAGGTAGGTTGAGGTTAGGTCCAGTTCGAGATGTTTTGGGCCAATTAAAAGCATCAGAGAGCCGGGAAACCCAGTCTTACCACTGTCTAAAGTGTTGGACTGTCCTGTGACGTCATCTGGGGTAGGATATTAATAAAGCACCAAAAACATTACACACAATGCAGTGACAAGCTGCACAAAGACACACAACATAAAAGTAAAAGTGATTTAAAGCAATCTCAATATCAGTGTCAGGAATTTATTAACAAAACAAAAACATAATAATATTCAGAAGCAGTGTGCCAAGGTGACATTATAATATATACAGATGGGTCTGTAGAGAGAGGTAAGAAGAGTGGGTGGTGTTTTACTGCAGAAGTGAATGGACACTACTTGAAAAACAGACAGCCTCATGGATGTTACCTCATCTAGCATGAGAATGGAGGTGGAGGCAGTAATGGCAGCTTTCCGCTGGCATGAGAACAGCACCACCCAACATGTCGTGATCGTAACAGACTCATAGAGCATGCTTTGGAAAACTGAAACTGGTGTACTGTGCACAGAGTGGCTTGAGAACAGCACCACCCAACATGTTGTGATCACAACAGACTCATCGAGCATGCTTCAGGAACACTGAAACTGGTGTCCTGCACGCAAAGCGCTTGCATCACTTTTATAAGACCCAGATCAAGCGTGTATCATTGATTTTCTGTGTGCGAGGTAACGAGCAGGCTGACAGATTGGCTGCTGTACCCCTCTGGGCGGTGAGCTACTCTACTATAAAGTGGATGTGGTGAAGGCTCTATGAGATCAAAGAGACACTGCAAAAGAACAGATAGGGAATCCACACAATGAAACAGTTATTCAACTGGAATTGAATAAAAGTTCTGAAAGATATTTAACATTGAAAGGTGAAACAGAGGCAGACTTTTAATCAGGTTGCAACTGGTACTATTAACATATAAACTCTTCATTGGTTACTGAAGAAGAAGTTGAAGCACGGGTGGAATGCCCAGAGTGCATTGATGTCAACTCCTGATTCATTCATTCATTCAGCAGTCGCTAATCTCACAAACACATGTCTGTACAAACTACCCAGCTTAATAACTAACAGATTATTTCTTTTTCTTCAGGCCCTGGTTGGCACGAAGGATTTCGCCAGGGCTGGGATATGGCCGTTGCTGAAATAAAGGCCCTGATGCTGTTGTGTCCACACCAGTTTTAGCCTTTCCTCTCTGATCCAGCCCCTCACTCCATCCTCCCCTGAAACATCAATACAAAAATATTATTTTTTTTTTTTACAGTTCACCTCACAATTTGTACAATGGTAATGCAAAGACAAAAAGCATACCTTTCTGACTCTGCTGGATGGCAGATAACTAGTTTTATTACCTTGTTATTTTCAAACTGTACTGCAGTGGATTCCAGGTCACTGTGGCTTGGAGGGCAATGAAATAGTAGACAGATTGACCAGCCAGAAGTGGCAGTGACATGGTACAATCAAATAGTGACTTAACCCACCAAGAGATTAAGCCATGAATACAATCTAGTCACACACACACACAAAAATGGATACAAACACTAAACTTTCTTCTTAAGACTTGCTTCATCGGCCTCTCTAGTGGGGGCCAATGAGCTATATTCAGATTAAGGTTAGGGCACAAAAAACTTCACCAACATATGTTCAAACTTATCGGTGTAGGAAACATAGAGACGTGTCCCTGCAGTGTGGCACCACAAAATGCTGAGCATGTGTTAATTGAATGCTGCAACTGCCACCACACTAAAGACAAAGCTGTATGGTCCACGAGAAGATATGGACCGCATGATAGCTTTCATAAGGGCTACTGGTCTCCTGATATAAGTTTTCTGACAGAAGGTTCGAAGAAGAAGATTTCCAAATTCTCAAATTAGGTCATTTCACCCCCAGTGCCAGTACTATAACAGCACTGGGCTCAAGCAATGATTATTTTAAATTAGATATCCTCAAGAAAGAAAAAGTTAAAGTAATTACAGGTTGATACTGAAAATGTTCGGCTGACCATCTTCTAGTAAACAAAAGACAAAACAATTGTAAACTGTATGCACCGCTATAAAAAGCAGAGGTCATAAATTTGTTCAGTGCTGGTAATGTTATTATAATTCCTACTGCTGCTTACTGGGTTAAAGAATGTCAACAAAAAATGACTCCACTGTCTGTATTTACTATCTGTCAGGAGAGGTTAAGACAGAAGGGAGGTGTCTGTGTTTTATTTTCCTTAATTTTTTTGGGTTTAGTTCTCCCCCCCCCCCCCCCCCCCCCACCCCCTTCTAGGACTGTTTTCTGTGGGAGTAAAATTTCATGGGTGAGAATCTCCTTCTTCTTGAAGTCCATGCTGTGTGCCATTGGTAGTCATGTCTTTCCACAACCTTCTGTCTCGTGTACTTTCAGTCAACTCTGACGCAGATGATCCTCAATACCATGATGTCATACTGTCCAGCAACTTTTCTCTTGGTCTCCCTCTGCCTCTTCTTCATTCCAACTTTCCTACCATCAGGATGTACTCTAGTTTTCTCCTCCTCATCACATGATCACAGAATGTAGACTGTCTTTTTCTATGTAGGCAATCAGTTCTCTTTGTAAGTTTCTTTTGCGACACCTTCATTCTCTTTTTATCTGCCAAGACTATTCTTATCATACGCTTATAAAAACCACATCTTTGCGATGAGAATCAAACAGAGACAAATCCTGGAAAACCTGTTCAACAGTAATCAATCGATTTTGGTGGGGGATTGGGGGGGGGGGGGGGGAATAACAAACTTTGTGATTAATTCAACCTGCTCATTAATTAAGCTACGGTTATATCAAGTCCGTGTTTACTTGCTGACCTGAAGTCATTCTTATTCATTGTGGTATTTGGTAAGGCCTGAGTTTTGTTCTCCTTTTGTGTACCTGACACCGTTGTCTGTGCTCTGAGCTGATGCAGGTTTTGCGAGACCAAGATTTGTCTGCTGAGCGAGTGAGGAGGAGGGGTGTGTTCAACTGTATCACCACCTAGCACATTTACACTGGGCTACCACAAAATGTTTACGAAGTAACCTACTTGGGTGGAGATGGTTGGAGGCATCTGCAGCCTGAGTATCAAGATGACAGAACATCTCCTGCAAGAATGTTCCTTATACAAAGCAGACCTGATACACAAGAAAGGGGTCTCCTTATCAGAAAATCCTCTTGTTCAGATAAGAATTCAAGCAAGAAACATTGCTGCGGTTAAACAAACCGTTCTTTCCAACAGAAATTTGCAACATCTGAGATCATCTGAAGTGGTCAGCACTGTACAGCCCATTAAGAAGGGAATACTGACTCAATGACGCAACACCACACTCAAAGGTGTATGGAACTCCTTAAAACAGTCTATGTTACCATAAGAACTCGTATGTCTGTGTAAATCAGAGAGCCGTCATAAGAAGAAGGAAGAGGATACAATTTGATAGAATGTAAGACAGAAAATTATGTAACATAATATTGTATAATGTGTAGGCAAGATTGTGTGAGAATGTAACGCGCCAATGACAGAGCTTAGGAAAAGTTTGTGACAAACTGTATTTTACCTAGGTATGTCCGAGTATGCTGCTGGGTCCATTGGATCAAGGGCATCTTTCTTGACATAGCCTGAAAAAGCAAGCAGACTAAAATACAGGCTGAACTACTGGCAACAGTTTCAAAACCTCTGTGACATATGGTTATTTTTGTGTGTGTGTGTGTACGCTCACTCACAGGTCCAAAATCCTTGGTTTTCACTGATTTATTTGGGGGAAAAAGAGAGAGAGAGAAAAAAAGAGACCTTGGCTACCAGGTCAATCCAGTCTAAAAATGTACCAGGAAATGTCATGGGGAGAAAATATCAGGGTTTGCAGCCAATTTCACCAAATTTTGTCAAGGATTTATCCAGGTATTTTTTGGTTTTTAAAGATTGTGCCATGCAAATAAACTGCTTAATTTGTGCACATATGTATGGATAAGCGTCATGGTGGCTAGGATAAGACAGTGATGGAAGGTGCAGTTTGTGGAAGGCAAGGCATGGGTCGACCACCGCGAAGATAGATACAAGACATTGAAGATGCATTGGCATTGAAAGCACATTGGGCCGGGGAGCCGACTAGGGAAAGTGATATTCTCAGGTGTGCCGTGAAGAGAGCGACATTCTATAAAGGACTTGCTGATTGATGATGATGTATGGATAACCACATAAATGTTTAGTAAGCTGACACAAACACTAATAAATTTATAGACATATACAATATTCTAGGCCAGGCCAAGAGATAACAGCGAGTTTACGGGATGACCATTATTAACGTCACTGATAGCATGATGCTGACCTAATTCTCCACTGTCATGTCTTTCAAAATATGGGATTTCTCGTGTGGGTTCTGGGGCCCCGTTGTGGGGCAAAACATGAACAGACCCACTGCCTGCCCAAAAGCATGTCGTAAGAGCCGACTTAATAGGAGCTTCCTTCGGAGTCAGAGCATATATGCCTTAGAGGCAAAGAACCAACAGTCTGCATGCAAATGAGTCAGACCTGTGGAACAGATGTGCACACAACACAGTTTCTGGAACAGGACTGAGTCCAAAAGTGGACGAACAGCCACAACTTTCCGCTGAAGTTTAAAGCTGGTGAACATGAAAAAGAAGAAAATATGGGATAAACACAATAAGCCAGATGCAACCATGCTGTACAAAGGATACTTTACTATTGTTTATTTTCCCGTAAATTTACACGAGGGTACAAAATATATACAGCATAATGAATTTCACATGTCATCAGATGCTCACTACAGAACTTATCTCAAAATGTAATGAAGCATTAGAAAGGTTCCTTCATCTGGTGAAAACACACAAAGAGAGTAGAAATAGAGAGAGAGAGAGAGAGAGAGAGAGAGAGAGAGAGAGAGAGAGAGAGAGAGAGAGAGAGAGAGAGAGAGAGAGAGAGAGAGAGAGAAAGAGAGCATTAACTAGAGGTATTTCCTTCAAAGTCGGAGTGCATCTACCTGAAAGGTAAGGAACCAATAATCTGCATACCAAAAAGCCAGATCTGTAAAATGACAGGCATGCAAAACTCTGGAACAAGACTCAAGTCCAGCAGTGGACAAACAACCAGAATTTTCCGCTTAAGTTTTCAGCCAGTAAACGCAAAAACAAAAACATTACAGCAGTCTTTAAAAGTCATTTGTCCCTTCTGTCGGCATATGACTGCCAACGGTTGTTGTGACTACCTCAGTACTCCCTCCCAAAACACTCCAGTTGGGCATGTGATAAATTCTACAGAAGGCACAATGTCTATAAATGCCATGCCAGTAAGCATAGGTTGTCATGTTTCACCATCTCACACGATCACCAGAATCACAGATCAGTTCAATGTTTTTAACTCCCCCCATCCATCTGGCCAGGTCATCCAAGTATTTGATGTCTTTGCCTTCTTGCTCTCTTTTCATCAATCTAGCCAGCTGTTACCAAGTTCTTGAGTCCAATCCTCCTCAACATATCCAAACACATTGTCTATGTCCAATTTTTCAAATAAGTTTATGAGTTTCCTGTCTTAATGACGACTTGTAATCCTCATTTTCTCCTAGATAAATTATGTCCCAGACGGAATGACGTCAGTTAATAAATGTGAGTGGAATATTTTGAGTATAACTGGGACAACACGTGAATTGTAGAGAAATGCTGACAGACGAACTTCATGTCAATTATAATTATTCATGGGGATCACATAGAAACTGCTGGCCAAATGGAATTCGTGTAAATTGGAGAACACGAATTCGGAAGAACGAGGAGGGCATTAGAAGGTTATATAATGCCTTAGAAAGGGCTGGTAGTCAGTCTCGTTTGGGCCAAGGAACGGAGTGCGTGGACAACGGTGGAAGGTGTGTGTGGATCCAACAGTGTTTGAGAGTGAAAGTAGTTTCAAAGCTCATTTTGGCCATCGGCTCGGGCAGACAACAAGATGTCTGCCGGCTGCGTTAGTCAGCGCCAGAACAGCTGTTGTTTTTGTTCAGTGTGCTTGTGGTAGGACGATTGTGATTTCGGCTAAAAGGTAAAAATGATACTTATGATTATTTGAGTTACAATGTATGCCTGAACATTAGTCTATTTCATGTGCCGGCTGAGGAAGCCACGAGTGGAAGAATAAAGTGCAGAAACAGTCTCGTGTTGTTTTCCAGTCGTCCATTTTCTGCTCGTCGTGTTATGTCGGTGTGTGAAATAGGAATCTGCAGTGACTAGAGCCAGAGAGAAGACAACAGAGAGTCACTGCAGGACTGCTGTGTTTGTTTTTCTTTCCTTCCATAATATTCTTTGCATTCCTCCCAGAAACCACATCTCTACCCTGAGAAACTGTTTTGCAGCTTACGGCACTTACCTCAATATCACTTTACATACATACACATACAAACAAACGATTAATTTATCAATTTTAGTACAGTGAAGAACACATGAACCTAAAGATTCCGGTCTTTATGGCCATACTTTGGTCAAAATGGATTGAAGACATTATATACATTTCAAAGGCGAGAGGACAGACTTCATTAGGTTTAATCCTTTATGGCTATCTTTCCTCAGAACCCATTTTCAGAAAGAGTCGCACAAAGCACAAACTCTGAAGCTCTGACAACGACCGCAAGGGATACACATTTTAAATTAACAAGGAACAATAATATCCAGTGCTGGGGGACTAACTAGTGCCCACCCCACTCATCCCCCCCCCCCCCCAACAGCAAAAGTGGGATAAGATGATACTTTGATCAAAAATGCTCACCTGGTCTTCCTCTGCCTCTCTTTGGTTTTCTTTCAACAAACTCTTCCTCTTCTTCGTCTGACAGGGAGGTGTCACTGCCACTCTAAAAAGGTGAAAACAATATTAGATTCATCAATCAACACTATGCCAGAGTTATCTAAGTGCTAAATCCGTGGCCTAAGAAAATTATGATTTCCCTTGCCACACTTTGGGGAAGGAGGGGGAGGGGGAAAAAAAACCCAAATATCCCACAACAAACTTGTTGTATAAGGCAACTAAAACCAGAACTTTCTGCACAGGAAGAAAAAGAGATGGCTACATGTTTGCAGCATAAAATTATACTCAAGCCTTGGACAAACTAAAATGATAAATATCAGCCCTGAAAATGAACTTTAGCGATAATCGCTAAAACAGCTCTTATTACATAGCGTATGCAGGATTTTACACAAGATTCTTCTTTGCCAGTTTGCAGAATCTGCCATTCAACACAGAGGTCAAACAGTTAAAAGAGGGATCAAGGAAACAATATAATGGCTGGCACCGCACCAAATTCATCTCAGTTTTAATCTTTGTTTCAAGACAATCAGGTATGAATCAAGACTTAGCAAAATGAATCTGGAGTAATCGCATGAAAAGTAATACTTCAATTTGACCTATTCAGAAAAGAAATTCACATGTGTGCCTTTGACATCTTCTTCTTCTTCACTTTAACTGGCAGTAAACTCTGCCAGAAAGTTCTGGGTGTTCATCTACCTTCAGACTTTAGTCTTGTTCCAGAGCCTGAGCGCTGCGTGCACATCTGTTTAACAGATCTGGCTGATTTGTATGAAGATTCTTGATTTCTTGCAGATGTACTGCGACTTTAAAGGATGCCCCCATTTAGTCGACTAATGACAAATAACAACTGTGAAAATCATTAGAAGTGCACTTGGGCAGTTCTGACATAATGCCAACATTATACGAGGTACACAAATGGGAACTTGTCCCCATCATTTACACACTATAATGACACCTCACATGTGTCATAAAGGGTTAAAGTAGCCTAGGTGCATACCGAGTTAGTTTAACAACTGGTTGGGGCATAAGCAGTGAAAGAAATTAAAGCATCTACAGAGAATTGGACGAACACATGGTGAGCAGCTCTGGTACTAAAACAGTTGAGAATATTTGGTCTGAATGAACATTGTGACAGTTTTTTCTTCTTTTAGCTGGCTTGGGTCGCCAGTTTAACCCAGCCAAAGATTGTCCTGGAAAGTAAACATGGCCTTCATGTTGAACATTTCACCTGCATCAAAAGAGAACAATCCATAATCTTGAAGCACATTCTGAGCAGCAAAAACATGAGTACTTCATGAAAGCAGGATAGCTGGAGGGAAAGAGGGGCAAAGGGAGACAGAAGGCAGATGCTAGACAGCTTGTGTGAATGGAAATCTGTTTAATAAAATCCTGACAACACATGATGGAAAAGGCGGTGGACAGACAAAATCACCAATGCCATAAAGCATGCACTATCTGCAGAAGACAAAAATATCTAGAGCAGTGAAGAGGAAAATGCAGTCTTCAACAGAGAAGTTACAAAGTAAAAAGTAGGAAAGTAAAGATCCCTTTCCACGCCTTTTGGTGTATCGGGCATATGGGAAGAGCGCCCATATTTTTACAGACCATCAGCACTCGGTGGGTAATGTGGTCAGCATTACGCCGGCTGCCTTTACTTTCCCAGGACAGCCCATCCTGGTACCCATTTTAGGCTGGGTCGACCTGCGACGCCCCGTACCATGATAAAAATCCACGCAGCCAGCTGTGGGTTTCGATCGCGGTATGCTGGGTTACGAGTCGGACTGGCAACGCCTAATCTACGGGCGCCTCGAAGTTACAAAGCATAAATAAAACAAACATTGCTTGCCTCCTCACTGCTGGCGACCGTCTCCATGGTTTCCATTTTCTCTTCCCCATCACTATCTAGGTTTCCTATTTTACCAACAATGCCTGGCAGAAATGAAAAAATATGTTAGGAAATTTCACAGGTTAAACCAAATCATATTCTGTTCATCTTTTCTTCAGCAATTTGCGGTCATCAGCTTAATGCAATGTGTGCCATAAACTGGCATGTCAGCCCAAGGTTTCTCAGGTTCCAGAAAGCTTAGATGTCCCACCTACTAACCACGTCTGCCTTATTATGAATCAGTATTCCACAAAGATGTGCAGAGCCAGCCAGTTTGTCCGCCTGTTCATTTTCCAAGACACCGGAGTAACCAGATGAACAAATCCAGACAATACTCCTCACCCGTGTCCTCCCCAGCGAAGCATGCCACTCTACACGAAGCATGCCTGTCCTGATCTTCCTCAGCACGCTTTCTGAGTCAGTTACAATCACGATGTGTGTGTGTTATACACAGAGTGCTAAGAACACAAGCCTAACAGACAAGAGTTTTCATTTTAATTGTGAGCCTTCTGTTGTCCCAAACTCTTTAAAAAAAATTAATCTCCTCATTGCTGTTGCTGCCTTATCTATCCTGATTTTGATTTCCTGGTCCAGGGATAGTTTGTTATTCACTGTGGATAAAGGATAGGTAAAATGGTCAGCTGTTTACAGCTCTCCACCATCAATGTAGACGACAGGTCTATCAGTAATATTTTGCACCATAACCTTTGTCTTCTTTTTGCTGAATATTAGTACAAATTCACAGCATGCATAAACAAATGCATTGTAAATACTGCAGCTCCTTCTTTGAGTGGGTGGTAGTCGCTGCATCATCTGCAAACAGCAGCTCTGTGATAAGATAACTACCTTTCTTATCCTGGTTTTCTCCTTCAGCCTTCAAGCACTGCCATCTGATCGAGAATGGACAAATATACCACCCCACTGATCACAAAAGGCATGTTTCAAAAGAAGTGAGAAGTTAGTTTGTTTTAGTATCCAGAAGCCATGAGTTGTTAACCTTTAGGCTCAGTATTATCGATATCGCAACCTTTCAGCTTTGATTCCATTGTAAATACCGCAAATCTGGGAGAAATATGGCTTTACTGCCAACCCCCGGGAGTGAACCCGGACCACATGGAGTTCATCACCCGGTCACTGCTCAATTCGGTTTAGCCAACTACGTTAGAAAGCCGGGCAAGTGAGAAGTAAATTCTAAAGAGGGTAGGAGCAAGTACACATCTCTGCTTCACTCCCCTGTTGATTACAAACTCCTCTGATGTTACATCATCGAGGTGGAATCCCCTATAGGAGATACCCTTTTGAACCACTCTGTTTAAATCACAAAACAAATCCCATTCGTTCGAACTATTTCTCTGAAATATAAAACAACTATTGCAGCTTCACATTTCAGCACAACCAAAGCTTTTTTATTCTCAGATTTTTAGTTTTGGTCTTATCCTGTTTTTTAGTATGATACATTTAGGAAACAGGACACTGGCTCTTACAAAGTACCTGACATATACCAAAATAACAAACAATAAAAATCATTAATTATCAGCAACATAACAGATAACCTGTGTATTTTACGGACCAATAAGGTAAGCAGTGAACAGTAACACTGCAACGCTCATGTTGAGTTTCAAAGACTGCATTTGGGACATTCCAATAAGTGCTCAATCTTCATCAGCCAGCGAACAGTTCATACTCTGGTAGTACCAGTCTGGCTGTATGGCCTATACTCCACTGGGAGCTAGAAAGGCAAAAGAAGCACTCACAAAAAGGCTGACAGTGAGCTCTAATGTGACTCACCTAAAACTTCAGCAGAGCGGGACACCTGAGCTCTTGGATGTGATGGTGACAGCCATGACACTTCGTCTGTATGAACGTTCCAGTAATAGTAACGGCCTCTGTAATTTAATTAGAAATATTACATAATTTAGTATACATGCCACTAAAAAGCTAGGATAATGATGGATGGATAATGACGAATTTCTGATGCTAAGACTGCAAAGGGTAAAACTTGGTGAAGCATGTCTATGCTATCTTCAAAGTCAAGAGAGGACCACTTTTTCATGGGAACAATGAGTAAAGGTAGTTTGGCTGCTACATCAGAGAATTGAGCATGCATAGAAATTCTCAATGTGCGGCGACATCAATCGTGACAAAATAACACAGATTTTACACATTAAATGTTTCTTCCACTAACTAGCATTTAAAAAAGAAAAATTAAGCAGTGCTTACGTGTCAAAATCTCCAACCTCAACCCATCCTTCGGGGAGAGGATATTTCCGTAACATTCTGTCCCGCCTTTTCATCATATCATCATCTGGGTCCCAATCTCGCATGCCATATCGTTTCTTGCAGTAGGCCGAACATTCATGATAGGGATTACTCCTGGAGGAAGTAACGTACATTGTTGAATTTAGACATCAAACAAAAGATCTACAACACAGACGAGGTGACAATAAAATGTCAGCAGTGATTTATAAACTTTAAAACATAAATAATCTAGAGCTGACGTGGTGTCAACATCATAATCACACATCTGTGTGAAATTTGGCCTTTCCAACCTCTCATCTTTCACAAGGCAATTGTGAACAGTTATTTGTGTATCCTTTGCAGCAGTGGTCTCCATTCTTTTTCAGGTCGCAGCACCCGTTAAGGATAATGCAAGACCCACACACGCTCTTGAGTGCATTGCAAGATGCCCATGTGCTCTTGAGTGTGTTGCAAGATCCCCCACACTTTCTTTAGTGTATGACAAGACCCCCATCCCCCCCCCCCCAACATAGAAACATTTTTTTAATTAAAAAGAGGGGGATAATAGATTCCATAGTAAGGGAAGCAACAAGTTTGGAGATACCTTTAGGCCAGAATGTGCTCTTAATCTATAATTAAAGGCATGCATTATCATATTAATTAATTTTTCCCGGAAAATGTAAATACTGCTCATGAAAACAAAAATGTCCTTGTCGATCTGTTTTCATTTTACACTAAAAACAAAATGAAATTATACCGGATTATTATAAGTACAAATGCACACCTTTTTAAAATTGCTTGAACCCCGTCCTCTCGGGTTAGAGATCACTGCTTTATATGATGCTGCAAAACCAATCTGTTGTGTTTTACAAGGTAATTTTACCTTTGGTAGTTTGATATTGTATCCTGAAGGGTCAGCTGTAGATGCTATCGTTGAAATGAACACAAAAGTGGCTTGCAGCTAAACCAGGCACAGATGGATTTAAGTTGGGTATCTTTGAATTACACAGGCGTTTGCAATGTCAAGCCATAGACATGCATCAATTGTATTATATGTATAATCCATGTAAAGTTCATTTACTAATATATGTACATACTGTTACAAAATAGAAACACATAGTTATCCGTTGGCGCATTTTTATTAGTTTGTAAAAAAAATAGCGTACCCAGGTATGTGAAAAGCAGACTCAAATGTTTACCGTGTCCAGTGGACACCTTACAACGCAGTGATCAATTGTGTTAAAGACCACATTTGTCAACAGAGCTCACGATGCGCACATGAGAAAGCAGCACAATTTACGGTGAACACTATTCACTGTCTATGCAATTGAAACCCTATAAAAGGATAACGCTACACCAAAACGATCAGTTCATTTTCAAGCAGTCACGAATCGCACCTCTCTTGATAAATTTAAGGAATATTGCTATTGGTCGATTGCAGTCAGGAGAAAGCCAAAGTCAGGTTGCCAGGCATCTGAACGTGCATCAGAGTACCATCAGTCGACTTTTTGGCACCGGTTCCAAGCCACTGGTTTAGGTGAAGACCAACATTGCAGCGGAGAATCGCTTTATTTGGCTTCGTCACCTCAGAGACAGGTTTACAACAATTTCCTCAACTGCACAGGCATTGCCTCCAGGATGTCATGTGTCTAATCAAACTGTTTGGAACAGACTGCATGATGCTGGACTTTGGGCTCGACGACCCCATCGAAGACCTGTCCAAAATCGACTTCTCTGGGTCCATTAACATCATCCCTAGGCAAGTGACAATCAATGGAGACGTGTCTGGTTCAGTGACAAATCTTTCTTTTTTGTTGCAGCATCATGATAGACGGCGTAGGGTCTACCGTAGATAAAATAAAGGTTTAACCGTAAATTGTGTTGATGAAGCTCTGCTGCACGTGGTGGAGGTGTAATGGCATGGGAAAAGAGTCAGTTACAATGGATGGAGTCAACTGGTGCACACTGAAGAAAGCTTGAATGCGCAATGATATGTCCATGAAATTCTCCGACCACATGCCCTTCCATTTTAGGATGCCAACAGTTATCTTTTTGAACAGGACAATGCCAGACCCAATTCTGCACAGCTGACCACACAGTTCCTGGCTGCCAATAACATTCAAACCCTTTCCTGGTCATTCCTGTCTGCAGACATGAGTCCGAGCACCTGTAGGATAAGCTGCAAAGACGTGTTTGTCACCGAAACATTGTTCCAGCCAATGGTCGTGATCTGTTTCAGGCACTCCAGGAAGAGTGGACAACCATTCCACAGGCCCACATCAGACTGCATCCATTCGCAAGAAAATGCCAGTATCTGACACACGCAAGAGGAGGCCACACACCATACTAACAGGAAAGGCCTATGCTTAAAAACTATTGTGGCCCAGATGAAAAAAAAAAAACCGGTGTCAATTGATTGGTGGAACCCTAAGGTATTCTTGTGTGAAATTTGAGTAATTTCACTCACTGCATTTACAAAGATGCAGAATGTTAAAAGTGTGAGTATGTTTGTTCCGTTCAGTAACTATGCATTTATTTTTTTTTAACATTATACATATACATAGTTGCGTATCCTTTACAGGACGTTGCATAACCAACCTCAGCATTTGTTGGCTGTTGCGGTTTTTCTAGGCAAATTTTACGTTTAGTAGTTTGCCACTGCTTTTTGAACTGTCAGTGCTCAGCACAGTTGTCAAAATCAACACAAGAAAAATCACCCGCAGCTGGGATCAAACCCGGCACCTCGGCATTACAAAGCGTGTTCGCAACGCCCAAGCCACAGATGACAATAGCTTATAAGTTTTCCAACTTGTAACAGTTTTTTTTTTTATCGCTGGCCAATACACCTTTACAACAGCTTTGGTATTGGTTGTACCCCTTGAAACGGAAAAGTATGTAGACATGGCGGATATAATTATATTTGTGTGAACACAAATCTGGCCTAGGAGGAAAGCTCTGACGGGCACAGCAATGCTCGTCACACATGACAGCTTCTGCAGCCTGTTATGTTCCAAATATCCTGGCAAATGGAGGAATCTTCCTGTTAGTTAGTTAGTTAGTTGGGTTATCCTCATTGCACTCCGGACATGTCCATAGGTGCTCAGATCCTCCCCTCAGTATGAACCCCAACGTCCGATGGCTAATAGTACCAGTTCTATGTTGATTAACAAGTCTTCTGGCGTAGCTGGTGTGCGTCTCGTTTTTTGCTGTGCCGATCTTAATTCCCAAGTCTGCCATTCTGGCGAGTGATGTGGATTCACTGCCACCAAAGTCCTCTATTCTTCCCATTTCTCTGAGGGCATTGATAATATCAGCATGATCCATAGGCTGACCGTCGGTAGTGATAGCGGATCCAGCCAACCTGTCAGCTCTTTCATTTCCATCGACGCCTGCGTGTCCCGGAACAAAAATAAAGGTGACTCCACGAACAGCGGACTTCTGTATCTGAATCTTCCTGTGTGGACAACAAACAAGTCTCTACAATTCTGTCCGAGCTTTGTGCTATGGAGAGAAGAAATAACACCTCTAGCCTAAATTTCCAGCACCATAAGCTTGATTCACGTGACTCCCTATATCCCAATGGAGCACTATCACCTAGAAAGACAGAAAGGTGCCAACCACAACAATACATAACACTTTATCACTCTTACCTGTTTGGGCACGCTGTTGTCTTAAAGAAAACAGGCTCATCTCCAACCACATCAATCACATCCTGAGAAAGATGTGGAATTATAGGCTGTTGTGGAAGAATAACAGGTTGTGGCTGAGTTGGAGGAGCAGCTTCTGGCTTGGATGGGTCATCATAGTCCTCCGCAAACACTTCCTCAACTTCCTCTATCAACAAATGAATATGTATAATCAAAAACATTATTTCCTCTCTAAACAAATGAATAGGTATAATCAAAAAACAAATAACTAAAATACTTAGCAGGTTAAAATGTCCCTCCTAACCTCTCTCTGTCAACAAATGAATAGACATAAGAAAAAAAAACATTATTTCCTCTAACAAACAAATGAACAGACATTAGTGAAAACATTATTTCCTCTGCCAACAAATGAATACACATAACTGAAAACATTATTTCTGCTGCAAAAAAATAAATACACATCACTGGAAATATTATTTTTGCCGTTAACACATGAATACATGTAATTAAAAACAGGACACGCTTAGCTAGTTACAATGTTAATTACCTTCCTCTGTCAACAAAACAATAAACGTAACTGCAAACACTATTTCTACTGTCAACAAATCAATAAACGTAACTGCTAACACTATTTCTGCTGTCAAAAATTAATACACATAATAAAAAACAGTATTTTTGCTGTAAACCCTACCATACCGCTGACCCGATTTTTCAGGAATTTCTCAACCTGACGCTATACCGCTGTCCTTAATTTTCTGCAATTTGGGTAGTACGTGAAAAAGATGCGTCAGATAAAAAAATAACTAGCCAATCGTAATCAGACTTCGTGGATAGTCTTTCTAGATGTCCGCCCACATGTGTTTAGATTAAATTTGTGTTTTTTAAGTAAAAAAATTCTGAAAATTCACAATGAAACAAGCGGCTGATAAACTAAGCACATCGACAGAAAAGTAAAGCAGGTCTAGACTTTTCACAGTGCAACAGGTGATCGATACTTTGGTTTATTCAGACTCTGCGGAATCATAATTTCATAAAGAACACGTTCACAGTTAAAGTGACACATTCAGTGAGTGTTTGAATAATGAGGAGAATCTTGAAAATGATAAATCTAGAAATAAATCGATAGTAGGAGAAGGGGGCATGTCCCTCAAACAGCAACATCTGGTGTTCACTTTGTGAAACAAGGCTTATCCTCCTCAGTGGATTGGCACACAAAGGTGGAATAGTGGCACTAGATAAAAGGTAAGCCTATTTTCTACAATGTCTCCAAGTTTCATCCTATTCTAGCCAATTGTTTGCATGTAACTAATATTTGTGTATATCATGTTGGTTTTTTCGCGTTAATGCCCAGGAGCTCAAGTATAGGGGGCAGTTAGGTTCAGGGCCTCAGGTGCGGTAGGGTTAATACATGAACACATGTAATTAAAAACAGGACACGCTTAGCAAGTACAACGTTTCTCACCTTCTTCTGTCAACAAATCAATTAATGTAACTGCAAACAATATTTCTGCTGTCAACAAATAAATACGCATAACTGCAAACACTATTTCTGCTGTCAACAAATGAATACGCATAACTGCAAACAATATTTCTGCTGTCAACAAATAAATACGCATAACTGCAAACACTATTTCTGCTGTCAACAAATAAATACGCATAACTGCAAACACTATTTCTGCTGTCAACAAATAAATACGCATAACTGCAAACAATATTTCTGCTGTCAACAAATGAATACGCATAACTGCAAACACTATTTCTGCTGTTAATAAATCAATAAACGTATCTGCAAACACTATTTCTGCTGCCAACAAATGAATACGCACAACTGCTAACACTATTTCTGCTGTCAACAAATGAATACGCATAGCTGGAAACACTATTTCTGCTGTCAACAAATGAATACGCATATCTGCAAACACTATTTCTGCTGTCAACAAATGAATACCCATTACTGCAAACACTATTTCTGCTGTCAACAAATGAATACGCATTACTGCAAACACTATTTCTGTTGTCAACAAATGAATACGCATAACTGCAAACACTATTTCTGCTGTCAATAAATCAATAAATGTATCTGTAAACACTATTTCTGCTGTCAACAAATGAATACGCATAACTGCAAACACTATTTCTGCTGTCAATAAATGTATCTGTAAACACTATTTCTGCTGTCAACAAAGGGAATACGCATAAATGCAAGCACTATTTCTGCTGTCAATAAATCAATAAACGTATCTGCAAACACTATTTCTGCTGCCAACAAATGAATACGCATTACTGCAAACACTATTTCTGTTGTCAACAAATGAATATGCATAACTGCAAACACTATTTCTGGTGTCAACAAATAAATACGCATAACTGCAAACACTATTTCCGGTGTCAACCAATAAATATATATACAAAAACACAGGACATATTTAGCAAGTTACAATGTTCCTCACCTTCCTCTGTCAACAAATCAATAAACGTAACTGCAAACACTATTTCTGCTGTCAACAAATCAATAAACGTATCTGCAAAAACTATTTCTGCTGTCAACAAATCAATAAACGTATCTGCAAACACTATTTCTGCTGTCAAAAAATCAATAAACGTAACTGCAAACACTATTTCTGCTGTCAATAAACGTAAATGCAAACACAATTTCTGCTGTCAACAAATCAATAAATGTATCTGCAAAAACTATTTCTGCTGTTAACAAATCAATAAACGTATCTGCAAACACTATTTCTGCTGTCTACAAATAATACATATAATTTAAAACACTATTTCCCCAGTCAACCAATAAATATGTATACACAAAAACAGGACATATTTAGCAAGTTACAATGTTCCTCACCTTCTTCTGTCAACAAATAAATAAACGTAACTGCAAACACTATTTCTGCTGTCAACAAATGAACTGAATTAATAAAAACCGAAAACACTATTTCTGCTGTCAACAAATTAATACATATAACTGAAAACAGGACAAGCTTAGCAAGTTACACTGCTCCTCACCTTCCTCTGTCGACAAAGGAATAACAATAATTGAAAACATTTCTGTGGCCCACCAAAAATCAACAAATAAATATGTGCAAAGGAAAACAAAACAGGACATACACAGCAAGTTGCAATACTTTGCTTTCACCAAGGGTCTGGTAATATACTAATATATGTCTTCTTCAGTATTTACAGTTTGAATTGTCTCTAGCTAAGCCCTAATCTGCCAGCTTAATTATGATTTTTAACTAGTCTTTCCTGTCATCAGATTGTTTTCAGCTATGGTAAAGATACTGGCATATAGTGATATTAGGCTTAAAATAAGTAAAAGTAAAGTAAAGATTCCTTTTTATGCCTTGAGGCGTATCGGGTATATGGGAAGAGCACCAATATTTTTACAGACCATCGGCACTGGACGGATAATGTGGTCAGCCTTACGCCGGCCATCTTTACTTCCCCAGGACAGCCATCCTGGTACCCATTCTAGGTTGGGTCGACCTGCGGCGCCCCATACCATGATAAAAATCCACACAGCAAGCAGTTGGTTTCGATCACAGTACGTTGGAATTACGAGTCAGACTCGCAACGCCTAAGCCACGGATGCCGCATTAGGCTTTAAAGTGAAAGTTAAGTCGAGAGGATCTTGCTAGTCAAACTTGTCCCTGCCATAGGCAGGTGAAAGCAATTACTCACACTGCAGCACTGATATGGATAGCATAAAATAAAGTAAGCAGAGGAACTATTGTATCTGATTCTCAGTCGGTACAGTGGAAGGTTTAAAACAGACTTATCTGGCATGAGTGGATACCAAGTATCAGTATGCCAACATTGCAGGAAATCACATAGATATACTTTCTGGGAAAAGCAAGAGTACAAGTGTATGAATGAAAGAGTGGACGGTCTGGCTACGGAAACACATACTGGACAAGGAAGATTTTCTGAAGACCATACACGAACGAATGTTGACAAAAGACATGAGCTTAGAGGAAAAACATGTGAATGTGTAAGAATGTTGGAACGAGGAATTAGGTGTGGATCTGGCATGGAGAGACACATGAGAGGAAGAGGACGATGTATGGATCCGGTAAGAGAAGGATGCATGAGAGGAAGAGAATGTCGTGTGAATCCGGCAAGGAGGGATGCACGAGACGAAGAGAATGACATGTGGATCCATCAAGGAGGGGCGTATGAGAGGAAGAGAACGAGATGTGGGTCCATCAAGGAGGGGCGTATGAGAGGAAGAGAGCGAGATGTGGGTCCACCAAGGAGGGACATATGAGAGCAATGTGTGGATCTGTCTAGAAGGGACGTATGAGAGGAAGAGAACGACATGTGGATCCATCAAGGAGGGTTGTATGAGAGGAAGAGAATGACATGTGGATCCATCAAGGAGGGACATATGAGAGCAACGTGTGGATCCATCAAGGAGGAATGTATGAATGAGAGGAAGAGAATGATGTGTGGATCCAGCAAGGAGGGGGTATGAGAGGAGGAGAATGACATGTGGATCCGTCAAGAAGGGACATATGAGAGGAACAGAATGATGTGTGTATACAGTGTGCTACAGGAACAGTTAGTAATTAATTAATTATTTATACCTAAAGTCTTTGCTGCGGGAGACGAAGCATGGGTATGCCAGGTGTGTTATGTCGATTCTTACATCAGTAATAAGTAAAAACCCTCCTACACACACACATATAGGCTCTCCTCCGAATAACGGTCCCAAATGATCTACGCAGAAAGTAAATCCTAACAAAGCCTCATTGTGTCCTACCCTACAAAGATTTAAAAGTTGTAGCTCTGAAAATATAAGGAACGAAAAGTATGAGGAAAAGGGGGAAGTCTACTAATTACCGACAGTTAAATCCTTTATATGTGAAAACTGTGGCACAGAGGTTGCAAACGGTGCCCAAATATCTGTTCTTTCTGGCTGTCCACCATTTTAACAGGCCACGCTTGTCCACGATTCTCGTTCGGGCAAGACATAATCAATAATGCGCGTTTTAATGTACGCGCATGTCGCCTCGGGACAACTTCAAACCAGCAGTCGCCTCGGGACAACTTCAAACCAGCAGCTGCCACCATGGCGCTCCACTGTCCCAACGACCCCTTGACCGTGGCGAATGCGACCCAAGAAGTAGCTCATGACTGTTTTCCTGTGACTATAGTGCCACCTCCGAGAGTATCCCCCGGGCTAAACTAGATGGCTAGGACTCACGAGCAAATACAATGGAGGAAGCTGCAGGAGAAGCAGTAGCTGCTGCTCGTGAGTCCCAGCCATCTAGTTTAGCCCCTTCCGCGCCGCGTGTAGCGGCACGGGTGATACTCTCGGAGGTGGCACTATAGTCGGCGAAAAGTGGTCTGCAACTTACATATAACTGTGGCCCTGCCGTAGGATAGCGCTATCGAGAGTATTCTTGCGCGTCGCTAATTTTTTGTCCGTAGTTAATCCTAGTTTTGCCACCATTTAATCGTCGTAAAAAAGTCTGTTGCGTTTCGCAAAAATGTCGTGCGCAATTAATCCTACTTTTGACGCGATTGATTCGCCGTAAAAGAAATGTAAATTTTAGATATGAGTGAGGCTCTGTTAAAGTTTACTTTTTGCGTAGATAGATCATTTGTGACCGCTATTCGGAGGAGAGCCAATATATATATATATATATATATATATATATATATATATATATATATATATATATATATATATATATATATATATATATATATATATATATATATATATATATATATACGTTTACATACATACATAAAACTTTACAAGCATCCATACTTACCACTACCTCAGTTTTTACTTTAACTTAAAATTACTTGTTTTTTTTAAAGTTACCGTAACGACGTGGTTCTTGTCTCGGCGCTTCTTTGATATATTCCCCAAAATGGCGGCATGCCACATTCTGGCCATAAAATATCCAAAAATATCCGAACGACGGTGTTCGCGTATATCTAAAATACGGACTTTCTGCCAACGAACAAATCGCGGCAAAACTAGGATTACTTGACAACCAATATCAACATTTGCACACGGTACTAGTAGCAGACGATAAATACCGACCGTTGACAACAATTTCGAGCGTTTCTGCAGACGACGATACTAGCAGACGATATTAGCGACCGTTGACCAATTTCGAGACATTACAGACGATGAAAGCCGATTAGCAATACTGTGTTCTTCCGATTGGAGCGGTAGATGTCAGACTTGTCGGCATGCGCCAAACGCGATTAAACTCATCGCCGAGCGTATCTAGGTGCCTGGGACTCACGAGTACAGTAATTGGAGGAAGTTGCAGGAGATGCGGTAGCTGCCACTCGTGAGTCCCAGCCATCTAGTTTAGCCCCCATCCGCGCCGCGCGTAGCGGCGCGGGGGATACTCTCGGCGGTGAGGCACACTCGCAGAAGCAGGTCGGCAAGCAACGTATCGCCCAGACCCTGTCAGAGCATTTGTTTCGTTATTCGGAGCCGGCACATATATTTTTAATAGAACTGACCCCGCATTCGGATATTTTATGGCCATAAATTGGTTAATTTAGCTCCTTTTTGAACGCCATCATATTACAGCCGCCATTTTGGGGAACGATTCAAAGAAGCGCCCTTGTCTCGAGTATGCTATGACATGGAATAATGTAGAGTTGTGCACAAATGTACCTGTTTTAGAAGTGGTTTTTGTTTCTGTCTTATCTTCTAGTATTCCTCGCTTTGCTAAGCGAGCTAATAAGGCAGCAGGAAGAGGCATCGTTTGCTTTGTAGATTTCTTATTTTATTTATCCACCGTTTCTTTGATTGTTCATTTCTCTTTACCGGAAATTGAAACCTAAACATCCGGTTTGAAATAATCAAAATATGAGCAGTAGAAGTTTCTACAATTTATGAAACAAATAGCTCTTTAAGTTCACATTGCAATGACTGTTAAATCAAGAATCGACATCACAGCACTCGACACTCCCCCATAAGCGCTCTGTCCCCATCTTCAGCAGCAAAAAAAGAGTTAGTTCATATTACATTCTGCTAACGTCCTCACCCCCCCCCCTTCCCCACGCTTTTTCCCTTTCTACTTGGCAGCACACATGATCACCACCAGAAACACAGATCAGGTCAATCCTCTTTTCTCACCTCATTCATATGGCCATGCCATTAAAATAGTAATCATTTTGTCTTCTGCTTGCCTTTTCTCCATCAATGTAACCTATTTCGCCTGTTCGCTCTTTCTTGTAACATATCCTTAAAATATGCAGTGTACACATATCTTTTTAATATTCGGCGGACTGAGGCTTTGTCAGCAAGAAAACATCAAAGCGGGGTGGATTGGGGTGTGGTGAGGATGTTGAACATCTCCTCCTCGGCCCAATAAATATTATTATTTTTCTTCCTCTCTTCTTCTTCTTCTTCTTCTTCTTCTTCTTCTTCTTCTTCTTCTTCTTCTTCTTCTTCTTCTTCTTCTTCTTCTTCTTCTTCTTCTTCTTCTTCTTCTTCTTCTTCTTCTTCTTCTTCTTTCTTCTTCTTCTTCTTCTTCTTTCTTCTTCTTCTTCTTCTTCTTTTCTTCTTCTTCTTCTTCTTCTTCTTCTTCTTCTTCTTCTTCTTCTTCTTCTTCTTCTTCTTCTTCTTCTTCTTCTTCTTCTTCTTCTTCTTCTTCTTCTTCTTCTTCTTCTTCTTCTTCTTCTTCTTCTTCTTCTTCTTCTTCTTCTTCTTCTTCTTCTTCGAGTTGACCGGCTGTAAATTCCGGCAGAAAGTTCTGGTTGTTCGTCCACTTCTAGACTTGTAGTCTTTTTCCCCCCAGAACCTGAGTGGTGGGTGTGCATCCGTCTTACAGATATCACTCATTTGCATGCAGATGTTGATTCGTTGTCTCTCAGGCGGTGCACTCCGACTTCGAAGGAAGCTCACAATTAATCGACTCTTACGACACACCTTTGGGGAGGCAGTGGGTCTATTCTTGTTTTCCCACACTGGGGCCCCAGAACCCACACGGGGAGCTCAATACATGTTAGAGACGAGATGTGTGTGTGTGTGTGTGTGTGTGTGTGTGTGTGGGAAAAAAAAGGGGGGGGGGGTCGTAGAGTGGCCCTAATGGACTAAATGCTATATTAAAAGCATCATACTAATAATAATAACAATAGTAATAATAATGTGCTGAATGAGACTAACATATAATAATATATTAAAAATAATATATACACACAAGATGTATCAACAAATACTCTTAAAGAGAATTTGCATACCGGATAATAGAAAGCCCTTTACAGAAATGGTCTCTCTGTTGGGTGGCTGCCCCAATAGCTTTGATAAAAGTGACCGACCATAAGAACATCAAGTAAATCTAGACAAATCGCAGACGCAAACTAGAAAACAAGGCAATTTATATTACCATTCTGACAAAGTTTGAATACCAATAACTTAGTGCCTTCCGGTAGAAAAATATCAAGACAGGCATTTGCATAATGCATTTATATACACGTCACCGAATTTCGCTCAGAGAATACAGATTTTAGTTGATTTTTTTTTAAACAGATTTTTTCTTTGTTGTTGCTGTGTCTTTTCGCTGGCAGACAGCTGTTTTTATTTTTTTAAGACTGGTTTTTTTTCAGCACTGGTAGCATGTCTTTTAAAGAAATATTATTGTTAAGATACGGTGACAATGTTTTCAGGGATTTGCCCCCCCCCCCCTTTTTTCCTTTCAAAGTCAGTGTCTTGTGGCATTTGATTTATTGTATATGGGTGGGCATACACAATACATGTGAATGGAAGGAGAGTAAAGGAAGAAAGTCAGTTAGCTCAACTTCTTTCAGCTATTTAGTTAGTTAGTTAGTTAGCTAGCTAGCTAGATAGCTAGTTAGTTTTATGTATATGTTATATATATATATATATATATATATATATATATATATATATATATATATATATATATATATATATATATATATGTGTGTGTGTGTGTAAAGATGTGAGTGTATGTATAAATGTGTGTATGTATGCATGTATGTGTATGTATGCATGTATGTGTGAATGTATGTATGCATGTATGTGGGTGTATGTATTCATATAAGTGTAAATTTGTGGTTGTGGGCATATGTTGGTGTCTGTACATGTGATTGTATATGTGTGTGTGCATTGGTGCATGTATGGAATGTGTGTGCATGTATATCCATAAATGTATGTGTGTGTGTTTTCTGTTTGTGCATTTATGTCTACATATGTGTATGTGTTTTATGTTTATATATGTATGTAGACGCGTGTTTGTATGTATCACGTATGTCTGTATATGAGTTCGCATGTATGAGAACGTAGGAGTATGTATAAGTGTGTGAGTGTGTACGATTGTGTACACATGATGTGTTTATGCATTATTTTATAATTTATATTTCTTTATTGTATCCATAACATGCATTATTGATAACAGGTATTGGTACTCTGAAAAATGAGTACTTAGAAGGGCCGACTGTCAGACTGGACTGAATGCCCAATTTGTAACCCTTTGAAAATAAAGTTTGTTCGTTCGTTCGTTAGCTAGTTAGTTAGTTAGCTAGCTAGCTAGTTAGTTGGCAAGGTTAGTTAGCTAGTTAGTTAGTTAGTTAGTTAGCTAGCTAGCTAGTTAGTTAGTTAGTTAGTTAGTTAGTTAGTTAGTTAGTTAGTTAGTTAGTTAGTTAGTTAGTTAGTTAGTTAGCTAGCTAGTTAGTTAGTTAGTTAGTTAGTTAGTTAGTTAGTTAGTTAGTTAGTTAGTTAGTTAGCTAGTTAGTTGGCAAGGTTAGTTAGCTAGTTAGTTAGTTAGTTAGTTAGTTAGTTAGTTAGTTAGTTAGTTAGTTAGTTAGTTAGTTAGTTAGTTAGTTAGTTAGTTAGTTAGTTAGTTAGTTAGTTAGTTAGTTAGTTAGTTAGTTAGTTAGTTAGTTAGTTAGTTAGTTAGTTAGTTAGTTAGTTAGTTAGTTAGTTAGTTAGTTAGTTAGTTAGTTAGTTAGTTAGTTAGTTAGTTAGTTAGTTAGTTAGTTAGTTAGTTAGTTAGTTAGTTAGTTAGTTAGTTAGTTAGTTAGTTAGTTAGTTAGTTAGTTAGTTAGTTAGTTAGTTAGTTAGTTAGTTAGTTTAGTTAGTTAGTTAGTTAGTTAGTTAGTTAGTAGTTAGTTAGTTAGTTAGTTAGTTTAGTTAGTTAGTTAGTTAGTTAGTTAGTTTAGTTAGTTAGTTAGTTAGTTAGTTAGCTAGTTAGTTAGTTAGTTAGTTAGTTAGTTAGTTAGTTAGTTAGTTAGTTAGTTAGTTAGTTAGTTAGTTAGTTAGTTAGTTAGTTAGTTAGTAGTTAGTTAGTTAGTTAGTTAGTTAGTTAGTAGTTAGTTAGTTAGTTAGTTAGTTAGTTAGTTAGTTAGTTAGTTAGTTAGTTAGTTAGTTAGTTAGTTAGTTAGTTAGTTAGTTAGTTAGTTAGTTAGTTAGTTAGTTAGTTAGTTAGTTAGTTAGTTAGTTAGTTAGTTAGTTAGTTAGTAGTTAGTTAGTTAGTTAGTTAGTTAGTTAGTTAGTTAGTTAGTTAGTTAGTTAGTTAGTTAGTTAGTTAGTTAGTTAGTTAGTTAGTTAGTTAGTTAGTTAGTTAGTTAGTTTAGTTAGTTAGTTAGTTAGTTAGTTAGTTAGTTAGTTAGTTAGTTAGTTTAGTTAGTTAGTTAGTTAGTTAGTTAGTTAGTTAGTTAGTTAGTTAGTTAGTTAGTTAGTTAGTTAGTTAGTTAGTTAGTTAGTAGTTAGTTAGTTAGTTAGTTAGTTAGTTAGTTAGTTAGTTAGTTAGTTAGTTAGTTAGTTAGTTAGTTAGTTAGTTAGTTAGTTAGTTAGTTAGTAGTTAGTTAGTTAGTTTAGTTAGTTAGTTAGTTAGTTAGTTAGTTAGTTAGTTAGTTAGTTAGTTAGTTAGTTAGTTAGTTAGTTAGTTAGTTAGTTAGTTAGTTAGTTAGTTAGTTAGTTAGTTAGTTAGTTAGTTAGTTAGTTAGTTTAGTTAGTTAGTTAGTTAGTTAGTTAGTTAGTTAGTTAGTAAGTTAGTTAGTTAGTTAGTTAGTTAGTTAGTTAGTTAGTTAGTAGTTAGTTAGTTAGTTAGTTAGTTAGTTAGTTAGTTAGTTAGTTAGTTAGTTAGTTAGTTAGTTAGTTAGTTAGTTAGTTAGTTAGTTAGTTAGTTAGTTAGTTAGTTAGTTAGTTAGTTAGTTAGTTAGTTAGTTAGTTAGTTAGTTAGTTAGTTAGTTAGTTAGTTAGTTAGTTAGTTAGTTAGTTAGTTAGTTAGTTAGTTAGTTAGTTAGTTAGTTAGTTAGTTAGTTAGTTAGTTAGTTAGTTAGTTAGTTAGTTAGTTAGTTAGTTAGTTAGTTAGTGTTAGTTAGTTAGTTAGTTAGTTAGTTAGTTAGTTAGTTAGTTAGTTAGTTAGTTAGTTAGTTAGTTAGTTAGTTAGTTAGTTAGTTAGTTAGTTAGTTAGTTAGTTAGTTAGTTAGTTAGTAGTTAGTTAGTTAGTTAGTTAGTTAGTTAGTTAGTTAGTTAGTTAGTTAGTTAGTTAGTTAGTTAGTTAGTTAGTTAGTTAGTTAGTTAGTTAGTTAGTTAGTTAGTTAGTTAGTTAGTTAGTTAGTTAGTTAGTTAGTTAGTTAGTTAGTTAGTTAGTTAGTTAGTTAGTTAGTTAGTTAGTTAGTTAGTTAGTTAGTTAGTTAGTTAGTTAGTTAGTTAGTTTAGTTAGTTAGTTAGTTAGTTAGTTAGTTAGTTAGTTAGTTAGTTAGTTAGTTAGTTAGTTAGTTAGTTAGTTTAGTTAGTTAGTTAGTAGTTAGTTAGTTAGTTAGTTAGTTAGTTAGTTAGTTAGTTAGTTAGTTAGTTAGTTAGTTAGTTAGTTAGTTAGTTAGTTAGTTAGTTAGTTAGTTAGTTAGTTTAGTTTAGTTTAGTTAGTTAGTTAGTTAGTTAGTTAGTTAGTTAGTTAGTTAGTTAGTTAGTTAGTTAGTTAGTTAGTTAGTTAGTTAGTTAGTTAGTTAGTTAGTTAGTTAGTTAGTTAGTTAGTTAGTTAGTTAGTTTAGTTAGTTAGTTAGTTAGTTAGTTAGTTAGTTAGTTAGTTAGTTAGTTAGTTAGTTAGTTAGTTAGTTAGTTAGTTAGTTAGTTAGTTAGTTAGTTAGTTAGTTAGTTAGTTAGTTAGTTAGTTAGTTAGTTAGTTAGTTAGTTAGTTAGTTAGTTAGTTAGTTAGTTAGTTAGTTAGTTAGTTAGTTAGTTAGTTAGTTAGTTAGTTAGTTAGTTAGTTAGTTAGTTAGTTAGTTAGTTAGTTAGTTAGTTAGTTAGTTTAGTTAGTTAGTTAGTTAGTTAGTTAGTTAGTTAGTTAGTTAGTTAGTTAGTTAGTTAGTTAGTTAGTTAGTTAGTTTAGTTAGTTAGTTAGTTAGTTAGTTAGTTAGTTAGTTAGTTAGTTAGTTCACTTTTAGTTAGTTAGTTAGTTAGTTAGTTAGTTAGTTTAGTTAGTTAGTTAGTTAGTTAGTTAGTTAGTTAGTTAGTTAGTTAGTTAGTTAGTTAGTTAGTTAGTTAGTTAGTTAGTTAGTTAGTTAGTTAGTTAGTTAGTTAGTTAGTTAGTTAGTTAGTTAGTTAGTTAGTTAGTTAGTTAGTTAGTTAGTTAGTTAGTTAGTTAGTTAGTTAGTTAGTTAGTTAGTTAGTTAGTTATTTAGTTAGTTAGTTGGTTAGTTAGTTAGTTAGTTAGTTAGTCAGTCAGTTAGTAGTTAGTTAGTTAGTTAGTTAGTTAGTTAGTTAGTTAGTTAGTTAGTTAGTTAGTTAGTTAGTTAGTTAGTTAGTTAGTTAGTTAGTTAGTTAGTTAGTTAGTTAGTAGTTAGTTAGTTAGTTAGTTAGTTAGTTAGTAGTTAGTTAGTTAGTTAGTTAGTTAGTTTAGTTAGTTAGTTAGTTAGTTAGTTAGTTAGTTAGTTAGTAGTAGTTAGTTAGTTAGTTAGTTAGTTAGTAGTTAGTTTAGTTAGTTAGTTAGTTAGTTAGTTAGTTAGTTAGTTAGTTAGTTAGTTAGTTAGTTAGTTAGTTAGTTAGTTAGTTAGTTAGTTTAGTTAGTTAGTTAGTTAGTTAGTTAGTTAGTTAGTTAGTTAGTTAGTTAGTTAGTTAGTTAGTTAGTTAGTTAGTTAGTTAGTTAGTTAGTTAGTTAGTTAGTTAGTTAGTTAGTTAGTTAGTTAGTTAGTTAGTTAGTTAGTTAGTTAGTTAGTTAGTTAGTTAGTTAGTTAGTTAGTTAGTTAGTTAGTTAGTTAGTTAGTAGTTAGTTAGTTAGTTAGTTAGTTAGTTAGTTAGTTAGTTAGTTAGTAGTTAGTTAGTTAGTTAGTTAGTTAGTTAGTTAGTTAGTTAGTTAGTTAGTTAGTTTAGTTAGTTAGTTAGTTAGTTAGTTAGTTAGTTAGTTAGTTAGTTAGTTAGTTAGTTAGTTAGTTAGTTAGTTAGTTAGTTAGTTAGTTAGTTAGTTAGTTAGTTAGTTAGTTAGTTAGTTAGTTAGTTAGTTAGTTTAGTTAGTTAGTAGTTAGTTAGTTAGTTAGTTAGTTAGTTAGTTAGTTTAGTTAGTTAGTTAGTTAGTTAGTTAGTTAGTTAGTTAGTTAGTTAGT
>CAJHNH020002104.1:0-125190 GCA_905116865.2 Candidula unifasciata
TTGACCCAAAAGAAAGAAGAAAAAACAAATCGGAGAAAAAGTGGTTCCCGCGGTAACCTCCCCTTTCCCGCGGGGGGGTCGTTAGTTTTGGGGGCCGGTGGGTTTGGGGGGGGGGGGGGGGGTTAAAAAAATTTTTTTGCTTGAGTGGGGGACCCGGGAAAGTCCTTTTGGGGGAAAAAAAAAAAGGCCTAAATCCTAAACCCCTTTAAAAGGGGTGAAAAAGGGGCCATTATTTTTTACTTTTGCGAGCCCGTTTTTTTCACCCTTTTTAAAACCCCGCCCCAACCGCAGTGTCGAAGATGGGTTTTTCCCCTCGTTCCCTTGAACACCCCCATGGGCTTGCAAAGGGGGCCAGCTAAAAAATTTTATTTTATGCGGAAAAAATTGCCCAAAAAATGCCCCGAAAATGCCAGATAAAATGTAAAAAAAATTGTACTCGCTTCCATCTAGATTGGAAATTTTTACGGGCCTCCTCAAATAGAACCCAAAAAGGGGAAAACAAGGGGTAAAACCCTTTTTGGATGTGAAATCCCTTTAAGGGATTTTGCAGATGGGGTAAAAAATCTTTTCCCTCATCTATAATGTGGAAAATTTTTTATTTCCCAAAATTAAAAATAAGGCACCCTGCATTATTACTAAAGGGAAAAAAAAACCTGTAAATGGGGGAAAACTTTGGCTATGGCGTTGTCCCCCTGCTTTTCCCTTTTAAAAGTAAGATTTTTTTTTTTTTTTCTTTTGGGAAAGCAAAATAAAAAACAGGTAGGGGTTTTTTTTAAAAAAATAAAACAAAAAAAAGCAGAAATACTTGACACTTTCCCTTGTTTTTTCAAAAAAATTAAACATAATTTTCCCCTCAACCCCCACTCTTTTAACCCTAAAATATATATTTAAAACAATGCCAAAAATTTTTGTCCTTTAGGGCTTATTTTTTTTTTTATTTAAGCCCCACTTGGTTTTTTTTTTTTCCGGGGCCCCCAAAATAGGCAGGTTTTCCCCCCCTTTGGGCCCAAAAGTCTGAAAGCGGTTTTCCGGGACCTTTTCCACGGTGATCCTCATCCGCAAAGGGGCACCCTTTTTTGGGTTTTGGGGGTTTTTTCGCTTGTGTGAGGGCCCCGGGGGGGAAAAAATCCAAACCATCCTATATTGTAACCCCAAAACTCAATTGTTATTTTCAGGTGGAAGTAGACAGCGGAAACCCCAAAGGCCCCCCGCGCTCTTAACCGCTACCAAGGGGGTTGCCCAAAGGGGGCCAAACACCAAAGGGAAATTTCCCGTTAAATTCGCCACCTTTTTAAAAGTATCTATAAATGCATTTTTAGTCCCCATTTTAGGGGGAAAAAAAACCCGCCTAAGGGCCCAAAACCAGCGTGAAGGGGCCAAGGGTTAAAAAACTTTTTTAAAATTCTTTTAGGAAAAGTTGACAAACGAAACCAACCCCAAAGGGCCCCCCGACCCCCTCTTTTGGGGGAAACCCCTGAAGACATTTCACCAAAGGGACCGAAATCGGTAACCTCCAGATTTTTTAAGGCCCCCCCCCCCCCCCCCCCCCCCCCCCCCCCCCCCCAATCACATGAACAAAACAATGCTTAGTTTTATTTCAGGGGCACCCGGATTTCCCCCGAGGAAAATTCCCGCGACCCAGAGCCACATTCCAATCTTTGTCATTTTCACTCTCCCGCCTCCATCCTTTTCTGGCACTTCGGGGAAAATTTACCTTCATTTGCCCGTTATCTTAAAGCCTACTTTTCCACAAATCCCTGGAAAAAAAAAAAAATTTTTTTTTTTTTTTTGGGGGCCCAAACACAAAAACCCGTTGTGACGGGGCCCCGGTTGTCCTGAAAAGGGGAACCCTTTTGCATCGACGGGCGCAAAAAGGATTTTTTGTTTGGCTTTTCCCCGGGGGGCTTTTTGTCGGCCCAAACCCAAACACACGGGCACCACACAGCGACCAGCAGAGGCAAAACCCCGCACCAGCAAAAAACAGGGTAGTTTCCCCTCAATTCTACAACACCACAAATAAAAGAAACCATATAAGACAGCAAAGGACCCTCTTCGTCGTATAGCAGCCCCTCGGGGCGGCTGAAAGAGGATCAAGTTTGGAATTTTTCTTGGACAACTGGCAATTCACCATTGAGCTTACGTCCTTCTTATGACGTTATTTTTTTGTTATTTGAAGCCCCACTCTGGCTTTTTCCAGGGGCCGCAATATAGGCAGGTCATCATTATGGCCAAATGTCTGAACGCGGTTTCTGGGACCTCTCCACGGTGATCCTCATCCGCATAGTGGCACTTTGTGTCATCGGGTGTTTATCGCTTGTGTGATGTCCTGGTGGGGTAAAAAATCCAATCCTATTCACCATTGAGATAATTATCCAGTTTCGTCCTTTTCAGGACGAAATTTTTTGTCATTTGAAGCCCTA
This sequence comes from Candidula unifasciata, assembly GCA_905116865.2. NCBI lineage: Eukaryota > Metazoa > Mollusca > Gastropoda > Stylommatophora > Geomitridae > Candidula > Candidula unifasciata. The sequence continues at coordinate 2,421 of CAJHNH020002104.1, forward strand.
CTCTGGCTTTTGCCAGGGGCCGCAATATAGGCAGGCCATAAATATGGCCAAATGTCTGAACGCGGTTTCTGGGACCTCTCCACGGCGATCCTCACCAGCATGGTGGCACTTTGTGTCATCGGGTGTTTATCGCTTGTGTGATGTCCTGGTGGGGTAGAAAGTCAGTCAGTCATTCACCATTGTGCAAATATGTACATTCCTTACGTCCTTCTTAGGACGTTATTTTTTGTTATTTGAAGCCCCACTCTGGCTTTTGCCAGGGGCCGCAGTATAGGCAGGTCATCATTATGGCCAAATGTCTGAACGCGGTTTCTGGGACCTCTCCACAGTGATCCTCATCCGCATGGTGGCACTTTGTGTCATCGGGTGTTTATCGCTTGTGTGATGTCCTGGTGGGGTAAAAAAGCCAAGCCAAGCCTATTCACCATTGTTCTTACGTCCTTCTTAGGACGTTATTTTTTGTTATTTGAAGCCCCACTCTGGCTTTTGCCAGGGGCCGCAATATAGGCAGGTCATCATTATGGCCAAATGTCTGAACGCGGTTTCTGGGACCTCTCCACGGTGATCCTCATCCGCATGGTGGCACTTTGTGTCATCGGGTGTTTATCGCTTGTGTGATGTCCTGGTGGGGTAAAAAGCCAATCCTGTTCACCATTATATCCAATTTCGTCCTTTTTAGGACGAAATTTTTTGTCATTTGAAGCCCTACTCTGGCTTTTGCCAGGGGCCGCAATATAGGCAGGCCATATATATGGCCAAATGTCTGAACGCGGTTTCTGGGACCTCTCCACGGCGATCCTCATCCACATGGTGGCACTTTGTGTCATCGGGTGTTTATCGCTTGTGTGATGTCCTGGTGGGGTAGAAATTCAGTTCAGTTCAGTTATTCACCATTGCTTGTGGGGTAAAAATCCAATCCTATTCACCATTACATATATTGTCTATAAACCCTTACGTCCTTCTCAGGACGTAATTTTTTGTTATCGTTTGCTCACGCAGTAATCTATGTGAATTTATCATTGTGATTGGTTTTACGCACTGTCTTATCCCAGTGAGACGATACGGAACACAGTTTTGAATTGCTGACCCTAGCAACATTCCGTATTTAAAATCAATAGTATGTTCACGTCTAAATCCTTCCAGCCGGAATGTTTTCCCTTTCTGTTTAATTACTTCCGGTAATACCCCCGATGCCATTTTCCCATGGCTTTCACTAAATGTACATAAATCTGCCACTGCAAACTAAGAGCATGGTCTGCCTCTGCACCGGCTGTCAAGTGACCCTGTAACGTGATAATCATAGGACCTGTTTCAAAAATTTCGAAGCGAACGGTGGTGGGAAATTTGCCTGGTCCAATAGTTAGAGAGGGCGAGAAAGGAAGGGAAGAGAGGGGGAGGGACAGAGAGAGAGAGAGAGAGAGAGAGAGAGAGAGAGAGAGAGAGAGAGAGAGAGAGAGAGAGAGAGAAACAAAACATGCAGCGAATATTTTATTATATTTACACGACCCTTGGGTGACCTTTCACTGTGACACTGTCTAGGGGCAGGGTATCGGAAAATTGTACTTTTAAAAGGTGTCACAGAGAGAGAGAGAGAGAGAGAGAGAGAGAGAGAGAGAGAGAAAGAAAGAAAGAAAGAGAGAGAGAGAGAGAGAGAGAAACGGAGCGTGTGAAGTGCAATGGTTAAAAAAGGGAGTGGGAAGGAGAAATGAATGCTCTGCATACATATAAGTTCTGTAAATAAAATTTCTTTTGTGTATCATTAAAAAAATAAATATATGCGACATTGTAACTTAATGTCGTAAATAATTTAGAAGTATGTATGTATATATAATGTATGTATGACATAATGAAATGAACAAAAACAATGCGTATATGTATTTTCAAGGGAAACAACGTCTTGACGTTGTCTCGCCAACAAACATACGAGTGGTGTCCCTCTCTTTCTAAGTCCAGCCCCAATTTGTCCTTTTCTGCCTCGCTGTCCCATTTCCTGTCAATTTGTTTTGTTGGTAATCATATTATGCATTGTTCTCTTCTTACCAAACATGTCTTCCTTTAACACCTCATATAGCTGCTTTTGTTAGCCCATCGACTCTTGTCACCAGCATCAACGAGCGGCGGCCCACCCCCTATCGCCCCTACATCCTTTTCTGTCTTCTCCTCTCCCTACAATCAAAGATGCTTGGCGACATGGAGTCTAATGGAAACATCATTTGCCACGTTGAATAAATACATTTTAAAAAAAAAAAGTAATTTTTTGTTATTTGAAGCCCCACTCTGGCTTTTGCCAGGGGCCGCAATATAGGCAGGCCAAAACAATGGCCAAAAATCTGAACGCGGTTTCTGGGACCTCTCCACGGTGATCCTCATCCACATGGTGGCACATTGTGTCATCGGGTGTTTATCGCTTGTGTGATGTCCTAGTGGGGTAGAAAGTCACTCACTGCCACCATTATATTGTTATCCAGTTTCGTCCTTTTTAGAACGAAATTTTTTGGTTATTTGAAGTCCCACCCTGGCTTCTGACAAGGGCCGCAATATAGGCAGTCCATAAATATGGCCAATTGTCTGAACGCGGTTTCTCATCCACATGGTGGCACTTTGTGTCATCGGGTGTTTATCGCTTGTGTGATGTCCTGGTGGGGTAGAAAGTCAGTCAGTACCACATCATCATTGGTTTGCTTTTTGGCTGTTTTTCCTCATTTCATCCTCAGTAATCATCATCATCACCACCATCGACGACATGCCACCACCATCATCATCATCACACTGTTTTGATTTTTGCCTCCGGCAGACAGGGAACAAGTGTCTCCCTCCCACAACATCATCATCATCATCCTCATTGCTGATGTGCCATCGCCACAATCACCATGGTTTTCCTTTTCCTCTTTATACTTTGTAATGTACTGATGTAAATAATTATGCATCGGGAGTTTCCCCAAAAGTAATATCATCCTCATCCTCATCGCCGATATGCTACCACCATGATCACCATGCCTTTTCGCATGATTATGAATGCACTTGTGCATTTATGTAATGTGAATATAACCATCATCATACTCAGCGCCGATATTCCATCACCATGACCACCATGTTTTTACCTTTTACATGCTATAGAATGTATGTAAGTAGGATATAAATATATGTATATATAAGTATATATGTATGTATGTATGTATAATGTATGTATGACATAATGAAATGAACAAAAACAATGCGTATATGTATTTTCAAGGGAAACAGCGTCTTGACGTTGTCTCGCCAACAAACATATGAGTGGTGTCCCTCTCTTTCTAAGTCCAGCCCAATTTGTCCTTTTCTGCCTCGCTGTCCTATTTCCTGTCAATTTGTTTTGTTGGTAATCATATTATGCATTGTTCTCTTTTTACCAAACATGTCTTCATTTAACACCTCATATAGCTGCTTTTGTTAGCCCATCGACACTTGTCACCAGCATCAATAAGCGGCAGCCCACCCCCCTTTCGCCCCCACAATCTTTTCTGTCTTCTCCTCTCCCTACAATCAAAGATGCTTGGCGACATGGAGTCAAATGGAAACATCATTTGCCACGTTGAATAAATACATGTACATTATCATCGAAATGTACCGTTTCCGCCTACAGACCTAACAGCCCCAGCTTTCCTTTAACCGGCAGGTCCCTCCGTCTCTATTTTCTGTTAAATGTCAGTGAGAAACTGTACAAATCATAATCATTTTATTCACATCATTTTATTGATTTTGCTTTTGTTTCACAAGAGATTTGTACAAATATGTTTCAACACATAAACACTTAAAAAAAAAAAAAAAAATAAAGATTTCCGTGGAGAGGAGCAATATAATGAGTCTAAAGACTATTTTTCAAACCCTATTCTCATAGGGTACATACAGGAAAATTATAATTGGTGGTCATTAAGGTTCTAGGGAAGCATACATCACAGCACATCCTACATGCTTTTTGTTTTTTAAGGGGGGAGGAGCGATTTGTTTGTTAAGAAGGGAGGAGCGAAGGGGTCTATAAATTAAAATAACATTTATACACAGAAGTTGGCTTTATTTAATGATTGTTTCACAGAGATGTTTGCCCGGCTCTCTAGCGAAGTTGGTTAAACTTGACTTTCGCGGCGGCCGGGTGACGAACTCCTTGTGGTCCGGGTTCACTCCCGGGGGTAGGCAGAAAAGCCACATTTCTCCCAGATTAACGGTACCTATAATGGAATCAATGCCGAAGGGTTGCGATATCCATAGTACCGAGCCAAAGGGTTTACAACTCATGGTTTCTGGATACGTTAAAAAAAAAAAAAACAGAGATGTTGTATTGCCAGGGAAGTAATTGCATATAGTGTGGGTGATAAGAAATCAAGGGAAGTTATTCTACTTTTTTCATTATGTTTCAGCTGGGCGCTTTTTGCACGAGAGGTGCCTGTGTATTACATTGACAGATATAGTTATGCTTGAAGTAGTATATTTATGCAGTGATGACCATGCCAACCGCCCAAAAACTGGTAGCGCTGTAAGATATTCTTGACACGAAGCTTTGATGTAATGCATTTTGTACAGTTAAATGGCCGTTTCAGCATCTGTCCGCCCGGTCGGATCTGTGCATTTCTCAGATTGTCACTCTGGTTTCTCTTCACAACGAACAAATCTTTCGCCTTTTACTAAAGATTTCCGTGGAGAGGAGCAATATAATGAGTCTAAAGACTATTTTTCAAACCCTATTCTCATAGGGTAAATACATGAAAATCATAATTGGTGGTCATTAAGGTTCTAGGGAAGCATACATCACAGCACATCCAACGTGCTTTTTTATTGTTTGTTAAGGGGGGAGAAACGAAGGGGTCTATAAATTAAAATAACATTTATAAAAAAAAAAAAAAAAAAGTGACTCTTACGTTGATTTGTATTAATTAGTTGCGTTAATTGTTTGTTTACTTTATAATACTAGATAGTTATTGTACTTCTGTTTCATTGGGAGATGACTTAGGTAAGTCACCTCCTATTTTTATTATTAACCATCCTTTCTATAGTAACAATGCCTCTCACTAGGAGCCAGACAGCAGGGAGAACATTCGCAGAGGTGGTGCAGGAGATTGTGTCATTGAGGAGAAGGACTAGGAGGACAGTGGAGCAGCAGAGAACAACAGTTGAGGAGGAGGACCTTAACGTTGCGATCAACCAGATTGGCGGAAGACAGGTGATGCTGACATCCCTCACCAAGGACAAGGCTAAGGACATCCTGGAGACCAAACTAGGGAAGAGGACGGTGGCTGCATGCACCAAGAACGCTCGAGGAACTATCCTGGCCACCCTGAACAGGACCAAAGAGACAGAGGAGATGATCAGGAAGATTAAGGAGACCAAAGAAGGGACTGCTTTGGACCTCCACCATGATATTAGGATCTTTGTGGACATCAACCGACCGGAGGTGACAGTGGTGGTGAAAGGAGTGCCTCTGGCTGAGGATGAGGAGAGGACCACTGAGGAACTGAAGAAGGAGAACCCGAGTGTAGAGTTCAGGGAGGTGTCAAGGCTGAGCACCACTGAGGGCAAGCTGACCACTGTACTCAAGGTCAGATGTGGAGGCACAAGAGTCCCTGAAAAGGTAATGTATCAAGGTAAGGTAAAATACTGTGAGCTGTTTGTCCCATCTCTGCCACATTGTGAAAAATGCTGGCGTTTCTTTCACAGCAGGAGAGACTGTCGAGCCAAGGAGCCATCATGCAAATTTTGTGGGGGCAAACACTGGGCAAAGGACTGCGTCAAGGCCAGGGATGACACACAATATAAGGAGAGGAACCCTGACAAGAGCTGTGTAAACTGCAGTGGGAACCACAGTGCCAGATACCTAGGTTGCCCGGAGAGGAAGAAGGCTATGGGCATCTGGAGAGAGGCCATATTGACTCAGACATCAGTAGCAATGGTGAAATGGAGACACCACCAGAGGGACAATGCAACTAAGGTCATCATAGGAATAGAACCAACCAGGATGGTGGACATCAGCTGTGGACCAGGACCAGCCGATGAGGGAATAGTTGATAAGAAATTGGACCAAGGAACTGAAAGACGTAGCGCTGAGGAGGTCAGCAGTCCACCCAGTCTAACCCCCACGGAAGAAGCAAGGCTCCCGAACCTCGAACCCACGCAGTCTCACCCTCCCCCTGCATCACCCACCCCTTCTGATTCTGACACTGACTCAGACATTGATGTGCCACCAACCCCAACTCCCTCTGTCACTCCCCACCCTGATGTGGCACCCACCCCAGGCCCGTTTGCCACTCTCCACCTTGCTGTGGCACATATCCCACCTCCCTTGGCTACTCCCCGGCCAACTGTGGTACCCACCCCACCTTCCTCTCCCACACCCCGCCCTGCTGGCCCAACTCCATTTCCACGTCAGTGCCCCCCTGGTTGCCCATGCACCAAGCCCACAGCTGGAGGCTTGGCTGCTCCCCAGCCAACTGTGGTACCAACCCCACCTTCCTCTACCACGCCCCACCCTGCTGGCCCGGCTCCCGTCCCACGCCAGTGCCCTCCTGGATGTCCATGCACCAAGCTCCCACCCCCAAGCCGATTTGCATGCCGACCACCCTTCTACCATGCCTGTATGCCTATCCCGGCATGTGCGCACTATCCGGAGATTGACAAAATAGTAGCGGTGAATGCAGATTTCTATACAATGCTGGGTAAAGTGTCAATAGAAAGAAACAAACTGAGGAAGACAGTGCAGGACCTTACTGGAGAACGCGATTGGATGAAAAAGGAAATGGACGATATGAGGAACGAAATAAGGAGACTAAAACAGACCGGACAGACCAAGAAAGGAGAGGACCCAGAAACTGAAACAACACCTATTGATAAAGCAGATCTTTATAAGAGAAAGGAAGTTCTGGAACTCCCAGCATTTGAAATGAGCTTCGAAAAGAGAGTGAATCAGTCTAGCAAGCAAGGAGGAATTACCGACAGTGCAGGGACTACAAGGAAGGTGAAGGGAGGTACAGGCATCAACAGATCTTCCAATGCTCCCCCTCTCAGACCCAATGTACCCAAACCCGCACAACACCAACCACCTCCAGCTGTACCCTTCCGACCCAGGCATGGAACTTACAGGCCACTTGTGAGACCTGCTACTAACCTACCCAACACCAGTGGGCCACACCCTCACCGACCATCCTCCGACCTACTCTATTCCAGTGGTCTACGCTCCTACCGAGATTACCCACCCCTTGAATACGCCAGCCCTCGTCTTCAGTACCAGCATAGCAGCATGCTCCCCACCAGCGCATCCCACACTCTGCCCGCCCCCACCCTCAGCACCAGCCTCTACCCCAGCACCAGCATGCCCAACCCCATGCACCGCTCCAGCGCAATCCACACCCCACCCGTCCTTACCCCCAGCACCAGCACCACGGGCCTCATGTTCCGCCCCAGCGCAACGACCCCTACCCCCGCCTTTTCTATGTTCAAAGATATTGAATGTTGTGTTGTCTCTGTCTAACTAGATAAATAGAAAACTAAAGACACCAGTCAGTCAAACCCACACTAAGCCTAACCAGACACACAAAATCCTCAAAATTCAATCCTAAAGTAGTGAATAAACTAGACCTGCAGATAATTCAATTTAACTGCAGAGGAGCTAAACTTAACCTACCAGCAATGATGTCAGATTTCCAGGGCGAGTGTAATATACTAGCCCTTCAAGAAACAAACCTGAAACCAAAAGATACCTTCAAACTCCCCGGATATAAAATATTCAGGAATGATAGAGAAATAGGCAATGGAGGTGGCGTAGCCATCCTCATCAATAAGGGAATAAGAGAAATAACTCAGGACAAGTTCAAAACTAACAACTTTGAAGGTCTGTGTGTAGAAATAGCCTGCAAACCTCAAAACCTAAAGATAATTAACATCTACTGCCCTAAAGGGGAGATAGAGGAGAATGATCTTAAAGAAATAGAAAACAGGATAACCACTAACACAATAATCGTAGGCGACTTTGATTGCTCACACCCCTTATGGGGTGGCAGAATAGAAAGTCTGGCAGGAAAAGAACTATTAGAATTTATTGAAGATAATCAACTAACAGTACTCAATGACGGGTCGATAACAAGGATTAATCCAATTCCAGGAAATAGACATTCGGCTATTGACCTTACAATAGTAACTCAGAGTTTAGCTGAAAGCCAATGGAAAGTTTTAGAGGACACTTCAAGAGACCATCTTCCAATTTTAACGAGAATTAAAACCCAACCAACAAAATATGAGACTAGTAACAAACCTACTTTCAATTTTAAAAAAGCTAAATGGGATAAAGTTATAGATGAACTTAATAATACAGAGTTGGTTAGAGCAGAAGGTGAAAACATTGATACTTTTGCTGAAAGAATGACTAATACAATACTAAAAGTAGCAACAAGAAATATTCCAAATAAAAACATGCCTACCCATCTTCTTGAGGGAGGAAATAAGACTTTAACTAACAACAATAAAAGAAACGTAAATAAGAACCCTGTTGCATGGTGGACGCAAGAATGCACTGAGGCAAGAGATAAACGTAAAAGGGCTCTGCAGGACTATAGAAAATTCAGGTCAACAGAAAGATGGCAAGAATATGTTAAACACAGAAATGCACGATCAAATTATAAAATTAGAGGACCATGTTAAAAAGTCATTTAAAACAGGAGGTAAGACAATGGCAGTGTTCCTGAATCTGGAACAGGCATACGACCAGTGCTATAGGCCAGCAGCCTTGTTTAAAGCAGCTTAACTATGATTTACCGGAAGAACCTATAGATATATCCGAAGCTTTCTACAAGATAGAACATTTTCAGTACTAGTTTATAACGAAATATCACAAACTAATGATCAGGTGAATGGAATTCCTCAGGGTGCTGTAATATCCCATACCCTGTTCGGTATATTAGTAAACGACCTTGATGATGCCATCACGAACAAGGACACAGGATTAACTCAATTTGCGGACGATTTTGCAATCTACCACAGCCATAATCAGATCCCCTGCGCTAAGAAAAGACTACGGAAAAGTCTAGACGAAGTTGCACATTGGATGGGAAAATGGGGATTTCAAATCAACGTCGACAAAACAGTAAGCATTATATTTAACTTTAAAAGACAGCTTTATTATGACCCAGAAGTAACGAGACTCCAAATTAATGGTAGAACAGTTCAGCGGACACGTTCGACGAAATTTCTAGGAATGATTCTGGATGAGCAAATGACCTGGACTAAGCACATCGATGAGCTCGTAGTAAAGTGTAAAAAGTACAATAATATGCTGAGAATGATTAAAGGAAACTGATGGGGAGCACATCAGGACACCCTAATACAATTTTATAAAGCTTTCGTTAGGGGCAAAATGGAATACGGAAGCGTAGTATACGAATCAGCATCAGAGAACAGCAAATGCAAACTTGACAGAATTCAGTGCCAAGCTCTGACTTCCATCATGGGCGCTGGCAAAGGAACATCGAGAGAGGCCATGGAGGTAGCACTAGGCATCACACCACTTAACCTCAGAAGGAAGCAACTAACTTATAGCTATTGGATGAAAGAGGCCAACGATGCCAGACACCCAGCTTCAGACGCCTTTTATCATAACATTACCCACCTAGGTGACAGACCGGTCAGAGATATACAGAGACCAGCAGCCTGGGACGCTGCACTAGAAATTAACGATGAGAGGACTTAGCTAGGACTCTAGAGGCAAGCGTTAGGTTTGTCCCTCAAATCCCTCCATGGAGACTAGAGCTGCCCAGGACAGACATGGGTCTGATGAAAATTATTAATAAGAATACTGAAACATTTGAAACCAAGACAATAACAGAAGAATACATAGACCAGATCCGATCAGACAATCTGGTTGCATACACTGACGGATCTAAGAATGAAGCAGGAGAAGTAGGAGCAGGAGTAATAATCCCACAGTGGAATATGCAAAGAGAATATAAAATAACAGATCATGTGGCAGTATGCACAACAGAACTAGTCGGCATAATGAAGGCACTAGAGATGGTAATTAATAAACCTCCAACTAAATTTACCATACTGACAGATTCATTGTCCTCAGTGCAGACGTTAAAAACACATAAAATTAGCAGTAGACCAGATAAAAAAGAAACAATCCTAAATCTAACAACCCAGCTCAAGAATAAAGGATGTCAAGTCACCATTGCATGGGTACCAGCACACAGAGGTGTAATAGGCAATGAAAAAGCTGACATAGCAGCCAAAAAGGGGGCAAAATGTGATGTTTTAGTAGATGTAGGACTCGGAAAAACTGAAAGGACAAGCATAATCAAACGACATATAATTAAAATGTGGAAACTACAATGGCAAGGGAGCACTAAAGGCAGAGATGCCTACAACAACCTCAAAGAGCCCAGCCTTAACACACAGGTACGGGACAAACTGAAAATCCCAGCTAACAAACTATTATGGAGAGGTAGGTTTGGGTGGCATCCAGAGAAATTTACATCTCCACTATGTCTGGACTGCTTTCAAGATAATACAGTAGAGCATTACATAATAAACTGCACTAAATATAAATTAGAGAGGAAACCCATTGAGGGGTATTTTCTAAAACGCAAACAACAAATTACTGGAAACAAATGTTTAAATGTAGATTTCAATAAAGACATTCAAAAACTGGTTAAACAATACCTTATTAAAACAAACCCAAACTAAAAAGACCAGATTAAGGATCTACTCAGTACAACAGAAGGAACTGATCAGATAGTAACTCCAGACACCCTAGCGTCAGAGAGGTAGTGCAAGTATGATGAGTGCATAGATGTGAACATGGATACATACACAAGGATGAGTGCGTGTAGTATGAGTGCATTTATGTATAGGATGGATACATAAGACACAATGTAATTAGGCGGATGGTAAGGGATCATGTATGGATAGGACAGTGGGAATATAGCTGTGCGAAAGGTACAGATGAATGAGTACCTGGATATGTGGGTATGAGTGTGCGTGTGTGTATATATATGGGAGCGTGTATATTTGTGTGTGTATGAATGACAGTACACTCAAAGAACCCATAAATTGTGTTGCTGCATGTCTGTTAATTAATGAGAACAAATGGAATGAGGTGTGTACGCAGCAAGAACGTCATCAACACACACCATCCACCAAAACATGATAAGACAGTACCGGGCAGGTCACATACAAGTAACGAGACATAACTTAAAAGTGACACGATTAGACGATACTACAGACATAGCGACACAAAACGCACAAGACATGAAAGAGTGAATGTCACTACGTGTGGATGTGCTCGTTTATGAAAGAGTTTGCATGTGTACGTAATGTCAATTAGGTATGCATACATGGATAAGTATGAAAGGACGTGCAAATATGTAGTGTTGTCTGCGTGTATGAGTACTCGAGTGCATGTACGCATACACCTAGTTGGGTGCGTCCATATACTCCGGAGACTCATACACAAAACCATCCCATTCAACAGCATGCATACAACATGCACATGACCGACAGGGCTCACAACAAGATACGACTGACAGCAAATAGGGAAAACAAGTGACTCAATAATGACAGGACTAGAACACATAACCACCAATACCTTCCCATCACTGGGATGATAGCAAAGGTTCTTAACGTGATACACATAGTTCCGGCAAAAGGCCACGCTAGAATCCAGCAAGACGGCAACGACGAGAAATGACTGAATGGCCTCCCGCCCCCTTTCCCCTCACCCTTCCCTAACTTTCGGATGCACTATGAGTTTAACCCCCCAACCCATTCCCACAGAGAGCACTTGAGTTCGTTACCCAACATGCCACAGCAATTCTCATCGCCGAACATTTGGATCTCAAAGCGTGAGCTGGATGCTCCGGTTATATGGTATTTACGTACACCGGAGCCTAGCTGTCAACACAACCCGATCACATAATAACAGATGACGACTGGACCCGCTTAAGTCTTCACATAAATTCTCACATACATATCCATTACATGACTAACCCGTTCATATTACAGGAAGACAACTATAAGACCACTATGGTCACACGCGGAACATTTTCACATTTTGGAACTATTCAAATTCAAAAACTGTTTTCAGTACTTTTTGGCATAATTTAAATACTCAAAATTTTAAAACAATAAATGGTGGTCCAAAGGACGTTGTGTATGGAAGCTCGCTCTCCTTCGAGATACGCCTAGCCAGATCAAAGGGAGACAGAACAAACGGGAAACACCAAGAAAGAAGAAGGAAGACATGCACAAGTGACAACAGGACGAGTGGTTTGATTCGGATGGAAGCATCAAGCCAGAAATGGCACAAACACTAAAATTCAGTCACGAAAGTGACGCAAATTACCCAGACCACAAATATAGGCGGAGACTGCTAGCAGCCTAGGCTGAACGTGGTGGAGCTTTTCTTTTTTTTTTTTTCTCAAAAGGACTTAAGACTACCACATCATTTATGTATGATTCGTCCTTTTTGGGATGAATTTTTTTGTTGTTTGAAGCTCCACCCTGGCTTTTGCCGGGGGCCGCAATATAGGCAGGCCATAAATATGGCCAAATGTCTGAACGCGGTTTCTGAGACATGGTGGCACTTTATGTCATCACTTTTTCCACCTCATGGAAAAATAAGCACCATATCGGCTGTCAGAAGCAAAACATGTAACGAATAGTTTTTTTTTATATTTATAAGACCCTTGGGTGACCTTTCACTGTGACACTGCTTAAGGGCAGGGTATGGAAAAAATTGTACTTTTAAAAGGTGGCACACACACACACACACACACAGAGAGAGAGAGAGAGAGAGAGAGAGAGAGAGAGAGAGAGAGAGAGAGAGAGAGAGAGACGGAGCGTGTGAAATACAATGGTTAAAAAAGGGAGTGGGAAGGAGAAAGGAGAAATGAATGCTCTGCATACATGTATGTTCTGTAAATATAAGTCTTTTGTGTATCATTCATCATGTAACTTAAGAATATGTAAATGGATTGAGTATCAAAAGATGCTTTTTTGAGGGGTGGGGGGGTGTTTGACCTTTTATTAAAGGTCACATCTTAATTTTTTTTTTTAATTATGTGACTGAAAAAGTGAAGCTCAGAAACTGCAACGATTATAATTTAAACATTAAAAAAAAACACACACAGATCACCTGCATCAAAAATTAATGGTCCCCCACCTTTCCTCCTGCCCTCCCCAGTCCTTTTCTTCCTCCCTTTCTCCTTCTCTGTCAAACGCTGGTGAGATGTGTGCCATTTTGAATATGCATTTCATCACCACCCTAATTTGTTTTTATAAATTCTGTAAAAAATGTATATATGATGCAACCCTATCATCATCACCACCACCCTAACAGGCTACCACCACCAACATAACAGGCTACCACCACCAACATAACAGGCTACCACCACCAACATAACAGGCTACCACCACCAACATAACAGGCTACCACCACCAACATAACAGGCTACCACCACCAACATAACAGGCTACCACCACCAACATAACAGGCTACCACCACCATCATAACAGGCTACCACCACCATCATAACAGGCTACCACCACTAACATAACAGGCTACCTCCACCAACATAACAGGCTACCACCACCAACATAACAGGCTACCACCACCATCATAACAGGCTACCACCACCATCATAACAGGCTACCTCCACCAATATAACAGGCTACCACCACCAACATAACAGGCTACCACCACCAACATAACAGGCTACCACCACCAACATAACAGGCTACCACCACCAACATAACAGGCTACCACCACCAACATAACAGGCTACCACCACCAACATAACAGGCTACCACCACCAACATAACAGGCTACCACCACCAACATAACAGGCTACCACCACCAACATAACAGGCTACCACCACCATCATAACAGGCTACCACCACCATCATAACAGGCTACCACCACCAACATAACAGGCTACCTCCACCAACATAACAGGCTACCACCACCATCATAACAGGCTACCACCACCAACATAACAGGCTACCACCACCAACAAATAATTATGAATGGTCCCTTCTTTCCTTACCCCCTGTCATTTTCTGTCTCCTGTTTTGTTCTGCTCTCTTCCAAATGTTGGTGGAATATAGGTACCACGTCAGAATTTTTTACCATTTTATAATTTTTGCTTTTGTTAATGTATATGAAATATTGTAAACTATGTTTTTAACAAATAAACGTATTTTTAAAAGAAAATTAGGATGAAATTTTTTTGTTATTTGAAGCCCCACCCTGGCCTCTGCCAGGGGCCCCAATATAGGCAGGCCATAAATATGGCCAATTGTCTGAACGCGGTTTCTGGAACCTCTCCACGGCGATCCTCATCCACATGGTGGCGCTTTGTGTCATCGGGTGTTTATCGCTTGTGTGATGTCCTGGTGGGGTGGAAAGTCAGTCAGTCAGTCACAACCCGGTTTGCAAACAATTTATCGAGGGGAGGTTGTAGTAGCTTGGCCGCTGCTACACCTCTCTTAATGTATATATAAAAAGTTAGCGGATGTCCTAGAAACGCTAGTTTATAAATACTCCTTCCTATAGTCCATGCTATGTAGCATTTTTGTGTAGTTTGACCAAGGCTGCCCAGCCGAAACGTTACGTTATTTGTGTTGTTTTGTGCACGTTTTTCTGCTTCCCCATTTTGTTGAGCCGTTTTAGTCAAAATTCTCTGGAATTCTGTGTAGCATAGGAAGTCACGTCTACCCACAACCCGCTGTCTCGTGTACTTTTAATCAGTTATGGCACAGATGAGGTTCCATACAATAATTTTTAAATGTCCAAAATCTTCTCCTTCAATCTCCCTCTACCTCTCCACTGACTTACCCACTGTCACGATGCACTCTAGTTTTCTCCTTATGACATGACCGAAGAGTGTATATTCTTTCCTTCTGATGTGGGCAAACAGTTCATCATCAAGAATCAGTTTTTTTTCAAGACATCGGCATTAAGTGCAGGCGATATAATATTTTTTTTTTTACTAGTCATGGACATTTAGTTATATGCAACTGTATGTGCTCCAATATACTCTCACGACCATGCGCCCTCATGATTTTACTTAGCTGATCAGTTGTGCGTATTGAACAATGGCAGGTCATGCCTACAGCAAGTTGTAACTCTGCTGCCTTTAACTTTTTCATTGCTTTGCCTAGGATAGAAGTCATTGTTGTAATAAGCTGTGACTCGCATTTTTGACTGAGCTTTCATCCTGTTTTTCGGATTTTTCAAGATTTGATATGCTACTAATTCTTGGTGCAACAGTGCACTGACACAGTTTACAAAATGCTGCCTCTAATCAGTCTGAAGATCTTTTGAACCGTGGGTATGTTTTCTTCCAGTTACTACTATACTTGCGATGTCATAAGATGCTGTCCATTATTTTGGATGACGTGGCCATTGGTAAAAGTAATAAAATCGATCACTGATAGAACGAGGTCTATATCCTTTCTATTTTCTGTCCTCGAGTAGTTTCTGAACAGTCTGAATCACTTGGTATCAGTGGTTGGTTTTGGTTTTATATCCCGCAATTATTCTAGTAGGTTAACATAAATTATAGAGGGCCTTAGTTTATCGAAGTCACGATCCGTTTAGGAAGACAACAAATACAATAAGAAATGGCGCGAATCTCCGTTAGTCCGTACCAGGACATCACAACAAAGTCAAACTGAAATTAAGATGTTAATTGCTTTTAGCAAATCTGCGTGTTTCTAACGGAGGAACCATGAAGCAAATGTGAGCACATCTTGATAAGAAAAGCCAGGAAAAACCCAAATATGCCAAATTATGCCAGTTCATTATCTCATGTCAGTTCAATTTAAAATATGCAAAATTTGATGAATTTGGCATAAAAAATGCCACTATGGCAACCCTGCCTGGCACAAAGATGAAGGCTGGGGCAGATATTCGCTTCGTGTTGCAATTCATTCTTGCCTGATAAATTCAGCTTGAAACGGATAAGGCATTGTATTGTTGTTGATTCAGAGATCACAGTTGCCACATACGAAACTGTAATACGGTGCAGAAAGAGAATGTAATGACACATAATGAGCTCCACAAAACCCGTAACCCCCCCCCCCCCCCCCCACACACCAACACCATGTGTGTTTTGACCATAAACTGGCATAGAGGTTTGAGAATTATAATGACCCTAAAGGCTATGCATCTTAGCTACTGGTAAGGTCTCCAGTGTCAGATCATTCGAAGGAGAGCAATCCCAAATCTCAAGTCCAGCCAGAACCCACTCGAGCATTGGCTGCAGTCTGCTCAATACCCGGCACATTCTACTGTGCTAAGCGAAAAATCTTTTTTTTGTTCGTTCTCCCTGCCATTGGTTTTCAGATTAGAAGGCCATTGGCCTCTGGTGAGACGCATGTCTTCCACTGTTTCAGACAGCTTTGTTTCCATTAGATTATGAATGAATCAAGAATTGACATTCCTGCACTCAGGACATTCCCGCACGTGCTCCGTCCCCTTCCTCGGTAGCCAGCTAACAGTCGACATGCTATTAGTACCAGTTGCAACCTGATTAAAAGTTGCCTATGTTTTCCCCTCAGTGTTGAATATCTCCCAGAATCTCTACTCAACCCCTTTGTCTTAGTTTCAATATAAGTGTTAAGTGTTGCTGTTGTGAACGATATAGGCCTAAATGTCCTGAAATTATATTTGTATATGTAACTATGAAAACCAGTGTTAACATGACCTATGTATTTTTTTACACCAAATAATAATGTTTAAAACCAGTGTTGCTGATACCTGTGTCAATAAAAATATGCTTTATATAATGAAAATTATAAAACTGTTGTTCTGAGGGAACAATAAAAATTTATAAAATAATATACGTCTTCTTGTTATTTATCATTGTTAAAACTAACAGAGAGGGTTACGGCCCGGAGAGGCATGATAATAACAGGGGCACCACTCCTCCCCCCCCCCGCCCCACCCACCTCGCTCACACACCTGACAATAACGCAAATTTCACATTAAAAAATGAGCCACTGTCGGGTTCAAGGCAGCAGGCTGACGAAGCTAACAGAGCTGAAGGACGCAGCTGTCATTTAAAGCCTCTATTTCTGATTTAAAGAAAGAAATGAAATCATTTCACGTTAGAGAATTCGATATTGTTCTGTCAGAAGGTTTCTTGTTCGCTCGCATGTTAATTGACTTCCATATATCTGCACCATTTGTTTTGTTTGTAGTTAATCTGTTACAGCGATTTTTCCTGTTTGTACAAATTAAATATTGTATTTTATTTCTCAATTTACGGTAAAGTTCGAAATTTGTCTTTTTCTGTACCGTATCTCGTTCCCTCGTGCCTTCCATAACTTCGCTAGTGATCAGGGGCCACTTAGTTTGATGTTTCACTCTAACTTCTTGGATGGATGGATTGATGGCCGACCTGTCTACGCGCGGACGCCCGGGACGGGATCTCCAGGAGCAAGACCTGTGGGTAAGAGGTAAAAAAAAAAAGAGAACAACACACAAATAAGGCCATTACACTTCCCGGTCCCACGGAACTATCCTGGAAGTTAACCCGGTCAATAAATGCTCGATGAAGTCGGATGTGTCAGCCGAAATGCGCAAATGCCGCAGCTCTGCTCTGCTGTAAACAGGCACAACGAATTTCCGTCACCCGTAAGAACGAGAAGAAGAGAAGATATAGCTAACTCCATATGGTCTGGGCACACTATCTTTTGTTTTCCTCAGTACATGCTTTATATCGCTCACTTGTACGGTGTTCTCAAACGTCTTCTCCCTGACTGTTCTGGTAAGATCACTAGCAACGGCTACTCTGATTGGACCTGTCATGCGTATCCGTCTGCTGTACAGAACTCTTAAAAAAAAAGTCTTTCCCTTTCCCCTGAAAGTTATCAGGACTTGACCGTTTTCCCAGTAAATCGTACCAACTGAGGTGGCCGCTCATCTATGCATACTCCAGCCATTGTTCTATGTCCACCAATCTCGTTAGCGAACTGCTTCAATTTCCCCTTTTTAGCACTTGCGACATATAGCTTGAGCTCCTCGGCAGTCTTCGCTTTCTTTTTGTTTTCTGCTGCTCTCACCTCCTCTTGCGGAAAGCAACACCAATTAAACCCTTTAGAACAACTTAACAAAATGGAACCGAAGGTAACCATATTCAAACAAACAATACTCAATAAAGATCGCAAATATAGGCATCATCTACATAGCTGAAAATGTCTGAACGCGATCGAATTATCTTTTTTCTTTTACAAGAAGCCAGCCAGCCTTTTGGTGAAAAAGAGACAACCCTTCTACTCGCTTTCGCTACAATGCCAACCGGCCAAACCTGCATCTAGAGCAGCGGTTCTCAACCTGTGGGTCGAACGACTCCTTCACAGGGGTTGCCCAAGACCATAGGAAAACACATATTCATTGAAGTAGCAACGAAAATAATTTTTGGGTTGGGGTTACCACAACACGAGGAACTGTATTAAAGGGTTGCGGCATTAGCAAGGTCAAGAAACATTGATCAAGAGAGTAAGTCTGTAGCACATGTTAAGTATTATGTGGTGCCCTCAACTTGTTCACAGTTCTGATTCCCCAATCTTGAATTTCTTTAGTGTGAGAAGGATGACTGGGTACTTATGACTGCGTCCTGGGTATAAAGTGTTTTAATGGGTTCTAATGGATGACATGTTCCGAGTCCCACCAACCCCCACACCCCCATTCTCTAGGCGTTAGTCACAATTACACGGTAGGCCAAGGATATGCAATCGGAGAGGTTGAAACCGAGTTGCATTTGTACATATAATAATATGTTATGCTAACCTATTCCCACTTTAATTTCAAATAAATATTGCAAAAACTGTTTAAAAAATGGAAAGCCAGCAACGTTTTTTTTTTCTCTCCATTATTTTTTTTTTCATGTGAAGCGTTGTGCAGCAGATACATAGAAGGCTAAATTGGAACATCTTATGAGCGAAATCGAAGGAGATAGATCACTGGGTAGGGTTTGGAGACTTCACAAACAGATGAAAAGGAAGGATTGACATATTACAACAGGTATTACACACATTGATAATGATATACCAATGACAACAGACAATGAGAAAGGGAAAGCGTTTTTGAAGAGATTTATAGTCCAAACTGATCATACTAATACGGAGTTTAGAAATTCAGTTAGAGATCATTTGTATAATACAATAAATGATAGTTATTTTGAGGATAATATTAGGGTAGAGGATATAAAACATGTATTGAAAAAAGCAAACGACACTGCCCCGGGGCCAGATGGAGTCAGGTATGCCCACATGAAGAGCATGAGGGAGGAAGATTTGAGGGAGATGGCTTTTTACTTCAACCAGAGCATCAGAACAGCTTCAGTACCCCAGGAAAGGATACACCGCTATCTAATTCCACTTCCAAAACCAGGTAAAGATCATTCCAAACTCAGCGGTGTCAGGATTATTACCCTACAAAATACTTTTGGCAAGTTGTTAGAGAAGATAATTGCTGTTAAACTACAAATGTTTTTGGAAAGCGAACAGTTTCTGCCAAAAGCTTTGGGCAGTTACCGGCCACGGAAAGATACCTGGTCCAATGCAGCTACTTTTGCTTTTGATGTTAATGAGGGGTTCCAGAATAGACAGGAGACGGCTGTGGCAGCACTTGGTCTTGAGGATTCATACAATAGAGTCAAAAATGATATTTTGATTTCTGCACTCATGGAGAAAAGGGTTTGTGAACTGGAGAGCAGCTGACCTGCATTCAAAGGCTCAAAGTTCTGCAGGCAAAGTCATATCTCAGAGTAGCTGCGGACAAGAGGCAACTCCTACATGAAGCCGTGGATATAGCTAAGGGTCACAGACTGAAAAAGGAAGGTCTTGGATGGCGCTAGCTGAAGACACAATAGGACATGTGTGCAGGCTTGTTAATAGGCGAGGAGAGGAGTGGGTCAAAGTTTCCGATCAGGTTTCAGATTTGTGTAGGGTTCTAATCATTTTGGGACATGAGTGCAGAATCAGAAGTTCAACAATGATTCTTGACAATTCCCGCCCAAATGATGTGATCATATGTTGAGAGGCAGACGAAGTGCAGGGGGGTTCATAGTGAAGGCGAATGTACGCCGCTTGGTGCAACAAAGCCTGGCATAGGATATCACAACGCCTAGTTTGAGAATGGAGGTGGAGGCAGTCACTGCTGCCTTCCGCTGGCTTGAGAATCAGCTGCACACACATGCCGTCAGTGTAACTGACTCACAGAGCATACTGAGAAAGGTGGAGACAGACATGCTTCCCGCAGCGGCAAGCACCACTTTATTGGTCTCGGGTAGTTAGCATCCACTGGATATTTTCTCCAAGTCTTTACGGTGTTGGGAAATAAGCAGGCAGAGAGACTGGCCGGTTCTGCACCACTTGATGGTGAACTGATGTATGATAAACTGGATTCTATGAGGGCCCTTTGAGAGCGAGTGAACAGTGCCGAGGCACAGATAGATCATTATCGTCATTACGGTCTGAGGAGAATGACACTGGGAGGAGTTACAAGGGGATCCTACAGACGCTCGACACTCAGGGAAAAGGTGAGACGGATATACAATCAGACAGTTGCTGGTATCATCGGAATTTTAACTGCCCGCTTGCAGCTGAAGATAGGGACAGAGCGCTTATGAGGGTGTCCCGAGTACTGTTATGTCGATTCTTAATTCAACATTCAACAACAATGCATGCTCTCAAAAATTTAATTTGGATTTCCTTGCTCACAATGACATTGGGTGCACTAGGTTAGTTGCGTATCCTTTACAGGACGTTGCAGAACCGACCCCAGCAGCTCCTGGCTGTTGAGTGGTTTCTCTAGGCAAATTTAGGTCCAGTAGTTTGCCATTGTTTTCTGGACTGATACCACTGTCGAAACCAACGCAAGGCGCATGGCCCGCAGCTGGGATCGAACCCGGCACCCCGGCATTACGAAGCGTTCGCATCGACTTAGCCACAGAACCGACGCACTAATTAGACGAAAACTAAATATGCCGTTGCGACATGGAAAAACACCAGCTCGGTACTATAATTCAGAATAACGTATCTCTCACTGGGCCCAACACTGAAGTTTATGTTCATTTACATTAGAATGGTCATTTTTATAATTTATTTTCAGTAACGCGTATATTGTATTATTGTGATAAAACGCATTCATTCACCCCACCCCAGAACCAGCCAGACAAACTTTCCTTATCGGCTTTGAGACGAAGAAGGTGTGTGTATCACGCAGTGAATCCATTGGTGGACTGGGGAAGAGCGACCTTTAATTTTTAGACTTTTATCTCTGCACTGTATTTATCTAGCGGAGTTTACCTTTTTTTGGTTCGTAGTCCAAATTCTTTGACATTCTACCTGAGACTGATTCGAGAGAAACATGCCGTCTTTAATTCGTTGTCTGCAGCAGGTAATTTTTTTTTACGTCTGTTTTTGTAACTGAAAACTCACATACTCCACTCCACGTTTCTGGTATAAGTATAATAATTAATAAATAATTATAATTGTAATAAGTAATTGATGTATTTATATGAATGTCAGTCAAACTTAGGTTACTTATACTGTTGATTTGAGTCGAATTTTCTACAAATTATTTAATTTTACATTTTAATTTTAAAATATTGCAACTAGGTCTATAGTGTTCACCAGTTGACTAAGTTTTCAAGTCATTAGTTGATCCTAGTTATATAGTATATAATATACTGTTATAATAACTAACTAATGCTGAGCTGTAAACTGTAATTGATAATCCATTATAACTCCTTACATCACACGATCAGTGTTGTCTAATACACCACGAAGAGCAGAATTTACATCACCATAATGACTCCTTACATCAAACCTGCACAAAGTAAGATATGAGAATAAACACTGTGAATTACTGAGGTAATGCATATAGGCAGGAAACATAATATCATGAACAGTCATGTTAACAGTAATCAGTTATGTAAGAACGAGAAAGCAGATATCTAGGAAGCATATTTACGGAGACTCCTTAGAGAGATAGAAGCCAGAGTACAGAAGCAAATGCGATCACCTACCAGTTAGCCCCACTCCTTTCCAGCAAAACAGCAAATGATTAAAAGCAACTTTTTTCATACTTTAGGCTGTCAGGCCAAACATGGACAATAAATAAGGCACTAGAACAGAAAATAACTACATGTGAAATGCATTGTCTTTGCAAGGTCACTAATAACACAAGAAGAGACCAGGTTACGAATACCTGCATTATAGAGAAACTTGGAATAAGATCATGTCCGGACTATATTGACAAACAAAGAAGCGAATGGTTCAGCTATCTAATGAGAATGCAGCTAGACCAAACTGCTTTTTACAGCAGAACATCTGGGAGAAAGATCAAGAAAGAGATGGAAAAATGGGTAGCTGAAACCTGCAAAAAGATGAACAAATCTATAACTCAAGTCACCCAAAAGTGCAAGACAAATACAGAAAACCACGAAACGGGCTACAACATGGTATCAGTGAGGTGACAAAAAAAAAAGAAGAAAGAATCACATTAGATAAGCCACAGTACTTTGCAATCACCTAGGTAGAAGTTAATCATCAAATAAATTTATTTCATAGATAATTTGTGCAAAGCAAAGCACAAGAGCACCTGCCAGTCTATCAGCTCTTTCATTACCAACAATGCCTGCATACCCTGCGACAAATATGATGGTAACTGCACACACAGGAGAATTTTGCAATGACTCAAACCACTGTCTGTGTAACCAGCCTGCCTTGACCCGCCGGATCATGCTCAAAGAATCACTCAGCACACACACACGGGAATAGTCCTGTGATTCTAGCCACATGAAAACTTGTGTCACCGCCATCACCTCCATTGTCATGCTGCTGGTAGTCATGGAGAAAGCACAGCTGGCTTCTTGAACTCTTTTGCCCAAAGAGCGAGCTATGAATGCCCATGCACTCTTATGTCCTCTGTGAAAATCACTACATCTGTAGCATCTGACTTGTCACTGATAAGTGCGCATTCCTCGGCATTGACAGCAGCTGGATTCTGCTCCCGATAACTCCTATCGAGCATCACAACACAAGAGAATAGGAGATTGGGTGTTTTATGCCACCTGGATGGATATCTGTAAGGCTGCAGACCTGCATGATGTCATCCTCTGCCCTACCCAGCCATGATTTGCCTATTTTAAGTCTTTTGCCCTTTTTCTTGAAGAAAAAAATCAGTCCCGATGTGGGCTAGCGTATGTTTGTATGAGACTGGCTTAGAAACTTTTCTTCTGATCTCTACTGAAGTACCATCTCCACAGGTTTTGTTGCAGAGCTTTTCTTCCATTCTCCCAGAGTAGGATCCAGCCTGCTGTGTGACTGAAATTTGAACTTCCTGTTTGGTCAGTAGATGCTGGTAACATCAACTAGACTTAGAGCCTACTTTGTCAATTAGAGGCACTCCAAGGACTTGACCAATGATAGTCCTTGTCTGGCAACCTCTGGAACTGTAAGAGAGCCACATTGAAGACATTTTACTAGGACAATTTTACTTTCTTTTAGTGCTGTGTCTTAAAGTGTTTAACAACCTAAGTTATTTGCATCTGATACCCAGGAAAAAACCCATGTATATTGTGTATGTAGTATTTAATAGACAGGCTTCTCGCTATAAATCATTTATACTTTCAGATTCAGAGATTTCACAGAGGATGCAGGGCTTATTCACAAAGTTCTGGTTTGAATGTAAGCACTTACTGGCAGGTTTTGATCTTTCCTCATACAGTCAAGTAACCCTGTCAAAACATAGTTAAAATAAATTAAAGATATAATGCTAAACCCATGTTGTCAGTATATAAATGATGTAAAAGGAGAATTATTATTTGTATTGTGCTCATTGCCCTTACTTTCACAGATTTCTGGTATCAATTTTGCAAGACTGAGTTGTCCCAGAAACTGCTGTACCTGGTTAAGAGAAATGGCATCCTACACTACCAGGGAACAAACTCATAACTACTGAGGATCTTCGAGTGTACTAGCCACTACATAACCATATCATATTTTAACTAGAGTTAACTACATGGTTTCTTCTGATTTTATATGGGGAATAGGCAGGCTTACCGTTTTTTAGTCATGGCAACTCATTTACTGTTGCCTGTGGTTGACCATTTACCTCTATATAGTTTCCTCACCTGACTCCTGAGTTAAGTGCATAGTGTGGCACTGTGAGCTGTGGGTTTCATTTGGAGTGTAGTTTGTCTGTGCCTAGTATGGTTTATGTTGTAAATTGCATATTCAGAAAATGATGTTGCCACATAACTAGTGGTGCCTTTGCAATTAATTGCAAGTGCAACTGCTGCTTACACTGACAATGAACTGCATTTATATGCCAGACTGTTTGCATTGGCACTTCTGGTAGATTCTTTATGCATTTAAAGCATGTGTAATGCTTGTGGCTTTCTAAGGGATAGGGATGAGCATTTTATGTGGACTTCAGTGGCATAGGAATGTAGCAGCTATGAGGTGACCCATGTGCTGTGGAGTGGTAAACTGTGATTATCTGATTCTTAATTACACTTAAAATGTCTTTGTAGAACTGGTCTTTTCCCAGAAATTGTAAATGTTGAGGCTAAGAAAAATAAAAGAGACAGTTGACTTGATTGCACTAGGTTTTACCCTATGTGGCTTGACCTCTTTATGCAGTGCCACTTGCCTGCTTTTGACCAAGAATGTCACACAAAGCACAACTTTGTAGCTCCAGCATTGATCACAGGGATGTCCCAACAAATTGTACTTGTGAATCAAATAATGCAATAAGGAAAAGAACCCATGATATTTAAAACCTGAAGTAACAGCATGACCACTTTACAGAGATTAGTATAAGAAAAATGCCTTTTATCGGCAAGATGTCATAGTAATTGCCTGTTAGGGTTCTTTCCTCTTGATTGGTCTCGACACCCTTGTAGAATCACTCAACTGTGCATGCAGCCATTTGAGTATATGCTCTGCCCCTCTATTTCCAAGTTGTCTCTCTGACCAATGTAAGTCAACTGGCACTAACATGTAAATCGATAAATAAAATTGGAATTGGTATAGGAAAGACTAGCTTTTTAATAGGCGGGGTTGGGATGGAATTGGTCTTGTACCTCACTACTGGAACAGTGGCAAAGAATGTTTGGCCAACAGCTGTTGTTAGTTGGTCCTAAAGATGCTGCATGACCTCATCTCTATCTTTAGAGGGGGCTGAGTGGTCTCGAGGCATGGAGTCCGCCTCAAGTGCTAGAGGTTCCAGGTTCAATTCCCGGTAAGAGCATGGGATTTTTTACGTAGACTTGGACTTCAAGTAATTTTCCCCGTGTTGCACACATAAAAATCTCTTGGCAGTTGGAAATGAAAAGAGTAACCTAACGGCGCTACGCGGGCAAAATTTTAAGTTTAAAATCTACCTAAAGTATTTCAGGATCCTCGCCGGTGCTACAGAGCCTGTGCACTGTGCTGAGCTTCTTCAGACTTGAGTTAGAAGAAGAACGGAGCACTTATAGGTTACTACCCGTGTGCTATGATGTTGATCTGTTGTTTAAACCTCAAACGTAGGATGTAATTTATTTGATTCTGGACATGTAAAATTGACAAGAACAGTGCTTTCCTTGTGAATTACCACACACCAAACAGGCAAATGTTGGGACTGACCAAAGCTTTAACTATAAAAATCAACAAGTAAGCAGAAAGTATTTCATAATACATTTGAGATTACTCTGGTAAGCCATGTGACTACCATAAACTGGAAACTAGACAAACTTGATGTACTGAGAGACACTATTCACATTTCAGTGGCAATTATTTAGTTGTTTGTGCTTCATATTATGTTGATGTAACTCTGTAGTAAATGCACCTGACGAGATACAGCAAAATATATCTGGCAATAAACTGTAATGTATTGTTTGTATCCACAATATTTAAATTCATTTATCTAATCTCAGATTATTAGCAAGACAAAATTTGTTTATTTCTGCCCACAATTAAAGGTGACGTATCTTAGCCTTACTTGTAACAGGATAAATGTTAAAAGTAAATATGGTCAGTCTTTTTCTTCCATTCTATTCTTTTCACACAGGAAGTTGTAATTGCCAGTGCTGTACGCACACCAATTGGATCATTCCTTGGTTCTCTGTCATCTCTACCTGCTTCAAAGTTAGGGGCAGAAGTCATCAGAGCTGCTGTTGTTAATGCAGGTACAGTATCTTGTAACTGTGCTATAAGATAATTCAAACAGTGATGCCGTGTGGTGGACTCTCAGGCAGGAGCAGTGCCGGGCCCTCTACCTTGAAGAGGCCTAACCCAAATTATTGGAGGTCCTTCTCCAATGTCCTGTCGAGCCAGGGGACATGAGAATAGAGCATCTGGCTGAGCACTGGAATGCAGAGAGTATTACAAATAAAAAGCTAGAGTTAGAAAATATTCTAAATGAGGAACAGATACATACATGCTGTCTACAAGAAACTCACCTCACTGAAGACACAGTCTTCAAAATCAGAGGTTATCAGTGCTTCCGATCAGAAAGGCAGAAAAAATGGTGGGATACTGACTCTAGTAAGGAACAATATCATTGTGTGCCAGACTGAAGTATTTATGAATGGAGCAGAATATCAGATTCTGAAACTACAAACTGGAAATGCAGACTTCTACCTGATCAATTTTTACTGCCCAAGTGATCATCCCCAGGCATGAGACACAATCCCAACAGAAGAAAAAATGGTTATATATGGAGACTTTAACAGCCGCTCACAAAGCTGGGGGTACAATCACATAGACCGGAGAGGAGAGAAACTGGAGGAGTGGCAGGATGAGAACAGACTTGTTCTGATTAACAGGTTAACTGATCCACCCACCTTCTACTCGAGGTCTTGGCACACCACTACCCCCCCAGACCTAGCATTCCACTCTCCAGATCTGGAAGGGAACATTACATGAGTTGTTGCACCAAATACGAATAGGAGGCAGTGATCGACCAGTCTTCCTGAACGTAGAAAATGAGAAGGTCAGAAAAAACTTGTACTCTGCCAAGGTGGAACTACAAGAAGGCTGACTGGACAATGTTCAAGCACCATACCAGTATACTGCTTGGAAATCTTAGCTTAGATCAGCATATAAACAAAGTAAATAAAGAATTTAACTAAATCATACTGCAGGCAGCAGGAGAATCAATACCAAGAGGTGCCCATAAGCATTATAAGCCATACTGGAATAGTGAGCTAGAAAATTTAAATAACAAAATGGAAACATTCAGAAAGAAAGCAGAGACCAGACCAAACAAAGAACATCACAATAACTACCAGCATGCAAAAGCAAAATCTGTAAGGGCAAAGCTGCAGGCTAGAAGGGAAAGCTCACAGGGAAAAAAAAATAAGATCCCGGAACGTTGAAAAAGACACGAGAAAGTTATGGAAGCTTGTAAAACAAATTGATGATGAGGGCACAGGGTGGAACTCAAAGATAATTCTGCAGAAAGATGGAAACATGGTCACAGGAAAAAAGGCAGCCAACCTCTTTGCAGACACTTTTGCTTTAGATAACGACATTGAAATCAGTCCAGAGAAAAAAACAAGAGATTCAAGAAAATATACAATTCAGAAGTCATAAAGAAATAACATCAGAGGCGCTAATTACACTTAGTGAACTGGAGTTGGTTATTTCAAAGCTAAAAATGTGGAAGTCACCAGGAGCAGAAAAAAACAAAATGATCAAAAACCTAGGAACAATAGCCAAAACAAAGCTTTTACAGATATTTAATGCTTACTGGGCAAAAGAAAATGTTCCTTTGATCTGGAGAGAGGCAATTTTATACCCCTCAATAAACCTGGGAAAGACAGTTCCAATGCCTCCAACTACAGACTGATCAGCCTCACTAGCTGTCTCTTCAAAACAGTGGAGTGCATCACCAACCCCAGGCTACAGTGGTACATTGAAAGTGAAAACATTATTACACCACAACAGGTAGGCTTTAGAAAGTTTTACTCTTCGGCAGACCTGACAACATACCTCTCCCAAGAAAAAGAGGATGCTTTTCAAGATAAGAAACTGGTACTCGCGGCATGGATAGATTTAAGGAAAACTTTTGACAAGGTTTGGAAGGAGGAGCTTTTGAAGAAATTGAGAAACTATAAAGTGAATGGAATAATGTACAATTGGATTAAAGTATATCTACATAAATAACAGAAAAGCCCGGGTACAGGTAGATGGTTTGAAAAGTAAAAAAAGTTCTGCTGCTACAGTTCGTCCTTCAAGATGGTGTCCTGTCGCCCACACTTTTCCTCTTATTCATCAACGACCTGGTTGCTGAGATACCAAATGGAATCAGAATTACAATGTATGCCGATGACCTGGTACGGGGGTGTACCAATGAACATGCAACGGTAGCCTCAAGAATGCTACAGCAGGCTACAGATGCACTTGGGGCATGGGCAAATAGATGGTGTGTCAGCATTAACACAGACAAATGTAGCACCACACTCTCCACCCTCTCCCGAAATCAAAAAGCGGGCATCATAAAATAAACAGAATACCTCTAAGAGATGATAAAGAGCCCACTTACCTCGGAGTCACATTTGATGACATGTTGACATGGAAAAAATATATCAACCAGGCAGCAACTAAAGCCAGGAGAAAGACAACCATACTGAGAAAACTAAGCGGAACCACATGGGAAGCCAGTGGGAAAATACTCAATAAAGTAAACAAGCAGAGCATACAACCACACTTGTAATATGGGTCAACTGCATGGTTTTCGTCACCCAGTACCACATTAAAGGAGTTGGACAAAGTGCAGAATCAAGCCCTTAGAGTCATCACAGGAGGGATGAAATCAACCCCCATATTAGAAATGGAGAAAGCTGGGAAAACACAGGCACTGAGAGAATGCAGAAATACAAAGTTGCAAATACAAGCTGAAAAGTTCCTCAGTATTCCAGATCACCCCATGAAAAATAGATTTCAGAACCTAGCTTTGGGACAATTAAAAAGAAGCAGCTTTGTAGACCAAGCAAAAAGAATATGTAGACAAACTACTGACCTTCCAGAAATTGGTTGTCCACCTAAAAGAATTCCAGAACAAACCCTATGGAGAGAAAAAATGCAAACTTATAGTACAAATCCAGACAAATGTGAAAGGAGTGTTTGACAAGAAAGAACAAGATAGTATACAACGCAAAATAGAAACCCTCAGTTATATTGATGAAGAATACCTACAAGAACAATTAGTCCGAGTCTATACAGAGGGGTCTGCACAATGTGCAGTTAGAAATGGTGGTGCTGTAGTGTACATAGAATTCCCAAATTGTACTAGGGATAAGTCCAGTGTGCAAGCTGGGAAGTACTGCCACAACTATGATGCAGAAACCCAGGCTAACAGGATAGCAACAGAGAAACTGCTAAATACCAATCTTGGCTCACAGTATGTGGTAATGCTTACAGATGCAAAATCCGTACTTGAAGCACTCTAGTCTAGGAAACTACCAAAATTGCAAACACTTCTGACACAGCTCAGCTGTCAGCGAAGAGTGGTAATGCAGTGGATAACATCCTACTATGGAGTGCCTGGAAATGAGAAAGCTGATCAACTGGCACGGGAAGGTGCGTCAAAAATACAGCCAAATGTACCAGTCACATACCACCAAAAGAAAAGAATCATTAAATCGATCAGGAAACCACCAGCCCCAGCACAAGACAACTATTTTATAATGGACAGATCAGAACACATCATTATCCTATGCCTCAGAATAGGACACAACCGATTGCGTAATTACATGTACACAAAAATTCAGGATAAGCACCTCTGGAAAGGACAGCAGAGCATGTACTCCAGGACTGCACCAAATTTGACACATTAGGGTAAACCTTTTGGCCAGAAAGAACAACAGTGGAACGTAAACTTTATGGACCACTGAATAAACTAACAGACAAAATTGCTAATATAGACAATTTATTTCAGGCAAACGGAAGAAGAGAAGATTCAGACAGTGATAATGGATTTTGTGTGTGTGCAAAAACTTTAAAAAAGAATATTGTACTGGCTATACTATTATAATACATTGCTTTAAATATGTAAAACAAGAAAATAAAAATACAGTCATGCCTTGCTTCCCCACTCAGCCATAATTCTTCTTACAAGTGGTTTTATAGTCTGTGCCATATAGTGTTGGTGGTCATGTCTATCTTCAACCTTCCGTCTCATGTACTTTGAATCAGTTCTGACACAGGTGATCTTCTACGACAAGAAATTTTAACACTTAAAAAAAATGAAATATTAATTGAGGTAACAGATCAATTTACTTATTTTAACAGTCTCGGAGACACAAAGAAAGAAATTATGACCGGCAGGGCATCAGCAGCTTTTAGAATCCTCAACAAAATATGGAACTCTAAAATGTATATTTTAAAACCAAGTTACATATTTTCATATTTTTTTTTTAGTTTAAATATGCGCCAGCGAACGTTGTAGAACCACTTGAGGCATGGAACAAAAGTTAAATGCATTTGAAATCAAATGTCTAAGAAAAATGTTGAACATAAAATGTGAATAATTCAAGAGGGATGAAGAAATAAGAGAAATATCTGGACAATCACTGGTAACAACAGCTGCAAGACAAAGAAGACGGTGCTATGTTTAACACATCCTGAGAGAAATGAGCTGGGAATCACCAAACAGGCACTAAAATAGGAAATAAATGGATTGAGGAAGTAAGGATATCCAAAAGAAACCCTTAAACGAACGTTAATGAGAGAAGCTAACGGTGCTGGATTCCATCCATGATATTGAAAATGTGGCACAGGATAGATAGGACACACTGGAGGCATAGACTGTAAGCTCTATTTTTCATATAATAGCAAAACATGACGTAGATGATGATGTTGATGATCGTAAGGTTGGAATAGGAGCAGTCTTATATTTAACTGTTTGTTTCTAACCATCTATCTGACTAGCTGCAGTAGAAGTTGTCAGGCAGTGAGTTGTGCAGAATATTAATTATGTCAATATTTAAATTCCCAATGAGAAACATTGTTTTGAATAATTGATTTGGCGATAGAAAGCTCAAAATAGTTAATTCATATGTTTTGTAAAGGAATTCAATCGGAAGCAGTCAATGAAGTGTACATGGGAAATGTCCTTCAGGGAGGTCAGGGACAAGCACCAAGCAGACAGGCTACACTGGGAGCAGGTAAATATGAAGTTATAAGTTTTATTTGATTTGCAGAAGATATCTTTCAACCCAAAAGCTGCAGAATCAGCACTTCCAGAAGGGTCCAGGTCACTATTCCGAATTGGCTGTAATGCTTGTTTATGGGGCGTATAACTGATAGTGTTGTTATCATTTATGCCTACCCAAATGTTTAGGGGACCAAAATTGATTATATTTACTAAAAAATAGCATTGTAGGGTCACCTGACCTAGAGGCCTTGTGAACATATGGCTTATTTAAATAGAAATTATGCAATCACAATTTCCTATTAACACTAGTGGCTGGTATATCAAGTATAAGTTACAGAATTCATTTGTTTAATGGTAGTTTAAAGTCAGGTAATTCTCTGCTATGTTCACATTTACTGAACTATTCTTATTCTGCACGGAATTTAATATTCTTTTATTCCATATAATTAATACAATAAAACAACGTAATTTTTATTATTTTTCCTGTGATCTGTTTAAAAAGGTGGGTTTTTTTTAAAGGATTTTTTTTACTGGGGAAAGGGGGGGGGGTGATTCTTTTAATGTGGATCACTGACATTGTTTTTTTCTAGGCTGCCATGGCGAAAGGGTTAATATATTATTCTCATATGGGTATGAACGGACTGTCTAATTATAAAATAAAGAAACACTTTTGATGAAAACATAATCTGAACAAAGAAGACACAAACAATAGACTGCTTCCGCTTATGGCAGATTGAAACCGGAACTAAGTAGGCAAAAAGAAATGGTCGTTGCCCTATGCTTACCTTGGTGAAACAGTTTGAAATGTACTCGAATTTGTGTTTCAGTTTCTAGGCTATTTGCTTCATTTTAATTAATTGTTACTGTAGTATGCACCTGACGAGATACAGCGAAATATACCATGCAATAAATTGTTCAGTCTATTGTTTGTGTCTTCTTTATTCAAATTCACATCGGGGAAACATTGCTTTGAAAACATAATCCTTTATTTCAGAATATCAGCACTTTGCCTAGAGGCATCTTTAAGATTGATATGGCATTTCTTGAACTTGAATCTTACGAATCAGCACCAGTGATTTCATAAATTAAATGTAATTTTTGTATGCAGGCTTACCAGTCACAACTCCAACAACTACTATCAACAAAGTTTGTGCTTCAGGCATGAAGGCAATCATGCTGGCTTCACAGAATTTAATGTGTGGTCATCAGGTAGGCATAATTTATTCTTTTGTCTTTCACTGATAGCAAAACATGTATTATACTTTTTATCTTTCCATGTCCTTTCTAGGAGCCGCCATGGTCTAGCGGCTAGATGCTTGCCTGCAGTTCGGAAGGTTGTGGGTTTGGGTCCTGATGGAGAAAGGACTTTAAAAAAAATTTCCTTAGCTTCCAGGTCAACCCAGCCTTGAGTGGGTACCAGGTACTTTCCTGGGAAGTAAAGGCAGCCGGTGTGATGCTGACCACATCACCCACCAAGTGCCGTTTGCTTTATGAAATATAGGTCTAGCCCTATATACCCAGTAGGCCTGAAGGCGGGGAAAAGGGTCCTTTAAGTGACCTTTTAGGTCTTTTCTGCTTGTTGACAAATTTGGTGAGTGAATCAAAAATTGACATGACTGCACTTAGGACATTCCCATACATGCTCCATCTCCTTCATCAGTAGCCATACTGAAAGTGCTAGTTGCAACCTGATTACAAGTTTGCCTGTTTTATCCCCCTGCAACTAGAAAATTGTCCAGACCATTGAACGAAAGTCTGCCTGTTTTTCCCCCTGCAACTATAAAATTGTCTAGCAACTCGAAAATTGTCCAGACCATTGAACAAAAGTTAGCCTGGTTTGTCCCCCTGCATCTAGAAAATTGTCCAGACCATTGAACGAAAGTCTGCCTGTTTTTCCCCCTGCAACTATAAAATTGTCCAGCAACTAGAAAATTGTCCAGACCATTGAACGAAAGTCTGCCTGTTTTTCCCCCTGCTGCTATAAAATTGTTCAGCAACTAGAAAATTGTCCAGACCATTGAACAAAAGTCTGCCTGTTTTTCCCCCTGCAACTATAAAATTGTCCAGCAGCTAGAAAATTGTCCAGACCATTGAACGAAAGTTTGCCTGGTTTATCCCCCTGCAACTAGAAAATTGTCCAGACCATTGAACGAAAGTTTGCCTGGTTTATCCCCCTGCAACTAGAAAATTGTCCAGACCATTGATTTTTCAGCATGCTTATTCCCACACACACCTGAATGTCCTGGGCAGAAAACCCAAAACTATACTTCCTTTATCAAATGATGCATCCACTCTGAGCACAAGACACAAGCTTCACTGACAATGTAAGAATCACAACATAGTGCCTTTTTAGTATTATATTTTGTTGTTATGTGCTATTGTTGTCCTTTCCCTCTCACGCGGCTAATCACATGAACATATGCCAATACATGCAATGCAATTACAGGAACATTCCAACCCCCCACCCCCCATCCCACAATCATTTTCTCCTCTTTTGTGGTGTAGTAGGTGGAAGTAGTAGTCAAGTATATGAATAAATTACTGATAGCATGCTCTGAGAATAATTGTACAGCAGAATATCTTCTTCTTCCTCTTTTCATTCGCCCAAGCCATGTAATTGTGTTGTGCATATCTACAGCCAAGCTGCAATAGTTGCGGCTTTTGGCTGACATGTCCAACTTCATCGAGCATTTGTTGAGCAGGTGAACTTCCTGGATAGTTTCATGGAACAGGGACATGACCTTATTTGTGTGGTGTTCTCTTTGTTCCCTAATCTACTGGTGTTACCCCTGGAGAGCCCATCCAGGGCAAACACGTGTAGACTGGTCGGCCCTCAAGGGAAGGCAGGGGCAGATTATGGGCACTCTCCACCATCTAAAGAGTCTTCCATAAATACAGAGCCGATACATGCGCGTTGGTCCTGGGCTCACCCAAG
This sequence comes from Candidula unifasciata, assembly GCA_905116865.2. Classification (NCBI taxonomy): domain Eukaryota; kingdom Metazoa; phylum Mollusca; class Gastropoda; order Stylommatophora; family Geomitridae; genus Candidula; species Candidula unifasciata. Next base: position 36,534 of record CAJHNH020002104.1, read on the forward strand.
GAACTGTCATGTCCCATGCTTAACCTCACATCCATATGTTGGGCTTCCCACTAGTCATGGCTGCGCCCTCTGGAGATCAGCAGGGAGCAGCCTGCAGGTTCGAGACATCGATGACCACACAAACAGATACATTCTTCCTCTGCACGTTAGACACCTTTAACCCTCTGGAGATGGAGCTTTTTTGGAGTTTCAGTGCCAAAAAGACGAAACCTTCAGAAAGGGATTCTCATAGTTTATACACACACACACACACACACAAAATAAAGCGTTGAATTAACATATACAAAACTATATATATTTGTGTAGGAAATTGAATGAGCTACCAGAATATTTATGAATCAAACTGAAATCTCAACATTTTTCAAATTTTGATTTGACTCATTTATGCAGGTATTTTTTGGGGGAACAAACATGACTAACCTAAAATAGATTGGGTGAATTTTTTTTTATGGATGAAGATCGAATAAGTCTTAAAAGCTGTATTTTGGGAAGTAAGGCTCTTAGAAGCCCTTCAGACACTTCTGGCACATTGTTCTACTCATTTTCCTGCCTCCAGCTATGTTTCTGTTGATATGACACAACAGTCCTTTTTGCCATTGTTGGGCACAGAAAAAATTAATGTAAAATTACCAAACACATCAAACTTTCCCAAAAGCCATCAGTGAACAGCCCACATGTGTAAGAAATATGAGAAGCAATCTGATTGGCCGGTACAAAAACCTACCAGCCAATCTGAAGGCTTGTATTACATAGGGCCGACCGATCAGCCCAGTCGTCCTTTTGGCTACTTTGTGTCAGGCTGATATTTCGGCTGTGTCATCTCCAAAGGGTTAATGTTGTTTCAACTGGACTCTTGTCATGACAGTGTTGAAAGAGCATGTATCAGGCATGATTTCCCCTATTGTGTCCTGACACTTTGGCTAGTGGGGCCTTTGGTAGAGAACATTTGAACCTTTCTGCAAATTAGTTGAACTTTTTGTAGTGGGACATTTGAGACGAGACGCTGTTTTGCCATATGACATGTTTCTAGCGGACATTTGAGACTTATCAGCTGGCTTACAGTAGCAGATTATCGTTTACTTCATTGAGGTAGCAACAACGTTGGTGATCGACAACGATGTGTGGAGATAGGACTGTACCACAAGATACCACCCACAGGAGATGTTGCCCATCTAAGCTGAGAGTAAATCTCTTGGTCTAGGGCTGAGTCTCAGCAGCTTAGTGGTTCTTTCACTCGACAGACGTTTTAACCCGAGAGTTATCATTTTTTTTGTTCCAAATGAAGTTTTGATATACGTTTTGATATATGTTATATTTTATTCACAGATTTTTAATTCCTTTTTTTCTCTCATTCTTTTGACACCTAACTGCAGATTGCTATTTTCCTGCAATGATATTTAGGATTAAAGTTAACTTTGATTAGATTCATTTGCTCTTTTATTGATTTAAAATTATTTGAACCAGAGAGTTAAACTAGATCAACTGTTATACTGATATTGGTAACACTTTCATACTTATTAATGACAGGAAGTGATGGTTGCAGGAGGAATGGAAAGTATGTCAAACGTCCCTTACTATCTCAGGAGAGGAACAACACCTTATGGAGGGATCAAAGTTGATGTATGTATCTTGAATTTCTGTTGAAAAGATATTTACATTACATATTAATATTTTGAATATTGAATTAAGAATTGACATCACAGCACTTGACACTTCCACAAGCGCTCCACTCCCGTCTTCAGCAGCAAGCGAAGAGTTCCAAATCTGACGGCACCAGTAACTATCAAATTGTATATCCGTCTCGCCCTTCCCCTAAGTGTTGAGCGTCTACTAGATCCTCGCAGCGCCATTCTCCTCAGTCTGTAATTATCTATCTGTACCTCCTCACTGTTCACTCGCTCCCAGAGGGCCCTTACAATATCTAAGTTTCTTCTTCTTCACTTCCTCTTTTACCGCTGTGGGTGTCGAGGGAGATATTAGGTTCTGTTTCTAGCTCTTCTGGCTGTCGAAAATAACACACGTGCTGTTGTAGATTGTTCTAAGTTTTACAAGAATAAAAACACACTCACTTCCTAATGTCACTCCTAGATGTCTGACTGAGGGGCACTGACTGGGCACGAGCTTTCAGCTCAGCATCCAGCCACGCTCAAGTCTCGCAATATCCGTGCAAACCCTGTTAGCTGTGAAACTCCAGAAACACCTTTTTCCCAACTTCGTGCACAGCGTGGACTTTTTGCACTCGCCTCTGCCATCATCATCATCATCATCCATCAACGCCATGACCGGCTTAGGCAATCACGCCTCTGATGCCTGGTACAGTTGAACAACAAAGTGAGTTTAACACACAACAGATATTCAAAACCAGCACAGAGCCAACTGGCACGTGAGGTTAGGCACAGGGTATCTCCTTATATATACACAGAACAATGGCCTTAACTTTCCCCCATGTCTGTGACCAGTGTCACTGTTTGTTGGACCTGCTATATGATAAATACTCTTTAAAAACAGGCCACATATTTAAAAAAAAAAATCCATGAAAAACTCTTCAAAATTTAGTAGGTATTGCTAAGCCCCTAATCTGATAAGAATGTACTTTAAAAAAAAAATGGCCTTATCATTTCTTCTTCTTCTTCGTCGCATTCACCGGCTGTGAACTCCGGCGGAAAGTCCTGGTTGTTCGTCCACTTCTGGACTGCAGTCCTGTTCCAGAACATGAGTGTTGCGTGTGCATCCGTTTGACAGATCTGTATGCAGACTGTTTGTTCCTTGCCTCTCAGACAGATGCACTTTGAAGGAAGCTCCCAATTAGTCGACTCTTACGACATGCTATTGGGTAGGCAGTGGGTCTATTCTTGTTTTTCCCATAGTAGGGCCCCTGGAACCCACACGGGGAAACAATAAAATGTTCTGAAGCACTGTCTTGCCTTATTTAGTACTTTAGATAAAGAGAAGGCAATTGTGGGAAGATAAGTCTTGCTTATTCATTATTATATGAGACTGCTACTTTGTTTTTATACCAAACACACAAAAATGGACACACAAAATGGACTAATATTAACATCAGGGAATATGTTCTATAAATGACTTTGGCTCCTAGATCTAGCCAGCTTAACCCTGTTACCATGAAACGTCGCAAAACTGACCTTTCCATTTGGGTCCAGCTAGTCCCAGGAGAGAATCACTTTACTGATGGCTATAGAGGCCTGTTCAGGAGATGCTTAGCTAATAGCACTGTTGTCGCTTGAACCTGCACACACACACGCAGAATTAGGGAATTTTAAATTGTTTTTGTATTAAATGGAATTGTTATGATTTGTTTGTGTACGCTTTTTCCCCAGGAAACCCATAATTACTGGTTATTGGCTTTATGTTTTTCTAGGTTGCGAAGGTGAAAGAGTTAAAATGTATATTAGAAAATATTATGGGAAATAAAGGTGACTGATATGATGCTGACCACGTTACCAATTGAGTGCCGGTTGGGCTATACAAATATGAGTCTAACTTCATATGCAAAATACACCACAGATGCACCACTGGTGTGAAAAGGATCTTTTACTCTTTTGTCTTCATATCAAGTTAAAAAGTCAGTAAAGAATTGTTTGGCTCAGTGTTACTCTTGGATTGAGAGTGGTTAGAAATTTCATATACGAGAAGCAAATATAAGCACTATGTTATCTATCTCTGTTTGATAAAATTTGGAATAAATTGTTAAGTGTAATATTAGAAAAATTATCTGCTTATGTGGCATTGCCATGGACCACAGTCCATGTCTTTGTCGGTGTGCATGAATATAATGTAAAATAACTATTTCCCCGTGTGGGTTCTGGGGCCCTGTTGTAGGGAAAACAAGAATAGATCCACTGCCTACCCAAAAGCATGTTGTAAGAGTCAACTAGTTGGGAGCTTCCTGAAAAGTCAAAGTGCATCTGCCTGAGAGGCAAAGAACCAAGTCTGCATACAAATTAGTCAGATCTGTCAAACGGATGCACATGCAACACTTGAGTTCTGGAACAGTACTGCAGTCCTCAAGTGTTTGAACAACCAGAACTTTCCGCCAGAGGTGAACCCGAAGAAGAAGAAGAAATAACAATTGTAGCAGTAAGGCAGACCAGAGTTACAAAACATACACTGGACAATCACCGTATTGTAAACAAACCAGCGATGGGAGGCTGATGAACATAACTTGACAGGACATGACAAAAATGGACTAAGGGAACAAGACCTTGAGAACGCTAGAAAAGACTTAGAGGTTACATGACAGATGGTTTTGTTCGATCGTCGTGGACAGACGGGAGCGATAGTTAGGTGTATCTTAGTATGGAGTGTTATAGCTACATTTTCTCACAGTTTTTCCTAATAGCAGTTACTTTGTAATAGTTGCCAGTGTGTTACTATGTTTGCGCATCTTCTAGATTAATATTCGGTTGTATACCTGGACAGATCGTCATATACATCAAGCACTGTCCTTCAGGGGGCCATCACTACAGGTGAGGCATCACTCCAGAGAGACAGTCGGCATAATACACAGTGCACCCCAGAGCCTTCCAGCGTTATAGCTACAGCAGGAGCAGGAACTGTAAAAATGCCCACAGAGACCTGGATGCTGGGGAAACCGTGGGCCCAGGAAATGAGGACCGTGACTGTAAAGGATCCTCCAGAGCCTTCCAGCGTTGTAGCTACAGCAGGAGCAGGAACTGTAAAAATGCTCACAGAGACCTGGATGCTGGGGAAACCGTGGGCCCAGGGAATGAGGACCGTGACTGTAAAGGATCCTCCAGAGCCTTCCAGCGTTGTAGCTACAGCAGGAGCAGGAACTGTAAAAATGCTCACAGAGACCTGGATGCTGGGGAAACCGTGGGCCCAGGGAATAAGGACTGTGACTGTAAAGGATCCTCCAGAGCCTTCCAGCGTTGTAGCTACAGCAGGAGCAGGAACTGTAAAAATGCTCACAGAGACCTGGATGCTGGGGAAACCGTGGGCCCAGGGAATGAGGACCATGACTGTAAAGGATCCTGGAAATGGTTTGGCTTTGGTCATGAGAGTGAGCCTTCCCAGTTATGCTGTGACACTGGTTATTAAAAAAAAAAAAAACTTGGAGAACTCAGTGAGGCCTGAGTTTGGTTTGTGAAGGAGTTGTTATCCTATCAAGAGGCTCAGTTAGATGAGCCAGATGAATGTAACCTCATGGATAACAGTGATAAAAAGAACCTTGACATGTTTAACCTTCACATTCTTTAGATGATTAAACGTTTATTGTTTATATTTAATTCAGGATGGCATTGTATTTGATGGTCTGACAGATGTGTACAATCATTGTCATATGGTAAGCACCTAACTAAAAAATTTGGGGAGGGGTGGGGGGGGGGGGGGGTCCACATTCTGTCATATTTTAAAACTAATTAACAGTATATTCTATCATTGCCCAGCTAAAGATGGCATACTGAAGAAACTGTCTGTAAGACAGTCTGTAACCATTATAGTCAACAGATAACTCTAAGAAGCAGTAAGTTGTATATGTGTAAAGAACAGTTGGTGATTGGAACGTGGAATGGCAGATTACAGATTGCAGTTTGTCGTTGAAGGAAGTAGTCGGGCACGATAAGTTGGCTACTAAACACACGTAGAATTAATATAAAAGGTATTTCACCAGCTCACACATAAACTGACTACATATTGAATACTACGCTAAAGGCCACTTTTATGATGACCTTGTTATTTCTGCAGGAAGTGTTGTGTCAGACTTATGACTGTTCTTAGATAGTTGCTATCGATTCACTTACTTGAGAATGTTTGCATTTGCGAGTGCATACATTAAATTCATTCATTTTAATCAGATCTTATATTATGTCAGTGTAGCTTATAGTAATGAATATAATTCACCTGCTGTGGAACTTTATTGAATATATTGCTGTTGCTTACTGATTTAAGTTTGTTTAGAAAATGAGATGTTTACTTTCTGCAGCTTTAAGGTAAGATGGTAGCAAGTATTGATGATGTTGAATTATTCATTAGCCATAAGTGCCACAGAATTTATTATTTGTGTGTACGCGCGTGTGCGAGAAAAAGAGAGAGAAACATTCTAAAATATTTGGTTTGTCATTTAGGGAATCTGTGCAGAAAATACAGCTAAAAAGTTTAACATTGGTCGGAAGGAGCAGGATGAGTATGCTGTTAGAAGCTATACACTCAGTCAGAAAGCAGCAGCAGATGGGGTATTTACAGCTGAGATTATTGGTGTTGAAATACCCCAGAAGAAAGGTAGTTGTCTGTACATTTTTTCTAACGCTCATTTGATAAATTAATATTTAACTATATACATTGACATGTAAACTAAGATGTTTCTTTTTTTTAATTTACATATGCTTATAAACAGTTTCTTTACATTTTTAAGCACTGCTGTTAGTTTCAAATTATATTGGAATTTGGTGGACACATAATTTAAAATCTTGCACAAAAATGAATTCTAATGATTGACTAAAGGAAAAAAAAATTTCACTGTACCCATTGTGAAACCCTGAGAATTAAGTTTTTGAGAGAGATCCATTAACACTGTTAGAAGATGAAGATTACAAGAAATGATTTTGATAAAATTACACAGGCTAGAAACCAGCAAGGACAGAAAGATGGTAAGTTTTATTTTTATTGCTCTTATTTTCTTATTTGTCAACACTTAATGAAATTATATTTGTCACAGACTTTATAGTGTGATGCTGGAAGAAAAAGAGTAAAACTTTAGATAACTGATGTTTGAGACAGTATTTAGGATTCATTTATCAAAAGCCAGTTACCATTTGTTTAAAACTTGTCGCAACATGTAGGTCAAACAAAAGTTAGTTCACGTTTCTGAAAGCTGTGAAGTAGCTCTTAGGATTCAAACAAAAGTTAGTTCATTTTGAATGATAGGCACACATTTTGCAATTTAAGTCCTTAATAAGACAAATTTGTAAGTGCATTCCATCATCACAGTTGATCTGTTCACTCTTATATATCATTGTGGGTTAAATTGAAGCAGTGTTGCTTACAGTTTGCAAAATAATTTTTTGGTGAGTTATAAACCTTGTGTCTTAAAATTAATTATATACATAAAATTTACAGTACCCAGAATTCAAACAATCTGTGTTTTCTGCAAAACTTGAGACATATTTAGGATTAACAATCTGTGTTTTCTGATAAACATCTCAGTACGAGAAACAGAATCACGGATCAGGTCAGTGTTATTGTTTCATCCCATCCATATGGCTAAGCTATCCAGAATTTATCTCTTCACCTTCTCCTTTGCTCTCTCTCCATCAATCTTGCCAGTTTTTACAAAGTTCTTGAGTCTGTTCAGCTCAGAACATGTCTGAAAAACACCGACTCTCTGCGTCTAAGTTTTCTAGTCAGATTATGACTTTCATGTCTTGATGACATGCTCAGCCCAATTGTTTTTCTACCGTTCCATGATATTCTTTGCATTCTTCTCCAAAACCACATTTTCACTGCAAACTTATACTGAATCTGTGTTTTCGGAAACAACAGTATTTTGGATTCAAACAATTTTGTGTTCTTGCTGAAACTTGAGACAATTTTATGATGACCTTGTTCTTTTTATGCAGTATGTGTTGTGTCAGACTTATGACTGTTCTTAGATAGTTGTTATGGATTCACTTGCTTGAGAATGTTTGCATTTGCAATGAGTGCACAATTAAATTCATTAATTTTAATAAAATGTAATATTATGTAATATTATGTCAATGTATATATATATAGTAATTAATATAATTCATCTGCTATGGAACTTTATTGAACATATTGCAGTTGCTTACTGATTTAAGTTTGTTTAGAAAGTGAGATGTTTACTTTCTGCAGTTTTAAGGTAAGATGGTAGCAAGTATTGATGATGTTAAATTATTCATTAGCTATAAGAGCCACAGAATCATTATTTGTGTGTGCGCACGCGCGCAAGAAAAAGAGAGAGAGAGAGAGAAACATTCTAAAATATTTGGTTTGTTATTCAGGGAATCTGTGCAGAAAATACAGCTAAAAAGTTTAACATTGGTCGGAAGGAGCAGGATGAGTATGCAGTTAGAAGCTATACACTCAGTCAGAAAGCTGCAGCAGATGGGGTATTTAAAGCTGAGATTATTGGTGTTGAAATACCCCAGAAGAAAGGTAGTTGTCTGTACATTTTTTCTAATGCTCATTTGATAATATTTAACTATATACATACATATGTAAACTGAGATGTTGCTTTTTTTTTTTAAATTACATATGCTTATAAACAGTTTCTTGACATTTTTAAGCACTGCTATTAGTTTCAAATTATATTGGAATTTGGTGGAAAAATAATTTAATTAATCTGTTATTGAAAATGAATTCTAATTATTTCCTTGAAAAAAAAAAAAGATCACTGTATGGATTGTGAAATTATTTCTGTGAATTACATTTTTTGCAGGAGATCCATTAACAGTGTTAGAAGATGAAGAATACAAGAAAGCCAATTTTGATAAATTTAGTAAGCTCAAACCAGCCTTTCAGAAAGATGGTAAGTTTTAGGAAGAAGTGTATTGCTCTTATTTTCTAATTTGTCAATACTTGGTAAATTATATTTGTCTTAGACTTTATAGACACAGTGCTGGAACTAAATGTAAAAATTTAGTTCACTGCTGAAACTTGAGACAGTATTTAGGATTCAAACAAAGGTTTGTTCACTGCTGAAACTTGAGACAGTATTTAGGATTCAAACAATCTGTGTTTTCTGCTGAAACTTGAAACAGTATTTAGAATTCAAACAATCTGTGTTTTCTGCTGAAACTTGAGACAGTATTTAGGATTCAAACAATATCTGTTTTCTGCAGAAACTTGAGACAGTATTTAGGATTCAAACAATCTGTGTTTTCTGCTGAAACTTGAAACAGTATTTAGAATTCAAACAATCTGTGTTTTCTGCAGAAACTTGAAACAGTATTTAGAATTCAAACAATCTGTGTTTTCTGCTGAAACTTGAAACAGTATTTAGGATTCAAACAATCTTGTGTTTTCTCAGGTACTGTGACAGCAGCCAATGCCAGTTCCCTGAATGATGGAGCTGCTGCACTAGTGCTGATGACATCACAGGCTGCAAAAAGGTTGGGTGCTCAGCCATTGGCAAGAATCATAGGTGAGTCTAATGTTATTATATACTTTGGTGTATTCCCGTGGGGTTCCTGGGTGCAGTTTTTGGGGATAAAAGAATAGACTCAATACCTTCACAACAAACATGTTGTTTATAGCGTGAAAACATTGCTTTTAATTTTGTTTTTGTCTATAGTCACTAAATTGTTTTAAGAATGGAACTGTTTGGGAAGAGAAAATGGAGCTGATCATAAACTCATGGTTTTACTTAGGATTTGTGAAGACACCTTTTTTGTAATTGCCTCTACTTTAATGATCAAGAAAGCAGACTGTCCAAAAGAAATGGCAAACTACACAACAGCTAGGTGCTGTTGGGGTTGCTTCTGCAACGTCCTGTAAAAGGATATGCAACTAACCTAGTCTATTTTAATGAAAGCTTTTGTAATGTTGTTTCAATTTACTTTTTAGGTTTTGCAGATGCTGCTACTCATCCTATTGATTTTCCAATAGCACCTGCTTATGCTATACCAAAGGTATGTCTGTACATGCTAATATTTAAAATAAATTGGTCTCTGATTCTGGATTCCAATGTATTACAGTTAATATGTTTAGTTTTCTGAAGACCAAGAAGCTAACAATGTTAAATTTTTAAGCTGAACATTCCATTTATTTATATTAGTGAATTGATTAGTTGCGTAACCTTTACAGGACATTGCAGAACCAACCCCAGCAGCCCCTGGCTGTCGTGTGGTTTCTCTAGGCAAATTTATGTCCAGTAGTTTGCCATTGCTTTCTGGACAGTTGGCCGCCTGATACCACTGTTCAAACCAAGGCAAGGCACATAGCCCGCAGCTGGGATCGAACCTGGCACCCGGGCATTACGAAGCATTCGCATCGACTTAGCCACAGAGCCAACACATTAGTGAATACAAGCTGTAGAAATCTCGTGAAGCTGTAAGTTAATTCATGGCAGAAGGTTTAATGTTTATTATGCTCATGGAATCATCAACAAGCCTGTTAAATCTTCTGAATGGGTTCCTTATGTATATTACAAAACTTTAGGCACCATTTCTTGCAGCACCGCTACTTAAGTCATTATTTCACAACCAATGATAGGCAGGCAGGTATTGGCTACACTAACTCACTCACATGTGGAGATCAACTTCTGCTGGAGGACATCTCCAGTACTTGATTTATTTCTGTGATAAAAATTAATGTTGGATATTTGTTAACAGATCTCAGACATATGTTGTATAATGAGCAATGTTAAATTCGTTTTTGCTATCAGTTATTTTGTTCTTTAATAATTTAATTAATTTTTAGGGTTTGTCTTGCTACCTGAATGTTTTAAAAAAAAAAAAAGCTTTTGTTACTTTTTCAGTTGATAAAATAACAATGCAATGTAACTTAGTCTAGAATATGTTTTACAGCTGTTGGAAAAACATGGTGTCAAGAAGGAAAATGTTGCCCTGTGGGAAATCAACGAAGCATTTAGTGTTGTTGTTTTGGCAAATGTTCAGATGCTCGGCATTGATATAGATAAAGTGAATGTACATGGTGGCGGAGTCAGCATTGGGCACCCAATTGGGTAAGAGTTTGTGATATCATTTTGTTGTAGGCATAATTTAGACTATCGTTCATCATTTATGTAAGTATACTGATTATATGAGTTTGTTAACTGTTTCAGATTATTATTTGTCGTTTATGTTGATATGTGTCCAAATGAAATTTTCCAGCAGTGGCAGGATTATTATTTTCCGACCAGTTCTGCCGAGAGAAATGTGAATCAGACAGTTTCAAGAATTTTCTAGGAAAGTTCAGAGTCAGGAGAATTGACATCATTGCACTGAGTTATATCCCATATCACTCTATCTTTCACTGTTGAACTAGGCTAGCTACCTGTCAAGAGCGTTGCACTAAGAATAAACTCAGTAGCTGCAGCAAAATACGAATTGGTTCCTTTGTGTGTCTTTTGTGCTATTCTTGACATCCTAGCTAATGGCTTTGGAGCTGTTTGTGACTGTGTAATGCGCAGGTGGGCTAGATCTGATTATATTTACTAAGAACAGGTGGAGGTTACTGTGAAACTACTGCTTTAAAAAGCATTATACTTTACCTTTAGCAATATTTAGAGAGTGTTGACACAGAAAGTGCTGAGTAAGGAAACAACAAATTAGGTAGGATAGAGAAATTCCCCTTATGTGGAATAAAATACTAAGCAAGAGGCAGAGGAAGGGAGAAAAATGTACATAGAAAGCTTAAACAGCATGCCGGTAAGTGATGACCTATGCCAACAAGTTTGTCAGAAATATTGGTGTGCACTGTGCTGAGCTTCTTTAGACTCAGACTTGAGTTAGAAAAAGAATGGATCACTTATGGGTTACACCTGTGAACCATGATGTTGATCCGTTGTTCAAAACCTCAAAAATATTGGTTGTCAGAAGGTTAGAGTCACTTCTTGCTCCAGACCAGGCACCTGAAGATAGAACAGCCATTACAAGTTATTCTTATGGGGGAAAACTGGTGCCAGATAATTTCATCCTGTCGTGTATTGTGGAAGAGGAGTCACCATGTTGTAAGAGCTACACACTTGCCTGTGGACCAGAAGATCTGTTAATGGGATTTTGGGGATGTTTACTGTTGGTTTGTTCTCTCCAGAATTCCTTGTATTTCCTGATAAGTGATTTGTTTATGATAATGACAATGAATGGGCGTGTTGTTTCTCTTTTGTTCCATTCTTTGCAAGTCTGTCTGTCTTTTGCAAGTCTGTCTGCCAACTCATTTCCTGGTTCCATTGGAGAACGATGTTAACTTTTTAAAACCATTAAAAAAAAAGCTGTGAGAAGAGCAGCCTGGGTGATTCTGTTTGAATATGTTGTTTCAGAATGTCCGGAGCTCGAATTGTTGGTCACCTGGTGCACAGTCTCAAGCCTGGCCAATTAGGTATTGGAGGAATATGCAACGGTGGAGGTGGAGCTTCAGCCATTTTGATAGAAAAATTATAGTTGTTTACATCCCTGTCACAAGCATAATGTTTTAAATACTAAAAAAAACATTTGTGATAAGTGTTGGCACAAAATTGATAGTCTACATACAATAACGGTTCAGAAAAGTGGAACTCTGTGAAATAGAAAATTGGTTATTGATTTACATTATGGTGCATGGGTAACAGCCACTCAGCCTGTATCAGGTGATATTTAAGTGTATGGATGGTGGTGACTATCCCCATTTCATTTAGATATACATTTAAAATATCCATGCAATCTCAAGAATTGAAAAGCTTCTGTTTTTAAAATTGTCATAATTTTTTTAATGACAAAAGAGACTAACAATGCTAGAAATAATTTTCATTTTTATCTTCTCACCACATGTTCTATTAGTCTAGAAGTATATGCTCTTAAATGTACACATCACTGTGCACATAATATTTGGTGCCATACAGTTTAGTAAAGCTGATTATAAAAGGAGAGTTATTTTGGTGTAAAATAATGAAAACATAGTTGTGCTTCCTGAATGATCATTCATTGTGTTCTTGATTACTAATTGAGCGTTGCTGTTTATTGTGAAGCACAATTTCTGTTTATTTAGTAATTAATGTACATATTCATTGATTTTGTTTGTTGACTTTGCCTGTTATTTCTCAACTGTTTTGAAAATTATGGTACCAGCAAAATAAAAGAAATTTAAAAAAAAAAAAAGAAAAGAAAAAAAAAAAAACTGAAAAAAAAGTAAACCTCAGCTAATATTTGGAGGTGGTGGCCTTAATTTCTCTATGTTTGTTCTTGATCCCACATTTTATTGCAGTCTTCTCATTGCTCTCTGTTCATTGTATTTTTAAAATGTGAATATGTGGTATTTGTTACCAGGACACCCTAATCAGGTATCCAAACCTTTTAATCTGTTGTTCTTTAATAGAATGAACCACAGATGTCAGTCCTAGTTTTCTCACTTCTTCATTAAAAAAAATGTCATCTCCTTGTATACCAGAGGTTTTTCTAAGACAGGGCCATTTAACTAAATTTGCTCAGGGGCCAGCCTTAGGGCAATGGGGATTTGTCGCGGGCAGATGACCAAGCCCCAGTATAGAAAGAACATTATTACAATACAGTTGGCAGGTAATCCGCGGGCCATTTATCAGGCCTCTTCAGGCCACATTTGGCTTGCGGGGGTGCCAGTTGAATAGCCTGTTCTAAGATATCTTGTCTTTGTTGTTAAGATGTGTGTGTGTTTTATATTGAAATTGCTTATCTCCATATTATTAATGGTCATATTGTGTTACTGTTTGTTTTCTGCCTGTTAATTCTAAATATGTATCTAAAAATGGTTTCTGGGAAATTAAAAAAACTGCAGTCAAAAACATTTTCCTTGTATATTTTATATCATGTGGAAAATTAAAACTGTTTAACTTTTACAACACTTAAAAGCATGCTGTATCTAGAATGTAGGTTTGGAAGCATTACATAAGAACATACCGTTGTAAAGTTGACATCAGAGATCCACAGTTGTATAAAATAATGTGTAAACTGTCAGACATTTATATAAGTTTAATATTTTAAAGCTTAAAGTTAGTTGTGTAACCTTTACAGGGCGTTGCAGAACCACCCCCAGCATTTTTTTTTTTTGGCTGGATGTGATTTAACTAGGCCCATTAATGTTTTTTCAGCTGTCTGATTTAACTAGGCCCATTAATGTTTTTTCAGCTGTCTGATTTAACTAGGCCCATTAATGTTTTTTCAGCTGTCTGATTTAACTAGGCCCATTAATGTTTTTTCAGCTGTCTGATTTAACTAGGCCCATTAATGTTTTTTCAGCTGTCTGATTTAACTAGGCCCATTAATGTTTTTTCAGCTGTCTGATTTAACTAGGCCCATTTATGTTTTTTCAGCTGTCTGATTTAACAAGGCAATTTTACATTAAGTAATTTCTTAATGGTTGGTACTCGATACTGCTGTGGAAACCAGCGCCAGGCGGTCTGCTGCCAATCACTGTGGCTAGAATCCAAACCGGTATCTGGAATTACAAAGTGCGTTCGCAGAGCCTAAACAACAGATACCAACAAGTTTGATGTAGAGTCTTGAAACATACAACAAGTGACAATCAAAATATGTTTGTTTTATCAAAAATTTAAGAATGTTGCTTTGTTTTAAGTCATTTAACAAACAAAAAAAGGCAAAAACATTTCAAAACTCATGTTTCTTACAACTACAAAGCATTAATTCAAGAAAACATACTGGAGAGGAAAATTACTCTTCACATGTGAGATAACACTTTCAGTCGCAAGTTCTGTACAGTTTTTCTTTTTCTTGCGTGTGTTTTTTTCATACAGACATCAGTTCCGGTTAATTTTATAGTTTTCTAGTGTGTCAGATAGTTTTTAGTTGCCTGTGTTGTCTAAGGTGCCTTATAACTTTCTGCAGTGTCTGTTGTTTAATGTGTCATGAAACTGTGTCCAATAAACTATAAGGCTTTTTTGTTGCCTGATGTGTTCTGAACTGTTCATAAATGAAAGCTGCACGGGAGCAGAAGTCTTTATCTCACTGGGATTACAAATGAACTGATTTAGGATAGATTGCTAACAAAGAAGTATGCGGAAAAAAATAAGGGTGGAAGTTTTAACAAAATAATTCTCAAAGCAGCCACTAAATCAATTCCAAGAGGGACAAGGAAAAATTACAAACCATCCTAGACTGAAAAACTTCATTTTTAGGAGAAAAAAAGTTGAGCACCTGAGAGTGAGGACAAAAATCTCATTTACAGTCACTTCAGTTATGAGGGTTGTTCAAAAAGTAATGCATCACATCATTTTTCTCAGAAACTGTTTATTCAAAAAGCATGAAATATACACACAATGTACAAGGATATGTCTTTATGTCAGTGCAAAACAAGTCATGTATTCCTAGCCTGCACCAGATTTTGTCTGGATCGTGAAGCTATTTCTTTGCTGCATGAATTATTCCTTTATCGTCTTCAGACTTTGTCCCATGGAGTGAGTCCATAAACGGACCAAACAGGAAAATCTTGATCAATTTGCTTAAAAAATCCAAACTGGATTTATCAGAGAAGAATGGATTGAAACACTAAGCACTTCACGAATATCTGCCCTAACCTTTATCTTTGTGCCAGGTCATGCGGGTGTTCAAGGGAACGAGCGTGCAGTCTATCTTGCTGACACTGCAGTTGCTATGACTGGCCCAGTACTGAACAGAAGTGATGTTAGCGCTGCACTTACCGTACCGAGGAGCACGCCAAAGGACATGACTCCATATCCCTGTCTAGACTGATGGACATGGGGGTGCAACCTGGAGCTGCAAGAAATGAACATTTCACTAAGGGACAAGACGTTTCATTAACCAACACAGAACAGGCGTCATCAGTCTTTTTACACTTGTAGAGCTTTTGAGGAGGAGATCGGAGCACCTATGGATCTGTCTGGAGTGCTGTGATGATAATCCTTTTTAATCACTAATCACTAAACAGGAAAATCAGAGGGTAGCAATTTTGGACCATAGGATGGATGGGATAGGACAATCCAAACCAGTTTGCTGATTATTTCCCATGTTGCTAGACTTGTGTGAGAGCGCACACTGTCGTGAAAGAGGATCAGGTCTGCTGGATTCTTGTTTGGCCGAACTCTTTGAAAACGTTGACACCGAAAATACATTTGACCTGTAAGAAACAGTACTGCAATTCCTCACAACTGAGCACAGACATGAAGTTGTGCGCTGGCATTTAGATCCTTTGTGATGACCGACTCTGCTCACAGATCTGCCATCACAAGTGAATGTTTAGTGAAACACAACATCTCATTGCTTACACACCCTCTACATCCCCTTATTTTCTCCTCCCCACTAAAGTGACTTCTTGCTCTCACAGCTCAAGAAGGTAATGAATGAATCAAGAATTGACATCACTGCCCTCGGCACATTCCCACATGCTCCTTTACCTTCTAGAGTAGCCATCGCAGAGTCATGCTAACAATATGAATTTAAAACTGATTAAAAGTCCACCTTTTCCCCTCCTCAATGCTGAAAATTTTCTAAACCCCCCCCCCCCCCCTTCTTTGTTTAAATACCATTGATCACAAGCATCATGAGATCTGGTAGACTGAAACTGCTTGGGCACATTGAGAGAATGTCAAATAACAGAAAAGGTAGAAACTGTATACACAAGGGAGCTGAATGGTCATAGAACACGAGGCAGACCAAGAAGACGACAAAGAGACAACGTCCAGACAGACCTACAAACACTTGGTGTCACTAAATGGAAAGAGAGATGAGTGGAGGCAGGGGATATCTGCAGCAATGCTGCAAAACTAAAGTTTGGAACAAGAGCAAAGTCCAGAAGTGGACGAATAACCAGAATTTTCTGCTGGAGTTTACAGACGATGAAATCTAAGAGGAGGAGGCAGAAATACTGAAACCAAATGAAATAAATCTGAACACATCCCCCAATGTCTGGGTGTCCTGGAGATTTGTACGTAAACTTTCAAGCATCAAGGAGTCTTATTTATATCACCTTTTTTTGACTGCCTGACTTAAGTCATAGAAAGAAAGGTAGATGCAAAACAGAAGGAATATTTGTCACTATCTTTTTGACTGTTCAATTAAAAAAAAAAAAAGGAAAATTTCTAAGGAGCAAACATTTTTTTTTGAAACTAAAAAAAAAAAAAAGGGGGAATGGGAGGGGAACGTAGCCCTAATAATTTTTTTTATATATTTTTTGTAGAGAAACTTCTGGGAAACTGAAGTTGGCTGCTGCTTTTCTGTAAATGTGGAGAAAAAAAAACATTCTTTCTTTGTTGTTAAGAAGGAAAAAAGTATAAAACAGAAGGCAGTTTTTGAAATTTTAGACATTTAATATATGGCATAATTTCATAGGCATATTTGTCATAAATTGTTTTATTATACAAGAGTATAATTTAGTATGTACAAAAAATGTATGGAATTAATGCATAGATTGTTAGTACATAGTAAGTACCTAGACTGTTAATATTAGATAGCAAAACTCTTAAAATTATAAGGTAACAGTATAATTGATAAGAACATTAACAAATGAATGCACATGATGTGTTTACAAAGACAAGCACTCGTGTGTGTGCACACACTTTTACTATCAGTCCAAAATCTGTTTCTGTTGACAAAGGTGATGGTAATTGACTAGAATGTCGCCTTTGATAGGACACAATAATGGGGAAAAAAGTAACACTGCATAAATGCACATTACTGAAATACATGATGAGACCTAAACCACTTATATATTATTGCTTTTTACTTTTGTTATGTATGAATTTTATCTCTGACATCTTTATAATAGGACTTGTTTAGTGCTGTGTAATGAGTACAACTTGTACTTAGCTGTCCAGTCTTAGGTAATGAGTACAACTTGTACTTAGCTGTCCGGTCGTGTGTAATGAGTACAACTTGTACTTAACTGTCCAGTCTTGGGTAATGAATACAACTTATACTTAGCTGTCCGGTCGTGTGTAATGAGTACATCTTGTACTTAGCTGTCCAGTCTTGGGTAATGAGTAAACTTGTACTTAGCTGTCCAGTCTTGTGTAATGAGTACAACTTGTACTTACTTAGCTGTCCAGTCTTGAATAATGAGTACAACTTGTACTTAGCTGTCCAGTCTTGTGTAATGAGTACAACTTGTGCTTAGCTGTCCAGTCTTGTCTAATGAGAACGACTTGTACTTAGCTGTCCAGTCCTGTGTAGTGAGTACAACTTGTACTTAGCTGTCCAGTCTTGTGTAATGAGTACAACTTGTACTTAGCTGTCCAGTCTTGCATAATGAGTACAACTTGTACTTAGCTGTCCAGTCTTGTGTAATGAATACAACTTGTACTTAGCTGTCCAGTCTTGTGTAATGAGTACATCTTGTACTTAGCTGTCCAGTCCTGTGTAGTTAGTACAACTTGTACTTAGCTGTCCACTCGTGTGTAATGAGTACAACTTGTACTTAGCTGTCCAGTCTTGCATAATGAGTACAACTTGTACTTAGCTGTCCAGTCTTGTGTAATGAATACAACTTGTACTTAGCTGTCCAGTCTTGTGTAATGAGTACATCTTGTACTTAGCTGTCCAGTCTTGTGTAATGAGTACAACTTGTACTTAGCTGTCCAGTCTTGTGTAACGAGTACATCTTGTACTTAGCTGTCCAGTCTTGTGCAATGAGTACAACTTGTACTTAGCTGTCCAGTCTTGTGTAATGAGTACAACTTGTACTTAGCTGTCCAGTCTTGTGTAATGAGTACATCTTGTACTTAGCTGTCCAGTCTTGTGTAATGAGTACAACTTGTGTTAGTTGTAGCTCTCATGTTACTTTACAGTCAAATTCAACTTTTGGCACGGCTGTCTCTAATAAAGTTGACCAACTGCATAACTTAGAAATTGAAATATTTCTATCACAATTTGTAACTGAGAAACCAAGACATTTATTAAGTATAAAAATAATTATCAATGTGACACAAACAAATAGTAATTACTAATATTGATAGTAAGTTAATATTCTGTACCAGTTTGATGATTTTAATTGTTGCCACCAAATATGTTGGGTAATTTTGTGTAGGGTTTGTAGATCATGTGTTTTAGCAGCATTTTCTGCTGTTTCTGCTAGATTTTCCATAAATCTTCTCTTGTCAGTTCTGGCACTTTTCTTTACCATTTTAGTTAGTTCGCCATTTTCTAACATTAGTTTGTCTTTAGTATTTGACTCTGTTATGATGTTTTTGAAACACATCAACTAACATTCTTTTTTTTTTTCTGAAGTGCTTGCAGAGTCACACAGCCAAGCTGGACTTTACTTTAAAAAAAAAAAACATGGTCTGTTTATGTTTTTCTATGTGTACCATCAGTATAAGGACTCTTCGGTTGCTGATGAGGGAGAGGGAGGTAATACAGGCTTGTCATGAATGCTGTAATGTCAAATCTTCTATGTAAAATCTTCAAATCTGTACCCAGATGCAGTCTGGAGTGTCCTTTTAGTATGGCTGTAGAGTCTATGTGTCCAGTTTTCAAAGTAAATACAATGGTCATATATGTGTGTTCTTGAAGTTTGAAACTGAAGTACTTTGGCCATTTCAAATGTCACAATGGCTTGGGAAGAAAAATAATGGAGGTCATGGTACTGGGAAAGATAGGCAGGGACTGACCAGCACAAAAGTGGGCATAGAAAAAAAGGAGGCACATTGGGTTGGAGAATGCATGAAGCAGGGGAGCAGAACAAAGGACTAGATTTTCTTCAAGCAGACTGTGATGGTAAAGCAGACACGGATGGTAAAGCAGACTGTGATGGTAAAGCAGACTGTGATGGTAAAGCAGACTGTGATGGTAAAGCAGACTGTGATGGTAAAGCAGACTGTGATGGTAAAGCAGACACGGATGGTAAAGCAGACTGTGATGGTAAAGCAGACTCGGATGGTAACAACATTCTGCAAAGGACCTGCTATTTAATAATGTAAAGATGATCAGCTTTGTTTTGTATGAAAATTATGTTGGCTGCTGAGGCAGGAAACAGAGCACGATGTGGCAATGTCCTGAGTACAGTAATGGGAATTCCTGATTAATTCCCTCATTCACTCAGCCTGTTTGTTTCCCAGCACATCACAGTGTCATGGGATTTATGGGTGATGAACAAAGACAGATTTTGAGGCAGCTTAATTTAAGAATAATCATAAACAACATATCGTATGGTAGGATAAGTTTGACTCTCTAAGTATACAGTGAAATTTTTTAAATGCAGAAACACCTATTACAACAGATAAACTGTCACATATTTCACACATCACTGCCTTGGACTGAATCATAAAATACTGAAGTATAAGTCGCAGCCTGCTTTCCTTTAATATATGTACCAGTTGTCAAGTCATAGCTTTGATCTACTGATGGTACCTGTGGTGCATTCCTACTACTACTATAAGAATTCCTGTCATTGAAAGGTACTCTTGGGTATAAATCTCTTTGCTGTGAAACAACAGCCAGTCCACTAATTCTTGGTGAATCTGGGTTCTGATGTTCAAAATAAGAACTTTTATTTGCACTGCTCTGAAATTGATGCAGATGACTTTTCTGTGCACTGCTGAGAGTTTGAAAATTGTTTCTTGGACTAAAAGTTTGATTTGCAACATCTTGGGGCTTCTCATTATCAGAAAGGTGACAATGAAAATCTTGCTTTCCACTGACTACATTTTGTTTCTGAAAATAGTTGTCCTCATTTCTCAAACTATATTGTTCAGAATTCCTTTGGCTACAACTGTGGTTTTGTTTCAGCCTATCAGCAGCTTCAATAAGTTTCCGCTGATACCATCCTTGAATATGGGCTTGTATTGCAACCTGGGACATGTCTTCTGAGGTTTGCTGTTGGCTGTTAGTTCTGCCATTAGACTGGTTATGTCCAGAATTATTGTTTGATGTGTTCTGGGCTAATTTTACTTGCTTTAAAACTGAAGTATTGTCTGAACATGCCAATACAGGTTTATGCACCTGTTCATTCAGTTTATTTGATGGCTTTACTTCTTGATCTTCTTTGAAAGAAAATTTATAATTATTTGGTCCACTTTGCTGAAAGATAAGTCTTTCATTGATATTGGTGTAATTCCCAGATCTTTGACTACCAGCTTTCTCTTCATAATCTTGACTTGTGTCACCTAGTAACAGTTTGGCTGCAGACAGATGTGTATTGCTATCACAACCAGTATGAGAATACCTATTACTGTTATAGCTACTCGGGCCATGTTCTGCTGGCTTAGAGGACAATGAAGGAGGTGGCATATGTGATAATTTGTCATAGCAAATGCTGCTGCTTTGATGCGTGCTATCTAACACTTTATTCCAAACATCCCCTAAAGTTACATTTCCATATGATGGTACCTTAGAATTGCTATTAACATACAACACATCTGAATTGTAATTATTACAATTGCTTCCTGTATAAGGAATATCACCTCTTGAAATACTAGAATGGCTGTTAATATTCTTATTAGGTCCAATATCTGATGATAACCGACATTCATTGCCATATTTAGGATTTGTAGAAATATGATAATTGTTTGTTGAAGTTTTCATTCTGTCATTAGAAAGTTCACTATGAGTTATGTATGGTGAATCAGTGTTACTTGGAGTATTGCAGCCACTTCTTTCTGCACTAAAAGATGAGCTGGGTGTTCCGCCACTTGTATCAATACCCCTCTTCAGCCCTTGCCCATGGTATCCAGAATCTTGGTTACTGCTACAAGTACTATCTTCTTTGTTTCCTTGAGCATATGCAGGGGGAGCTATGGTGCTTGAATTAACTAAAATGTCATGTTGCAAACAATCATTCTTTATGCTGGGAAGTGTCCTGTAGGTGCTTTTAATGACATCAAACTTCTGTCAGATTTTTCAGGAAAAGCAACCTGACTGTGTTTATCAGTGTTACTAACCTCTGATTCTGATCTGTCAGTGTTTTTATTATCAAGGTTATTGACCCTTTTGTACAGTGATGCTGGCTGTATATGTTCTCTTAAAGAGTGTTTAAACATTGGCAAAGCCATTATCTCTTTATCAGGATCAACAATTTGATTAAGTGTGCTAAAATATGTAGGACTTTGTACTCGTTCTATTGCTGGCTTAAATGAAATATTACTTTGCTGTGGGAAATTAATGAAAGGAGCACCATTAAGCCCAAACAATGCATCATCCTGGCTAGTTGATGTCTCAGGAAGACGGTATCTATGGGTGGCACGCAAAGATGTACTGGCTGGGTGCAGACTTCGGCTGTCAATCACTTGCGAGCTGCTTCCTGTGGAAGAATGTTTTATAGCAGTGTCTGTTAAATAGCCAGAGTTATAGGCAGTTGCAGTTTCTGAATCACCATCTAAAGCATTTTCCACACTATGACATCGTGCAATGTTTCTTGAATATGATAAACTGCTCTCATTAAGAAGAGAATCAGTGGATAGAGTTCTTGAACTATACTTGCCCTCGCAGTCTGCTAGTTTCTGGTTATAACTTTGGAACCCGGAATTTTTGTTGATATGCAGTTTGTCTCGACCAGTGAGCAAGAGTTTGTGGGAGTCCCCCAGCTCACTGGACTTTATGCCTGTGTTTGGAGGACCCCCTTTGGGTAAATTCTGCTGTGACCAGTTTGAATGTTGAATAGCTGGTGCTATACTGTGCCCCATATTATTTTGGGAAGCAGGGCTAATTACATGTGCAGAACTTCTGAAGTTTTGTCTGCTCTGGTTGACTTGATCCATTTGATTATGTGAGTTACCAAGAGAAAGTGAAGCAGACAGAGAATGGTGCTGTGACTGCTCAAGATGCTGTTTCTGCTGATCCTTTGAGAATGTTACTCTAGATCTTTTTTTGTTTATGTAGTCTTTTTCTGGAGCTGTTTTGGAAACATTCTGCTTCCAAGGTAAGTTCCCCCCTCTACTCATGATGCCAGTCTTTTCTGTGTTGCTATAATGAGGGGTCAGATTACCAGGCGATGGTATCAAGTTTTTGCCTGAGTTGAAAGCATCATGTTCATTTTCACAGTTTTGAAGATTTTCTGCAGTATGCTCTAGTGCCTGTGTAAGTGCATGTGTAACTACCTTGTTGCTGCCTGCAATTACATTATTATTTCTTTCTTTATATCTTGATTTGTTCATGTCACCGAAACTGCCAAAAGCTGCAACATCCCAGCCACGTATATGTTGCATAGCTGCTTTTCTTGATGCATAAAAATCTTTCTTCCTAAATTTGCCACTGCAATCAGAAGCTGAAAGTGTTTCATCAGATCTTGAACGTATCAGTCTTCCTGAGGTAGGAAAGTCAACAAATAAGTTTCGTGGTGGGAGTGCCGAATCATCATGGTGATGATCCAGACAGTGTCCATAGCTTGCTAGTCTGTCATTTAACCAATACTCGAGCTCTTCCTTTATATTTTCATTTGCTTGATTAAATCTGGTTTGATTTTCCTGTCTTTCTTCTTGCAAACGTTCTGTGATCCTGCCATGGCAGGCATCTTTCTCATTCTGCAATCTATCATTTATTAAAACCTCTGTAGCATAAGCCTGTTGATTTGTTCGAATGTCTAAATTGTCTATTCGCTGAGACAAAAGATGGTGTGAAGTATTGATGTGCTTCTGCAGCGATTCACGTGTATCAGTAATGTTGTTCTCGAGTCGTCTCAGAGATGGGCCACATTGACATACAGGGGCATATCCAATAGGACCCTGCAATGAACATTAAAGTAAAGAAATTAAAGTTATATTAAAGAAATGTAAAATTGTAAATGATAGATGAAAATGCAAAATTAACAAACATTAGCTCCATGAATAATTTAATGACACAGTATTTGTGAAAAATGCCATTTGTGTGGTTAAATGTGACATTTGTTAGAAATGCCTATTGTGTGATGTTAAATGTGACATTTGTGAAAAAGCCTGTTGTGTGATGTTAAATGTGATATTTGTGAGAAATGCCTATTGTGTGATGTTAAATGTGACATTTGTGAGAAATGCTTGTTGTGTGATGTTAAATGTGACGTTTGTGAGAAATGCCTGTTGTGTGGTGTGAAATGTGACATTTGGGAGAAATGCCTGTTGTGTGATGTTGAATGTGACATTTGTGAGAAATGCCTGTTGTGTGATGTTAAATGTGACATTTGTGAGAAAGTCTGTTGTGTGATGTTAAATGTGATATTTGGGAGAAATGCCTGTTGTGTGATGTTAAATGTGACATTTGGTGAGAAATGCCTGTTGTGTGATGTTAAATGTGACATTTGGGAGAAATGCCTGTTGTGTGATGTTAAATGTGACATTTGGTGAGAAATGCCTGTTGTGTGATGTTGAATGTGACATTTATGAGAAATGCCTGTTGTGTGATGTTAAATGTGACATTTGGGAGAAATGCCTGTTGTGTGATGTTTACTGGTGCATTGTCATTATTAATACATCCAGAGATAAAGTTACAGCTGTTCTATTTAGTATAATGGGATCCTGCCATATATTCTCCCCATTCAACACAGATTAATCAAAGACTTGTAATTACTGGCACACAATCTCAGAATGTATAGACTTCTGAAGATGCACTGACCAGAAACCAAGAGATGGTAAAGACTCTGCACATTAACTTTAATTCTGCAGTTGATAAACTTGCTAAATGTTCCTTGAATATGAGTTCAACTGAATATTTTCCCACGATAAAAAATAACGCAACTCATGCACTTTTCTAAAAATTGGAGAAAAGCTCCTCAATGGCCACATACACAGATGAATCTGTAATAAGAGCTAGAAAGTGTGGGTGCAGTTTTATTGCAAAGGTGAATGGACCCTGTTTGAAAACAGAGAGCTTCGTGTATAATGTCACAACATCCAGTATGAGAGCAGAGAGCCTCGTGTATAATGTCACAACATCCAGTATGAGAGCAGAGAGCCTCGTGTATAATGTCACAACATCCAGTATGAGAGCAGAGAGCCTCGTGTATAATGTCACAACATCCAGTATGAGAGCAGAGAGCCTCGTGTATAATGTCACAACATCCAGTATGAGAGCAGAGAGCCTCGTGTATAATGTCACAACATCCAGTATGAGAGCAGAGAGCCTCGTGTATAATGTCACAACATTCAGTATGAGAGCAGAGAGCTTCATGTATAATGTCACAACATCCAGTATGAGAGCAGAGAGCCTTGTGTATAATGTCACAACATCCAGTATGAGAGCAGAGAGCCTCGTGTATAATGTCACAACATCCAGTATGAGAGCAGAGAGCCTCGTGTATAATGTCACAACATCCAGTATGAGAGCAGAGAGCCTCGTGTATAATGTCACAACATTCAGTATGAGAGCAGAGAGCTTCATGTATAATGTCACAACATCCAGTATGAGAGCAGAGAGCCTTGTGTATAATGTCACAACATCCAGTATGAGAGCAGAGAGCCTCATGTATAATGTCACAACATCCAGTATGAGAGCAGAGAGCCTCGTGTATAATGTCACAACATCCAGTATGAGAGCAGAGAGCCTCGTGTATAATGTCACAACATTCAGTATGAGAGCAGAGAGCCTCGTGTATAATGTCACAACATCCAGTATGAGAGCAGAGAGCCTCATGTATAATGTCACAACATCCAGTATGAGAGCAGAGAGCCTCGTGTATAATGTCACAACATCCAGTATGAGAGCAGAGAGCCTCGTGTATAATGTCACAACATCCAGTATGAGAGCAGAGAGCCTCGTGTATAATGTCACAACATCCAGTATGAGAGCAGAGAGCCCCGTGTATAATGTCACAACATCCAGTATGAGAGCAGAGAGCCCCGTGTATAATGTCACAACATCCAGTATGAGAGCAGAGAGCCCCGTGTATAATGTCACAACATCCAGTATGAGAGCAGAGGCAGTAATGCCAGCTTTTTGATGACTATAGAGTAGCACAGTCCAATGTTTGGTAAACAGCACAGTCCAATGTTTGGTAAACATCACAGTCCAATGTTTGGTAAACAGCCCAGTCCAATGTTTGGTAAACAGCACAGTCCAATGTTTGGTAACTGTAAAGAACTCACAAAGCATGCTTAAGAAAACAGAAACTGGTGTCCTACGTGTAAAGTGGATTGCATTGCTTGATAAGACTCAGATCAGGAGCATTTCATGGATTTTCTGTCAAGGATATTCAGGTGTGGGGGGCTAATGAGCTGACAGATTGGCTGATTCTCTGGGTGGTCAGCAACACAATGTGGTGAAGGCTCTCTGTGATCAAGTGGACAGTGAAAGTTGGGGTGGGGGATGGGAGGTGGGTGGGGGTGAGCAGAGGTTCTGGAAGGTATTTAATACTGAGAGGAAAGCAAAGGGGAACTTTTAATCAGGCTGCAATTGGTACCATTAGCATACTGACTCTTCGTTGCCTACTGAGGAAGGAGATGGAACACGTGGGTAAGTCTCGAGTGCAGGGATGTCAATTCTTGATTTATTCATTTGTTCAGCTGTCAAAATTTGTAGCAATGGATGTCTGCTGACATTTATCCTCATATGCATCATCATCTTGCTGTGCTTTGTGCATCACATAGGCCTTGCAGTTTAAGTCTTCCATTCCATTCTATCTTGTGCAATCCTCTTAATATGATGGATGGAATTCAGACCAGCCCCTTTGGCTTCTCTTAAGATTCATCTCAGCTTTGTTCTTGGGTGTCATTTCCTCAATCTGTTTGTTTCCTGTCTCGTTGTACTGTCTGGTGATTCTTTCCCTTCCTCCTCATGATGTGGCCAATATCTTGCTGTCTTCTTTGTGGTATAATTGATGATACAAGTGGCTGTCCATATGGCATAAACCCTAAGAACATCATCGAAGGTAAATTACAGATGGATAAAAGATGTGAAGATCAGGCTCTGTTATGACACAAAGATGTATGCAAGCGAGATATGAATAAAACATGCACTGTGATGGATTCACAAGACTGCATGCCACAGACTGTTTTGCATGGAAGGGGAAATCAGGAAAGGAACAGGAATAAATTGATGTGACAACAATATAAAATTACAAGTGAAGATACAAAGAGAGGGAGGAGGGATGAGAGAGAGAGAGAGAGAGAGAGAGAAAGAGAGACGGATACAGAGGGAGGGAAAAAAATTAACCAGAACATCAAGCACATGTGGGTGTGTCTCAAGTATTATGTTATTTTAGTTTTTCAATCAATCGATCATTTTGTAAGAATCAGCAAGGCATAAATATAGCAAATCTGTATAAGAATAACAGAAAATGCATGGTTCAAGATGCAACTGTACTCGATTAGAAAAAAAAAAAATTAAGGAGCATTTATGTATAATCTGCGTATGTGCTACACTGATACTTGTATTTTTATATTCAATTAAGCATTCAATGGGTGATGTGATCAATATACTATATCACACTATAAAATACAGTGGATTCACAACAATTCATGCACAAGTGATCCGATTATCTATACAGATGGTTCGGTTTTGAGAGGAAAGAGAAGTTCTGGGGGTTTGTAGCGAAAGCCAATGGAAAATCTTTAGTGCAAGACAGTCTAGCATACGACACTAACATCTGGCATGAGAATGGAGGTGGAGGCGGTGACTGCAGCTCTCTGGTGGCTACAGAACCAGATGCATACACATGACGTAATTGTAACAGACTCTGAAAGAATGCTGAGAAAGGTGAAGACAGGGATGCTTCGAGCAGAGTGGCAAGCTTTAGTGGGAAGGTTATGGGTAGTGAGCATACTTTGGATCTTTTCTCCAGGTTATGCTGTAGGATAGACTGGTTGGATCTGCACCAAGGGGTGGTGAATTGATACATGACAAGGGAGATGTGGTCAAGGCCCTTTGGGAACAAGCAGCGGAATCAGTAGAAAAACAAGATTATTAATTACGGCCTGGAGAGAATGAGGCACCTGGGTGTAAACAGAGGGTCTGTCCTACTCACTACACTAAGAGGAAAGGCGAGACGGACATATAACCAGATTGTGATGGGTACCTTCAGTTATGGAACTCTGTGCTGGCGGCTGAAGATGTAGATGGAGCACACCTGGGAACTCCCTAAGTGCTGTGATGTCAATACTTGACTCAGCTCAACTATGATACATTATAAAAACTTAAATACACATGTAACATTATTGGTATAACAGAAAACTGCTTTACCTGTTTGATATTGCCTGCCAGATCTCTGTAGAACTGTACACCATCTCGAGGAACATAATGAGAGAAAAAACCCTGCACTGCAGGTTTCTCATGTCCGGTGCCAGGTTTCTTGTAGCTACCTACTGGCACTGCAGTAGCTTTTTCTATATTCTTGTGAAAACAATACATTAATGAAATTAAATTATGAGGTCATTATTTTTTTAAATTCCATATGACACAGCTAATTAAGACATCCAAATGTAAGTATGATCACCAAGCAAAATATTATAAATAGCATATTTATACCAAAACTGTGCTACCAGTGCCAAACGTAGGTATCTTAAAATGCTCACAAATGCAAAATCAACATCTATGAGATAAGATGCTTAAGGAATGCTGCCACCTTGACCATCCAGAATCAAGTAAGAAATGAGAATACTATCAGATAGATTCTGGGAAGAATACTTTGCACCAAATTCACTGGGAAGCATAAAATCTTGGTTTGGTCATCTCGTTAAAATGCAGCTACAAAAAGTACCAATTTGGGCGCAACACTAGTAAAAATCTGATTTGAATGCAGGTGGGAGCGCAAAGAGAAGACTGATAGCATTTCTCTTCTTCTTCTTCTTTTCCACCTTGTACCTCAGCGAAGTGTCAGTATTTTACCTCTTCTAAGTCTATGATACTCTAACAATCTCATTAAAACCATACTGAAGATTAAATAGTAAATCAAAAAGAATATTAACATTTTAAATGCCGTCTTTGATCTCAGAAAACTTATAGAGACAAGAACTGAATTAACTGAATTTAATGAATCACTTTATTTAGCCTTCATCGATGAAGAAAAGCATATGACAGATTAGATAGGAACAAACTATGGTGAACCCTGAAAATGTATGGTATGAACAAGCATTTAATAAGCATATGTAAAAGCTTGTATAACAACAGTGAATGTACTGTTAGAACAAATGAAGGACACTTAAAACCATTCACCATAAAATCTGGCGTACGGCAGGGCTGTGTCCTGTCCTAACCCTTCTATGCATAACTTACATTGATAACATCTGTAAAGAAACCAACTGAACAAGGACCATAAAATACCAAGGAGAAGAAGATCCAAAACCACACAGTTTTATCAAGAAAACTACTACTTACGGACGACCAAGCACTAATTGCTACTTCAGAAACTGAACAGCCCTGATCCTAATGACAGCATTAACCATCTAACAAGAAGGGACCAGGCCACCATCTTCAGACTTAGAACGCAACATACTCCACTCAATGGACACCTAAACAGAATACAGCCACAACACTCCCCAGAGTGCCAGCTATGTAACTACCCCTACGAAACTGTTGAACACCATCTCTTTGAGTGCCCAAAACTCAGTGAGACAAGAAGAACGCTACTCCCTCCGAGACCAGACAAGTGGAACACCTTGTACGGAGGAAAAGAACAGCTTGTGAAAACATGCAAATTCCACTACATGGCACTGGGCCAAAGGGCGAAAGCTCATGCGCCGCTGGATCGATAACAACAACAACAACAACAAACTGAACTGCAAGACCACATAAATTATTTAAACCAAATTTGCAAACAGCATAACAGGAAAATTAATGCCAACAAAACAGAGGTCATGACCACTGCCAAAAAAGACGAAACAATACATTTCCAGCTTACAGAACACCCTCCGAAACCAACCTGAAAACTTCAAATACTTAGAAAGTATAATAGCATCAGCTGGTAAAGCAGAAGATGAGACCGATGACAGACAAAAAAGAGCAAACCAACTCATTGAGCTAATGGCACCAATACTATGAAATAAACATGTATCAGTAGAAATCCAAAGAGCTCTCTATAACAATCTTTTTGCTGAGTGAATTACTAAAGACAGTGAAGTTCATACTAGAGACAACAGATAATCTATTTCAAGCGAACAAAAGAAGAAGAAGAAGAAGACAATCTTTTTTTTTTTTTTAAACTAACCCTGTTATCAATGCCAGACGTGGACAATGAAAGGGAAAAAAAAAGAAAAATGACAACACTGAAATTAAATTTCTGTGAAGGGCTCTCAATATAACAAGAAGAGAAATGAGTTTAGAAATGATAAAGTCTGAAGGAAACGGATAAGAGCAGCTCTGGATTTCATTAGAAGACAAAAGGTGAAATGGTTTGGCCATATAACACGGATATCAGTAGACAGTATACCACAGCAAGCAATTATGTACAGCCCGGGCTGGAAGCGAAGAAGAAGCCGACCGTGCAAGCGATGGACAGAGAAAATTACAGTCACTGGGAATTCCCATCTATGGAGCACAATTATTGTAAAACCTGGCTTAAAATCTGTAATCTGTTTTAATGAATGCAGAATTTATGCAATATTAAACAGCATAAAGTATCAAACAACAATAATTTCTATTATTTGAAAACATAGTAATTCAGAAGAGTTGAAAATTATATCTTTGATTAAACTGATTCTGATACTACTACCACCATCACTACTAGTCTACCATTACCACTACTACTACCACCACTACTACTAGTCTTCCATTACCACTACTACTACCACCACAACTACTAGTCTACTATTACCACTACTACTACCACCACCACTACTAGTCTACTATTACCACTACTACTACCACCACCACTACTAGTCTACTATTACCACTACTACTACCACCACCACTACTACTAGTCTACTATTACCACTACTACTATCACCACTACTACTAGTCTTCCATTACCACTACTACTATCACCACTACTACTAGTCTTCCATTACCACTACTACTACCACCACCACTACTACTAGTCTTCCATTACCACTACTACCACCACTACTACTAGTCTTCCATTACCACTACTACTATCACCACTACTACTAGTCTTCCATTACCACTACTACTACCACCACCACTACTACTACCACCACCACTACTACTACCACCACTACTACTAGTCTACCATTACCACCACTACTACCACCACCACTACTACTAGTCTATTATTACCAATACTACTATCACCACTACTACTAGTCTTCCATTACCACTACTACTACCACCACAACTACTAGTCTTCCATTACCACTACTACTATCACCACTACTACTAGTCTTCCATTACCACTACTACTACCACCACAACTACTAGTCTTCCATTACCACTACTACTATCACCACTACTACTAGTCTACCATTACCACTACTACTACCACCACTACTACTAGTCTACTATTACCACTACTACTACCACCACTACTACTAGTCTACCATTACCACCACTACTATCACCACAACTACTAGTCTACCATTACCACTACTACTACCACCACTACTACTAGTCTTCCATTACAACTACTACTATCACCACTACTACTAGTCTACCATTACCACTACTACTATCACCACTACTACTACCACCACAACTACTATCTACCATTACCACCACTACCACCACCACTACTACTAGTCTTCCATTACCACTACTACTAACACCACTACTACTAGTCTACCATTACCACCACTACCACCACCACTACTACTAGTCTACCATTACCACAACTACTACCACCACTACTACTAGTCTACTATTACCACTACTACTACCACCACTACTACTAGTCTACCATTACCACTACTACCACCACTACTGCTAGTCTACCATTACCACTACTACCAGAACTACTGCTAGTCTACCATTACCACTACTACTACCACCACTACTACTAGTCTTCCATTACCACTACTACTACCACCACTACTACTAGTCTTCCATTACCACTACTACTACCACCACTACTACTAGTCTTCCATTACCACTACTACTACCACCACTACTACTAGTCTTCCATTACCACTACTACCACCACTACTACTAGTCTACCATTGCCACTACTACCACCACTACTACTAGTCTACCATTACCACTACTATCACCACTACTACTAGTCTACCATTACCACTACTACCACCACTACTACTAGTCTTCCATTACCACTACTACTATCACCACAACTACTAGTCTTCCATTACCACTACTACTATCACCACTACTACTAGTCTACCATTACCACTACTACCACCACCACTACTACTAGTCTACCATTACCACTACTATCACCACTACTACTAGTCTACCATTACCACTACTACCACCACTACTGCTAGTCTACCATTACCACTACTACTACCACCACTACTACTAGTCTTCCATTACCACTACTACTATCACCACTACTACTAGTCTTCCATTACCACTACTACTACCACCACAACTACTAGTCTACCATTACCACTACTACTACCACCACTACTACTAGTCTTCCATTACCACTACTACTACCACCACTACTACTAGTCTACCATTACCACTACTACCACCACTACTACTAGTCTTCCATTACCACTACTACCACCACTACTACTAGTCTACCATTACCACTACTACCACCACTACTACTAGTCTACCATTACCACTACTATCACCACTACTACTAGTCTACCATTACCACTACTACCACCACTACTACTAGTCTTCCATTACCACTACTACTATCACCACAACTACTAGTCTTCCATTACCACTACTACTATCACCACTACTACTAGTCTACCATTACCACTACTATCACCACTACTACTAGTCTACCATTACCACTACTACCACCACTACTACTAGTCTACCATTACCACCACTACTACCACCACAACTACTAGTCTTCCATTACCACTACTACTATCACCACTACTACTAGTCTACCATTACCACTACTACTACCACCACTACTACTAGTCTACCATTACCACTACTACTACCACCACTACTACTAGTCTTCCATTACCACCACTACTACCACCACAACTACTAGTCTACCATTACCACTACTACCACCACTACTACTAGTCTTCCATTACCACTACTACTACCACCACTACTACTAGTCTTCCATTACCACCACTACTACCACCACAACTACTAGTCTACCATTACCACTACTATCACCACTACTACTAGTCTTCCATTACCACTACTACTATCACCACTACTACTAGTCTTCCATTACCACTACTACTATCACCACTACTACTAGTCTACCATTACCACTACTACTACCACCACTACTACTAGTCTACCATTACCACTACTACTAACACCACTACTACTAGTCTACCATTACCACTACTACCACCACCACTACTACTAGTCTACCATTACCACTACTACTACCACCACTACTACTAGTCTTCCATTACCACTACTACTATCACCACTACTACTAGTCTACCATTACCACCACTACTACCACCACTACTACTAGTCTACCATTACCACCACTACTACCACCACAACTACTAGTCTACCATTACCACCACTACTACCACCACAACTACTAGTCTACCATTACCACTACTACCACCACTACTACTAGTCTTCCATTACCACTACTACTATCACCACTACTACTAGTCTACCATTACCACTACTACTATCACCACTACTACTAGTCTACCATTACCACTACCACCACCACTACTACTAGTCTACCATTACCACTACTACTACCACCACTACTACTACCACCACTACCACTACCACTACCACCACCACTACTACTAGTCTACCATTACCACTACTACCACCACCACTACTACTAGTCTACCATTACCACTACTACTACCACCACTACTACTAGTCTACCATTACCACTACTACTACCACCACTACTACTACCACCACTACCACTACCACTACCACCACCACTACTACTAGTCTACCATTACCACTACTACCACCACCACTACTACTAGTCTACCATTACCACTACCACCACCACTACTACTAGTCTACCATTACCAATACTACTACCACCACTACTACTAGTCTTCCATTACCACTACTACCACCACCACTACTACTAGTCTACCATTACCACTACTACTACCACCACTACTACTAGTCTACCATTACCACTACTACTACCACCACTACTACTAGTCTACCATTACCACTACTACCACCACCACTACTACTAGTCTACCATTACCACTACTACTACCACCACTACTACTAGTCTACCATTACCACTACTACCACCACCACTACTACTAGTCTACCATTACCACTACTACCACCACTACTGCTAGTCTACTATTACCACTACTACATTACCACAACTACTAGTCTACTATTACCACTACTACTACCACCACTACTGCTAGTCTACCATTACCACTACTACTACCACCACCACTACTAGTCTACCATTACCACTACTACCACCACTACTGCTAGTCTACTATTACCACTACTACATTACCACAACTGCTAGTCTACCATTACCACTACTACTACCACCACTACTACTAGTCTACCATTACCACTACTACATTACCACAACTACTAGTCTACTATTACCACTACTACTACCACCACAACTACTAGTCTTCCATTACCACTACTACTACCACCACTACTACTAGTCTACTATTACCACTACTACATTACCACCACTACTAGTCTACTATTACCACTACTACTACCACCACTACTACTAGTCTTCCATTACCACTACTACTACCACCACTACTACTAGTCTACCATTACCACTACTACTACCACTACTACTACTAGTCTACCATTACCACTACTACTACCACCACTACTACTAGTCTACCATTACCACTACTACTACCACCACTACTGCTAGTCTACTATTACCACTACTACCACCACCACTACAACCACTGTAGTGAAGTGATATTTTTTAAGAAACAATCTAAGATTTTGTAAAACCATGACAAGAGACAGAGTACTGGATATCCATCGCAGCCAGTCTTCACTGTGGAGATGACACATGACTGTTTATGAGTTACAAAATAAACATTCATGGTGGATGATTGATCTCGAGTATTACAATCAAATTAAATCATCCACTTGCATTTGCTGTCAAAAACACTCCAAAATATTTATGAGCTTGCTTCTTTTATGTGGCAAATTATACAGTAATTATCTCAAAGACTGGTAGTTCTTATGGCTGATAAATAATATATAAACTGCAAGGTAAAAATATTATGGGAGGATAAAATTGTTTAAACATTAATACAACAAAACTGAACCCCATCTCTACTGTATCAGAGGAAATAGAAAATTTTGAATTTTACCTTCTTTTTCTTAAAAAAGAAAAAGCGTCTTTCTTTCTGTTGCTTGTCAACCTTGGGCTCATGCTTATGAAGTGACTCGTCCTCTGGGCAGAATTCCAATCTGTTATCAGTGGTTACTGGTTCTTTAATTGTGATACCAATCTGCTCATTGTTGAACCGATGGCCAGGAGGAAGTTTTGGCTGTGAAAGAAATTAATTTAAAATAATCACTGCATGAATAATTCACTGTTTTAAAATGCCAGCAATTGCTTGCAGTTAGCTGGCACACTGATACAATATCCGAGGCACAAATAGATCATTATGGTCTGAGGAGAATAGTGCTGTGAGCAGTGACCAGGAGATCTGGCCGATGCTCAACACTCAAGGAAAAGGTTGAATGTTGAATTAAGGATCGACATCACAGCACTCAGGACACTCCCATAAGTGCTCAGTCGCCATCTTCAGCAGCAAGCGAAGATTTCCAATTCTGATAGTACCAGTAACGGTCTAATTGTATATCCATCTCATCCTTCCCCTGCTTGCTGAGCATCTGCCAGATCCCCTGGTAACTCCTCACAGCGCTATTCTCCTCAGACCGTAATCATCTATCTGCGCCTCCGCACTGTTCACCCATTCCCAAAGGGCCCTCACAATATCTTACTTGTCATACATAAATTCACCATCAAGTGGTGCAGAACCAGCCAGTCTATCTACCTGCCCATTTCCCAACACACCGGCATGGAGAAAATATCCAAAGGATGATAACTACCCGGGACCTCTGAAGTTAATGCATGTCACTCTCCACGAAGCATGCCAGTTTTCACGTTTCTCAACATGCTCTGTGAGTCAGTTACAATCTTCAAGGGAAATGTGAGACGGATGTGTAATCAGACTGTTACTGGCATCATGTAGATTTGGAACTCTGCACCTGCTGTTGAAAATGGGGACACAGCCCTTATGGGAATGTCCTGAGTGCAGTGATGTCGATTCGTGATTCAACAGATAACCTACACAGATGCTACAGCAGCAATTTAGTCATCATAATAATGATCTTTGGTGTCCTTCAGGATCACAGAATTGTAAGTGGGTTTGGTTGATTTAGAGAAGATACTTGCCAAAGCTGATGTGCTTTTTATTGCTTATAGCTTGTGCAGTAATTTGAATGCTCATGAGATGATATAATAATCTAGGAATTGTAATTTTATTATTTTTTTTAATGCACAATTAACAGAATTCTGAACAAAAAAGCAAACTAAGTTTGAAAACGATAAAAGGGTGTGTGAAACATATGTCCATGCTGTTAGAGACTGTCATGATATATTTATCACGATCAACATCACTGCACATCAGACACTGTCAATTTTGCTTTGTTATTTAAGCAAGCAGCATAATATAACAAAGTTATTTACTGGAGTGCAAGACAAGACCAGTAGCAACTTCTGTTACTATTATTCATATGTTGTGTTTTCAAACAAAACTATTCATTATCATTATCAGCGCTTTGTTCTGCTTAGCTGCAGATCTTCTGATCTCATGGCACAAAGATTTTATCAACTACTATGTTCTGAGATGAAAGATGACATGCATATGATACGTATGACTCATTCCATCCATTTATGCAATATTTATTACACATTTTTTAGTATCTAAAATTTGTTCCCATTTCCAATGAAAGCTTTCTGTCCGATACATCTTTTTGGCCATTAGTAAGTGTGATTTTGTAAAGTAACCCTGTCCACTTATTCATAATGTTGCAAGAATTATAGAATATGATGGCACAATTTATTTTATAAATAAAATTGATAAAGAAATATAAGATAAGAAAAGAAAGTATTAGTAACTGAGATACAGCACTTTTTCAGTCATTGCCTTTAGTATTTGTTCACAGTATCTTAGTAACATAACTCCATGCAACTTCAAGGAAACTACTCATTTCCAAACGGAAAAAAAAAATACTGCAAGTACTGTTTGAAGTGCCAGTAGCTTCAACAACTACAACAACAACAATCTGTGCAATCTTCACAGTGAGACAATTGAAAATGGCCGGAGTGATGTTAACCACATTGCCCGATCCAGTGCTGACTGGTCTACAAACATGAGTCTTGCATTATATGCATAATTGGTGGCATGGTAAGGATCACTCCCCCCCCCCCCCCCCCCACGATTTTTTTTAAAACCTACTCAACAATGAAAGCTGGCTACAGTAACTGATTTCTTGAATGATAAATTCTCTTTCAGGTATTTATTTGTGTGTACCTTATTTCTGTAAATATTTTGTTTTAAGAAACCCCATAGATAATAATTTAATGGAGTTAGATCCAGAGAAGAAGCAGCCCAAAATCCACATGATATTTGCAATTTGTAAACAATTCTTCCTAAACAAAAACATGTTGATGCTCCAGATGTGTGTGCAGTTTAACCATTTTGTAACACTTGTTCAACCAAAAAGAGTTCTTTCTTCCGTTGATAACACTATTCTGTTTTGAGTGCAAAGAGTTAATGCCAGAAAAAGACAGCCATTCACTGCACAATGCTTCACATTTGACTGCCGATCATATTTATTGATAACATCATATACTTTTTTTGAAAATCTGTTCTACATACAAAGTGTAATGCGACTTTAAAAACACCCTGTAAAATAAGACATCAGTTGAGCAGAACTGTTATAATGCTTCAAATCAGGAGGTGCAGTAGCTAGCATGCATCCTGGATGGTCATGGGTGTCAATCCTCCTGTAATGGATATTTTAAAATTTGACTTGGGTTTCAAGAAAGACCCAGTTTGAATTGAGTACCAAAATAGATTAGCACAAGTAAAGGTAGCAGCTTTATACTTACAACCTCACCCACTCAGTGCTGATCAGTGCCAAATACTTCCAAAGACATGGAAATGTTTCCTTCATTTACTTTAATTTATATGATAACATTGTAAATAAAAAATATTCTCACTTTTAAATAGGATGTGATGATCAGTATGATTTCTGGATATTCCTTCCTTTTGGCAACATCAATTGCTTTTTCATGTTGCTAATTTAGGAAAAAGAAAGAAAACAAGTGCTTTAATAAGAATGTTAAAGTTAACATAATTTTCAATTGTTATTATTCATAATCCAACAAAGGGCTATCCTCCAAATAACGGGCACAAAAGATGGCGGCCGCAAAATATCCTTAAGAGCCTCAGTTGCGTGTCAATTGCGCACTCCCGGCGACTTAATTTGAGGTTTTCACACGGCGTGGATTGGGGCTAAACTAGATGGCTAGGACTCACGAGCAAAACTGCGGGAGATGCGGAAGCTGCTGCTCGTGAGTCCTAGCCATCTAGCTTAGCCCCAATCCTCGCTGCGCGAATGGCGTGGGGGACTCATGGCTGTAGTCGCCGGAAAATCGCAAATTAAGTCGCCGGAAGTGCGCAATTGACACGTGACTGAGGCTCGTTAGGATATTTTGCGGCCGCCATCTTTTGTGCCCGTTATTCGGAGGATAGCCCAATAATGTGATCAATACCAAATAACAAGTAAACAATATTTATTGCTTTCTTAATTGAAAGACTGAAAACATAAATCTAAACAATGTAGTTAATGTTGACATCATGCTGAATAATCCTGTACCTATTCTATACTGATATATCCTTGATAAACAATTTCTTTATTAATTTCACTTTATCACTTATACTTACTTTATTGTCTAGTTCTGTATCTATGCCAGACTCTACTAAGATCTTTGCTATCTTCCTGCGTTTGAGTGCAGCAGCAATATGCAGCGCTGTGTCTCCATTCTGTGAATCATAAATATTTATATAGTTACCACATCTGACTAATGAGGCAATAATTCCAAAGATAAAGATACACTGAATCTAATCAAGAAACAACTTTACACTGTAGGCAAACACGTCAGATTTTTTCCATGAATGCTAACCATGTGTGTTAATTTGGTCAGGATTTTGTCATTTTAGAAGAGATAAATCAATCAGTAGCCATCTCCACAGTGAAGGTTGGCTACAATGGATCCTCAACACTCTCTGTCTCCCACCCTGGTTGTACACTGTCTCCCACCCTGGTTGTACACTGTCTCCCACCCTGGTTGTACACTCCCTGTCTCTCACCCTGGTTGTACACTGTCTCCCACCCTGGTTGTACACTCTCTGTCTTCCACCCTGGTTGTACTCTCTGTCTCCCACCCTGGTTGTACTCTCTGTCTCCCACCCTGGTTGTACACTCTCTGTCTCTCACCCTGGTTGTACACTGTCTGTCTCCCACCCTGGTTGTACACTCTCTGTCTCCCACCCTGGTTGTACACTGTCTCCCACCCTGGTTGTACACTGTCTCCCACCCTGGTTGTACACTCCCTGTCTCTCACCCTGGTTGTACACTGTCTCCCACCCTGGTTGTACACTCTCTGTCTCTCACCCTGGTTGTACACTCTCTGTCTCCCACCCTGGTTGTACACTCTGTCTCTCACCCTGGTTGTACACTGTCTCCCACCCTGGTTGTACACTGTCTCCCACCCTGGTTGTACACTCTCTGTCTCTCACCCTGGTTGTACACTCTCTGTCTCCCACCCTGGTTGTACACTCTCTGTCTCCCACCCTGGTTGTACTCTCTGTCTCCCACCCTGGTTGTACACTCTCTGTCTCCCACCCTGGTTGTACACTGTCTCCCACCCTGGTTGTACACTGTCTCTCACCCTGGTTGTACACTCTCTGTCTCCCACCCTGGTTGTACACTGTCTCCCACCCTGGTTGTACACTCTCTGTCTCTCACCCTGGTTGTACACTGTCTCCCACCCTGGTTGTACACTCTCTGTCTCTCACCCTGGTTGTACACTCTCTGTCTCCCACCCTGGTTGTACACTCTCTGTCTCCCACCCTGGTTGTACACTCTCTGTCTCCCACCCTGGTTGTACACTCTGTCTCCCACCCTGGTTGTACACTCTGTCTCCCACCCTGGTTGTACACACTCTGTCTCCCACCCTGGTTGTACACTCTCTGTCTCCTACCCTGGTTGTACACTCTCTGTCTCCCACCCTGGTTGTACTCTCTGTCTCCCACCCTGGTTGTACACACTCTGTCTCCCACCCTGGTTGTACACACACTGTCTCTCACCCTGGTTGTACACTCTCTGTCTCCCACCCTGGTTGTACACTCTCTGTCTCCCACCCTGGTTGTACTCTCTGTCTCCCACCCTGGTTGTACTCTCTGTCTCCCACCCTGGTTGTACACTCTCTGTCTCTCACCCTAGTTGTACACTCTCTGTCTCCCACCCTGGTTGTACACTCTCTGTCTCCCACCCTGGTTGTACACTGTCTCCCACCCTGGTTGTACACTGTCTCCCACCCTGGTTGTACACTCTCTGTCTCTCACCCTGGTTGTACACTCTCTGTCTCTCACCCTGGTTGTACACTCTCTGTCTCCCACCCTGGTTGTACACTCTGTCTCTCACCCTGGTTGTACACTGTCTCCCACCGTGGTTGTACACTGTCTCCCACCCTGGTTGTACACTCTCTGTCTCTCACCCTGGTTGTACACTCTCTGTCTCCCACCCTGGTTGTACACTCTCTGTCTCTCACCCTGGTTGTACACTCTCTGTCTCCCACCCTGGTTGTACACTCTCTGTCTCCAACCCTGGTTGTACACTGTCTCCCACCCTGGTTGTACACTGTCTCCCACCCTGGTTGTACACTCTCTGTCTCTCACCCTGGTTGTACACTGTCTCCCACCCTGGTTGTACACTCTCTGTCTCTCACCCTGGTTGTACACTCTCTGTCTCCCACCCTGGTTGTACACTCTCTGTCTCTCACCCTGGTTGTACACTCTCTGTCTCCCACCCTGGTTGTACACTGTCTCCCACCCTGGTTGTTCACTGTCTCCCACCCTGGTTGTACACTCTCTGTCTCTCACCCTGGTTGTACACTGTCTCCCACCCTGGTTGTACACTCTCTGTCTCTCACCCTGGTTGTACACTCTCTGTCTCCCACCCTGGTTGTACACTCTCTGTCTCTCACCCTAGTTGTACACTCTCTGTCTCCCACCCTGGTTGTACACTCTGTCACCCACCCTGGTTGTACACTCTGTCTCCCACCCTGGTTGTACACACTCTGTCTCCCACCCTGGTTGTACACTCTCTGTCTCCCACCCTGGTTGTACACTCTGTCTCCCACCCTGGTTGTACACACTCTGTCTCCCACCCTGGTTGTACACACTCTGTCTCTCACCCTGGTTGTACACTCTCTGTCTCCCACCCTGGTTGTACACTCTCTGTCTCCCACCCTGGTTGTACTCACTGTCTCCCACCCTGGTTGTACTCTCTGTCTCCCACCCTGGTTGTACACTCTCTGTCTCTCACCCTGGTTGTACACTGTCTGTCTCCCACCCTGGTTGTACACTCTCTGTCTCCCACCCTGGTTGTACACTGTCTCCCACCCTGGTTGTACACTGTCTCCCACCCTGGTTGTACACTCTCTGTCTCTCACCCTGGTTGTACACTCTCTGTCTCTCACCCTGGTTGTACACTCTCTGTCTCCCACCCTGGTTGTACACTCTCTGTCTCTCACCCTGGTTGTACACTCTCTGTCTCCCACCCTGGTTGTACACTCTCTGTCTCCCACCCTGGTTGTACACTGTCTCCCACCCTGGTTGTACACTGTCTCCCACCCTGGTTGTACACTCTCTGTCTCCCACCCTGGTTGTACACTGTCTCCCACCCTGGTTGTACACTCTCTGTCTCTCACCCTGGTTGTACACTCTCTGTCTCCCACCCTGGTTGTACACTATCTCCCACCCTGGTTGTACACTCTCTGTCTCTCACCCTAGTTGTACACTCTCTGTCTCCCACCCTGGTTGTA
The DNA here is from genome assembly GCA_905116865.2 of Candidula unifasciata. Taxonomy (NCBI): domain Eukaryota; kingdom Metazoa; phylum Mollusca; class Gastropoda; order Stylommatophora; family Geomitridae; genus Candidula; species Candidula unifasciata. The sequence continues at coordinate 78,210 of CAJHNH020002104.1, forward strand.
CACTCTGTCTCCCACCCTGGTTGTACACTCTGTCTCCCACCCTGGTTGTACACACTCTGTCTCCCACCCTGGTTGTACACTCTCTGTCTCTCACCCTGGTTGTACACTCTGTCTCCCACCCTGGTTGTACACTCTCTGTCTTCCACCCTGGTTGTACACTCTCTGTCTCTCACCCTGGTTGTACACTCTCTGTCTCTCACCCTGGTTGTACACTGTCTCCCACCCTGGTTGTACACTCTCTGTCTCCCATCCTGGTTGTACACTCTCTGTCTCCCACCCTGGTTGTACACTCTCTGTCTCCCACCCTGGTTGTACACTCTCTGTCTCCCACCCTGGTTGTACACTCTCTGTCTCCCACCCTGGTTGTACACTCTGTCTCCCACCCTGGTTGTACACTCTCTGTCTCCCACCCTGGTTGTACACTCCCTGTCTCTCACCCTGGTTGTACACTGTCTCCCACCCTGGTTGTACACTCTCTGTCTCTCACCCTGGTTGTACACTCTCTGTCTCCCACCCTGGTTGTACACTCTGTCTCTCACCCTGGTTGTACACTGTCTCCCACCCTGGTTGTACACTGTCTCCCACCCTGGTTGTACACTCTCTGTCTCTCACCCTGGTTGTACACTCTCTGTCTCCCACCCTGGGTTGTACACTCTCTGTCTCCCACCCTGGTTGTACTCTCTGTCTCCCACCCTGGTTGTACACTCTCTGTCTCCCACCCTGGTTGTACACTGTCTCCCACCCTGGTTGTACACTGTCTCTCACCCTGGTTGTACACTCTCTGTCTCCCACCCTGGTTGTACACTGTCTCCCACCCTGGTTGTACACTCTCTGTCTCTCACCCTGGTTGTACACTGTCTCCCACCCTGGTTGTACACTCTCTGTCTCTCACCCTGGTTGTACACTCTCTGTCTCCCACCCTGGTTGTACACTCTCTGTCTCCCACCCTGGTTGTACACTCTGTCTCCCACCCTGGTTGTACACTCTGTCTCCCACCCTGGTTGTACACACTCTGTCTCCCACCCTGGTTGTACACTCTCTGTCTCCTACCCTGGTTGTACACTCTCTGTCTCCCACCCTGGTTGTACTCTCTGTCTCCCACCCTGGTTGTACACACTCTGTCTCCCACCCTGGTTGTACACACACTGTCTCTCACCCTGGTTGTACACTCTCTGTCTCCCACCCTGGTTGTACACTCTCTGTCTCCCACCCTGGTTGTACTCTCTGTCTCCCACCCTGGTTGTACTCTCTGTCTCCCACCCTGGTTGTACACTCTCTGTCTCTCACCCTAGTTGTACACTCTCTGTCTCCCACCCTGGTTGTACACTCTCTGTCTCCCACCCTGGTTGTACACTGTCTCCCACCCTGGTTGTACACTGTCTCCCACCCTGGTTGTACACTCTCTGTCTCTCACCCTGGTTGTACACTCTCTGTCTCTCACCCTGGTTGTACACTCTCTGTCTCCCACCCTGGTTGTACACTCTCTGTCTCTCACCCTGGTTGTACACTGTCTCCCACCGTGGTTGTACACTGTCTCCCACCCTGGTTGTACACTCTCTGTCTCTCACCCTGGTTGTACACTCTCTGTCTCCCACCCTGGTTGTACACTCTCTGTCTCTCACCCTGGTTGTACACTCTCTGTCTCCCACCCTGGTTGTACACTCTCTGTCTCCCACCCTGGTTGTACACTGTCTCCCACCCTGGTTGTACACTGTCTCCCACCCTGGTTGTACACTCTCTGTCTCTCACCCTGGTTGTACACTGTCTCCCACCCTGGTTGTACACTCTCTGTCTCTCACCCTGGTTGTACACTCTCTGTCTCCCACCCTGGTTGTACACTCTCTGTCTCTCACCCTGGTTGTACACTCTCTGTCTCCCACCCTGGTTGTACACTGTCTCCCACCCTGGTTGTTCACTGTCTCCCACCCTGGTTGTACACTCTCTGTCTCTCACCCTGGTTGTACACTGTCTCCCACCCTGGTTGTACACTCTCTGTCTCTCACCCTGGTTGTACACTCTCTGTCTCCCACCCTGGTTGTACACTCTCTGTCTCTCACCCTAGTTGTACACTCTCTGTCTCCCACCCTGGTTGTACACTCTGTCACCCACCCTGGTTTGTACACTCTGTCTCCCACCCTGGTTGTACACACTCTGTCTCCCACCCTGGTTGTACACTCTCTGTCTCCCACCCTGGTTGTACTCTCTGTCTCCCACCCTGGTTGTACACACTCTGTCTCCCACCCTGGTTGTACACACTCTGTCTCTCACCCTGGTTGTACACTCTCTGTCTCCCACCCTGGTTGTACACTCTCTGTCTCCCACCCTGGTTGTACTCACTGTCTCCCACCCTGGTTGTACTCTCTGTCTCCCACCCTGGTTGTACACTCTCTGTCTCTCACCCTGGTTGTACACTGTCTGTCTCCCACCCTGGTTGTACACTCTCTGTCTCCCACCCTGGTTGTACACTGTCTCCCACCCTGGTTGTACACTGTCTCCCACCCTGGTTGTACACTCTCTGTCTCTCACCCTGGTTGTACACTCTCTGTCTCTCACCCTGGTTGTACACTCTCTGTCTCCCACCCTGGTTGTACACTCTCTGTCTCTCACCCTGGTTGTACACTGTCTCCCACCGTGGTTGTACACTGTCTCCCACCCTGGTTGTACACTCCCTGTCTCTCACCCTGGTTGTACACTCTCTGTCTCCCACCCTGGTTGTACACTCTCTGTCTCTCACCCTGGTTGTACACTCTCTGTCTCCCACCCTGGTTGTACACTCTCTGTCTCCCACCCTGGTTGTACACTGTCTCCCACCCTGGTTGTACACTGTCTCCCACCCTGGTTGTACACTCTCTGTCTCTCACCCTGGTTGTACACTGTCTCCCACCCTGGTTGTACACTCTCTGTCTCTCACCCTGGTTGTACACTCTCTGTCTCCCACCCTGGTTGTACACTATCTCCCACCCTGGTTGTACACTCTCTGTCTCTCACCCTAGTTGTACACTCTCTGTCTCCCACCCTGGTTGTACACTCTGTCTCCCACCCTGGTTGTACACTCTGTCTCCCACCCTGGTTGTACACACTCTGTCTCCCACCCTGGTTGTACACTCTTTGTCTCTCACCCTGGTTGTACACTCTGTCTCCCACCCTGGTTGTACACTCTCTGTCTTCCACCCTGGTTGTACACTCTCTGTCTCTCACCCTGGTTGTACACTCTCTGTCTCTCACCCTGGGTTGTACACTGTCTCCCACCCTGGTTGTACACTCTCTGTCTCCCATCCTGGTTGTACACTCTCTGTCTCCCACCCTGGTTGTACACTCTCTGTCTCCCACCCTGGTTGTACACTCTCTGTCTCCCACCCTGGTTGTACACTCTCTGTCTCCCACCCTGGTTGTACACTCTCTGTCTCCCACCCTGGTTGTACACTCTGTCTCCCACCCTGGTTGTACACTCTCTGTCTCCCACCCTGGTTGTACACTCTCTGTTTCTCACCCTGGTTGTACACTCTCTGTTTCTCACCCTGGTTGTACACTCTCTGTTTCTCACCCTGGTTGTACACTCTCTGTTTCTCACCCTGGTTGTACACTCTCTGTCTCCCATCCTGGTTGTACACTCTTTGTCTCCCACCCTGGTTGTACACTCTCTGTCTCCCACCCTGATTGTACACTCTCTGTTTCTCACCCTGGTTGTACACTCTCTGTCTCCCACCCTGGTTGTACACTCTTTGTCCCTCACCCTGGTTGTACACTCTCTGTCTCTCACCCTGGTCGTACACTCTGTCTCTCACCCTGGTTGTACACTTTCTATCTCCCACCCTGATTGTATACTCTGTCTCTCACCCTGGTTGTACACTCTCTGTCTCTCACCCTGGTTGTACACTTTCTATCTCCCACCCTGATTGTATACTCTGTCTCCCACCCTGGTTGTACACTCTCTGTCTCCCACCCTGGTTGTACACTCTCTGTCTCCCACCCTGGTTGTACACTCTTTGTCTCCCACCCTGGTTGTACACTCTCTGTCTCTCACCCTGGTTGTACACTGTCTCCCACCCTGGTTGTACACTCTTTGTCTCCCACCCTGGTTGTACACTCTGTCTCTCACCCTGGTTGTACACTCTCTGTTTCTCACCCTGGTTGTACACTCTCTGTCTCCCACCCTGGTTGTACACTCTCTGTCTCCCACCCTGGTTGTACACTCTTTGTCTCCCACCCTGGTTGTACACTCTCTGTCTCTCACCCTGGTTGTACACTTTCTATCTCCCACCCTGATTGTATACTCTGTCTCCCACCCTGGTTGTACACTCTCTGTCTCCCATCCTGGTTGTACACTCCCTTTGACTCTGTCCTTCTCTTTGTATCATTATCTACTTTTTGCTTGCATGCTTTTATCTTTTGTCCTATCTAGGCTGAAAAAAAATCAGCTGCATTTGTGTTCTGGGACATTCTAGTGTAAAGGGCAATGAACGAGCTGAATGCTGAATGTTGAACAAAGAATCAATATCACAGCACTCAGGACACTCCCATAAGTGCCCCGTCCCTAAATTCAGCAGTAAGCCAAGAGTTCCAATTCCGATGGCACCAGGAAATGTTTGATTGTATATCTGTCTTATCCTTCCCCGGAGTGTTGAGCATCAGCCAGATCCCCTGGTAACACCTCGTAGCCTTATTATCGTCAGACCATAATGATCTATCTGCGTCTCTGCACTGTTTATTCATTCCCAAAGGGCCATCACAATATCTGACAATTTTCAGATCTACAAAATTATGATTCTGTGTGATGATGGTCTAAATATTCCTTTGTAACCCTTTGAAAATAAAGTCCGTTCGTTCGTTTGTTCTGGAATAAGATATAATGTACAGATGTGTTTATGTTTTATTTATACATAACTATGTGGTTTACTTTCACTTGTAAATTATTTTGGTTATAATTTATTGAGTATCTCTTGAGCGTCATATGACAATGGTAAATGGAAAAGGTTTACTTTAAGTGCAGTGCATGAACTCAGTAGCACTGGCGAGGATCCTGAAATACTTTGGGTACATTTTGAACTCCGAATTTAGCCAGGGCTGCGCGGTTAGGCTACTCTTTTTCAAATTCCAACTGCCAAGGTATATTTTTTTTTTACAAACGCAACAATGCAAACGGGTGTCCAGTCTTACTACCCAGGGACCAGGGGAAATTTTTTAGTAGTCCACGTGAAAAATCCCAGCCTTCACCAGATTTGAACCCGGAACCTCTAGCACTCGAGGTGGATGCCATCTCGAGACCACTTAGCTCCCCTTAATAAACATAAATATAGTAGTGGAAAGCCTGGAAGATGATTCAATGGCAAACCAAAATGGTGTTTAAAAAAAAAAAAAAAGACAAAGCTGAGGAAACGGCAAAGGATTAACAGACTTTCCTGCTGAGATGAGTGGTATTCTATAAAGGACTATTATATAAAGAGAAGCAACTTCTTCTTCTTCAGCATTATGAGCTCTTCAAATATTACCTTCGATTCATCTCTCTGGTTGGTCTTCTCTTTCCAGTTGGTGACACTAAGTGTTTGCAGGTCTGTCTGGATGTTATCTCTCCATCATCTTCTTGGTCTGCCTCGTGGTCTACGGCCATTCATCTCATTTGTGTATACAGTTTTTACTTCTCTGTCATCTGACATTCTTTCAATATGCCCCAACCTTTTCTTCTTCTTCTTCTTCGCCTTCACCAGCTGTACACTCTAGCAGAAAGTTCTGGTTGCTCGTCCACTAGTGAACTGCAGTCCTGCTTCAGAACCTAAGTGTTGCGTGTGCATCAGTTTTACAGATCTCATTCTCTTGAATACAGACTGTTGGTTCCTTGCCTCTCCGGCAGATGCACTCCGATTTCAAAATAAGCTCCCCAATTAGTTGACTCTTACGACATGCTTTTGGGGAGGCAGTGAGTCTATTCTTGTTTTCCCCATAATGGGGCCCCGGAACCCACACGGGGGCCAAACCATTTCAGTCTATTAGCTCTCATGATGCCAGTGATCAGTGGTGATTCAAACATATTATAAATTTCGCTGTTGCTTCTCACTCTCTATTCACCGCTGTGTGCGTGAAAGAAGAATAAACTAAACAGAAAATAAGAATTTATTCAACAGTCCACTATACAAGCATTACAAATTGGAGAAATGCACATGTAACATTATAAGATTTGTTATACAATTATTTAAGGGTAAAGACTTGTAATTAAAACTGCATTATTTAAGATATCAGGAACGAGTTTAAGTTTACTCAGGAGCCAACATTTTGAAAATAGGGATCATGAGCCAGTGGCCTGAGCCCCAAAATATAAACATCCCTTATGTAATACAACTGGCAATGATACGCAGGCCATTTGCTAGGCCTCAGTGGGCCACCAGTTGAATAGGCCTGCTTAAATGTTTCAATTAACCCCATTTACATTCAATCATTATGTGAAAACAATTGATTTCACCTTATTTTGTTCACTGATTTTACAGCGAGCACTGATCAGAATTCTGGTTACTCCAGCATGCCCATATCTTGCAGCAGTGTGTAAAGCAGTATCCCCATACTGTGGAGAGAAAGAAAACAGTTCACTGGAGCATAAAAACTTATTTTTATAATAAATTCACAACGGTCACTACTTACAAACTTTTTATTAACATTAACTGTCTGATTGCTTTTAAATATGTGATATATGCTTTTCTTGCTCTTCTTTTCTAAAAAAGACATTACTTGTGTTGCCCTTGTAAAGAAATTCTTAAACTGGCCTATCTATCTTTAACAGGACATTTTATAAAATGATGTGTGCCTGTTCTAACAACACCTACTAAAACATATATGTTGTAGGCCTGTTTTTAATGTTCAAATGTTTTCAGTATATATGGTCTATATAGTTTCATCTATAAAATTTTAATATGAGCAGTGCAGTAATAGTAATTTAATTAACTACATCCTGTGAAACCCTTATTAAGAAAAGAGAAGTACAGTAGAACCTCGCTTAATGAGCACCTCTCATAACGAGTAATTCGCATAACGAGCAAAACAAATTTTAAAAGAATGACTTGCTTAATGAGTGACGTTTCGCATAGCGAGTGGCGAGGAGAGGGGAAGTCTCTGATTGTGCGCTTGTTACATCAGTCTGTGTTTAGCACTCGTTCCAGTAGCATCATGGTGTCGCTTGTGATCACACATTTGTTCAAACTTGTGTTATATGTGATATATGAACATGAATCCTCCAGGCCTACAAGATGACCTCCCTGAAGAATTCAAGTTCATCAAGATCCAGTTTCTGCCTCCCAACACCGTTCCGTTACTCCAGCCCATAGACCAGCAAGTTATTTCTTACTTTAAGAAGCTCTATACACTTAAGCACTCTTCGAGCATTGTTTTCAGGTGAATGAAGGGATCAACCTCAGTCTCAAAGAGTTTTGGAAAAATCACTTCCACATCATTGCCTGTCTCAAGATGAACGACAAGGGGAAGGGGTTACCAAGAGAGCCCTAACTTCTGCTTGGAAGAAGCTTTGGCCCGAGAGCATTGTCGATTTGGGACACTTCCATGAGGTACAAGGTGGAAGAGAAGAAGAAGTAGAAGGGATACTGAAGTCATCAAATCTGTCATTGAAATTATTCTGAAGCTTTTTTAAATAATTATATAGATATATCGGTTAAGGTTGCAGAGTCCAGTGTTGAAAAAATAAAATAGCAAGCATGGTTTTAAATTAGGCATAATTGGTGATATAAATCAATATTTCAGTGTCCAATCATGCACAGATCCCTGAAAAACATTTCCTATTGACACATTCGACACAACTGATTTTTGAAGATTTATACAGAAACATTGATTGTTTTTCTTTTTTTCTTTTTAATAACTACATTTCACTAGTTTGGCACTGATTGGCGGGCCACTTGCCAGGCCTCAGCAGGTCAGATTTTGCCTGTGTGCCACCAGCTGAATAGCCCTGTCCTAGTGCATCGAACCAGATCAGATAGGCAAGACATGTCACTGAAATAATGGAGTGGTGTGAACAGACTGAGTCAAGGTGAACCCTCATAGATAAAAAGCTGGGTCAGGACATGGAATAATGTACCTTATGGTTCTGTTCATCCGGTAAAAGATCTGGCTGGGGATTTTCAGCTAGAGTGAAGGGAAAAATTGTGGCAGAACAAAATAGTGCTTTTTCATCTACAAATTCAAGCATGAGTATGGAGGTGGAGGCAAGCACTGCAGCCTTGAAGGGTTTGATGCCTATGACTATGATGAATATAAAGGATTTTCAGTTGCCTTTTTTGCAACAATTTACAGCCACATGATAATGATTATTATTTCAGACAAAGTAAACCACTTTTATTTTTCTTCAAATGTGTTCTCCGTTCAATTTTGTGCAAAAATACGAAATATGATAAATGTTTGTTGAATATTTTTTGAAGATATGACATTTTTATTAGTCTATATAAAAAGATTTTTCAGTTGCCTTTCTTTGCACCAATCTACAGCCACATGATGATGATGCAAAACAGAATAAACGTCTTTTTTTTCATTGAAATTTGTTCTTCATCCAATTTGGTGCAAAAATACAAAATATTGTGAGATTATATCAAATAGTTGTGAAGCTTTGGCTTTTTTAGTAAACACTAAAATATGTGGTATCTGGGGAAATGCAAGCGTTAATTAGTTTGGTAGTCAGTGGCTTAAAAGAAATAACATGTATAAGAGTGTGTGAATGTAGAAATCAGATGTAGATCTAACAAGGGGCGAGTACGAGGGGAAGCAAATGCCCTTTGTATAATGAGTGAGGGTACGATCAGCATCAATATTTTGAGAATTTGCTGCAGGAGATGGAGCACCTATGTGTATGCCTGGTGTGCTTTAATGTTGATACTTAAATCTGTAATCAGCATTCTGCACAAAGTTCAATGCACTAGAAATGAACCAAATTTTGTGTAAACCTGAATCACATAAGCCGTTAAATATTCATTTCTGAGTAGGTTTCTAATTTGAAATGTTTTCCCCAACAGTAGAATATTTGACATTTCAATCTGCAACTGCTGTCCTCACAAATTTAAATTTTCACTCTTTCTCAAGAAGTCTAGACATCCAATCCACTATTGCACGATCAAGGAGTACACCATACTTTTTCATTTTGTAACAATCCTATGTCCTCCACAGCTGACACACTGTACCTGGTCTGACTGAATTAAAACAGAACACTGTACCTCCAAGTCACTCTATACCTTCCATTCAAGCATCACAAGGATACATGTACCCCTGAAAACAGTCAATGCATATAACTGTTTTCCCTAATATCACCAAAGAAACGTACATTGTTTTTGATGTCTGGATTACAGCCTGCATACAGTAAAACTCTGGAGCATTCATTGTGTCCATTCTGAGCAGCCAGATGAAGTGCTGTAAAACCAGCCTAATAGGATAAAATATAAACAACCTATTACCGCTTGTCTCATCATGTAATGTTAAAAAAATCTTAAATTAAATAATCTTAAAATGTCCTACATGTAAACTTTAGAATACATCAAAAGCCTCTTAAATAATATATAACAAGAATTGGCTGGCTGAGTTTAGTGACTGGGAAATGTTCCAGATAACTGAGTTTTTTTAACAGTTGTCTGATACATTAGCATTTAGATCATCTGGTTTCTGAAAGCCCCTTGAGAACTCTATTAGTGTCAACTCAAGGTGGACTGTGCAGCAGATTTCTCTCGTCAACCAGTACCCAGGTGCCATCTCCATGTGGATGTCGTAGCAGAGTTCCCGACCCAGCCAGTACCCAAGTGCCATCTCCATGTGGATGTCATAGAAAAGTTCTCACCTCAACCAGTACTTAACTGCCATCTCCAGACATACGGTATGTGGCACGCTCGGTGACTTTGGAATGTCTTTCCTCAACCTACTTTTTTCTATGTATTTCGACTACCAGAACAAATCTATTTAATTCTCCTGGACTGCTGATGTAAAGTGTTAAGGTACAGATAAGACTGAGCAGGTAGACCTAGTGGCACCAGTGAAAGTGAAAGCTCCTACTTAGTGTCTGGAGTTTTTGCTTGCAGAAGTGAGGTGTCAGATAATTATCTCCTAGCCAGACCTTTAGGAGCAGATAACCCAGGCTAATTGTTATTATCTCCCACTGAGGTTACCCAACATGAGTGCAGGTCAGATCGCCATTACTGACATGGTCTGGTGGAGGTGTTAGTAGACAGAATCTGGCAGGTTGAAGAAGGGGGAAAAGGTGTGACTTTGCTTATGAGCTCTGGCCGGCTTGATGGACCAAGAGAATGTAACCGTGGGAATGCAAACAAGTGTTGTACAGTCCTGACTGACAGTGAATAGATTTACCCACAGGGAGGAGCTGTGACATCCTTGAATGAGAGTGGTTTTAGGAGTAATGTAGGAGGAGCTTAAAAGAAGTTATAAAAGGGTGGACTCTAGGGCTGGGAAGGGAGACTCTGCCATCAGCACACCATCTGTTGGGCTTAAACCCTAAGCTTGAGATAGAACTTTTGGCATTGTGTTTTCATTTTCCAGTTCCCACATTAGGCAGGGACTAGTAGGCATCCATTCTTTGCCTACCGTCTGCGTGTAAAGACCTGCTTGAAGCAGCGAGGACGACAAACTGGAATAGGATAGGCAGGGTCTCAAACTGAGAACTGTCCAAGGTTTATTTTCTCCAATTTTATAAGTTATGTATAACTTTCATATGAATTAATTTCATCAGTAACACCATCTTCACTCTACTAGCCTAAACAAGTTCATTTTATTTTTGGTTAGATTTTTAAAATAAAATCTTGTTCATGTTGTTATTTTTTTTTTTTTTTTTTTTTTTTTTTTTTTTTTTTACGTATCCAGAAACCATGAGTTGTAAACTCTTTGGCTCGGTACTATGGATATCGCAACCCTTCGGCATTGATTCCATTACAGGTACCGTTAATCTGGGAGAAATGTGGCTTTTCTGCCTACCCCCTGGAGTGAACCCGGACCACAAGGAGTTCGTCACCCGGCCGCCGCGAAAGTCAGGTTTAACCAACTTCGCTAGAGAGCCGGGCATTCATGTTGTTATAAAATAGTTGGGTAAACTGTGTACTTAGGTTCAAGTGTCTTTGTGCATACTAGTTTACTTCAGCTCACAATTATGTAAATCACTTGATAGGGGCTTTTGTTACAAATTAATATCAGGAGAGGAGAAAGTCGGAGGGGTTAACTGTGTATTTTGATATTATCTCATTGGGTTCATCTTGATATCTATCTATCCCTTCTCCTATTCTTGTGGATACTTTCATTTGATGAAACGAGCCACTTGCTGTTTTCTTGGTTATCCAGGACTTCTAGCTTGGATATTAGTCCAGTTTCTCGTTTGGGTGGGCACTGTTGGGGTTCAAACCCACACACTCACTATATAAGTGTATTTACCCACAGGGGTTGGGGAAAATTAAGGCGCTCTCCGGGATTACAACCTGACATGACACTCCCTAACCAGTACCCAAGTGCCATCTTTAGACAGAGGGTGTAGCAAAGTTCTTGGCCCAGCCAGTACCCAAGTGCCATCTCCAGACAGATGGTGTAGCAAAGATCTCTCCCAAACCAGTACCCAAGTGCCATCTCCAGACAGATGGTGTAGCATAGATCTCTTCCCAACCAGTACCCAAGTGCCATCTCCAGACAGACAATGTAGCAGAGTTCCCGACCCAGCCAGTACCCAAGTGCCATCTCCCTGTGGACAGTATAACAGAGTTCTCACTGCAGCCACTATCCAAGTACCAACTCCAGGTGTACAGTGTAGCAGAGTTCTCCTTCCTCTCTTCAAGTCCACAAATTAGCATAGTGAGCAAAGACTTTAAAGAGATATATTAACCCTTTTGCCCCATAAAAATTTCAAAACACAATATTTTTCAAAATTATGTCACTGAGATATGCATCATTATAAGTTTCTAAAAATCTACCGTAAGAAGGTAGAGGATAAGAAGAGGTAGAAGAAATCTGATCTGTTTTTATAAAAATCCAGAGGGTTCTTCCTTTTTTGTGTTCACCAGCAGTAAGCTCCAGTGAAAAGTTCTGATTGTCCATTACTGAGCTTTGGTCTCATTCCCTGAGTCGTGTGTGCACATCCATTATTGGGCTTTCGTCTCATTCCCGAGTTGTGTGTGCACATCCATTATTGTGCTTTGGTCTCATTCCCTATTTTGTGTGTGCACATCCATTATTGGGCTTTCGTCTCATTCCCGAGTTGTGTGTGCACATCTATTATTGTGCTTTGGTCTCATTCCCTGAGTTGTGTGTGTACATCCATTATTGGGCTTTGGTCTCATTCCTTGAGTTGTGTGTGTACATCCATTATTGGGCTTTATCTCATTCCTTGAGTTGTGTGTGTACATCCATTATTGGGCTTTATCTCATTCCTTGAGTTGTGTGTGTACATCCATTATTGAGCTTTGGTCCCATTCCTTGAGTTGTGTGTGTACATCTATTATTGGGCTTTGGTCTCATTCCTTGAGTTGTGTGTGTACATCCATTATTAGGCTTTGGTCTCATTCCTTGAGTTGTGTGTACATCCATTATTGGGCTTTGGTCTCATTCACTGAGTTGGGTGTACATCCTTTATTGGGCTTTGGTCTCATTCCTTGAGTTGTGTGTGTACATCCATGTAACAGATCTGGCTAATCTGTAAAGTGTAATCTGTAATGGTTCCTTGCCTCTCTGCCAGATGCATTCTGACCTTGAAGGAAACCCCTAATTAGTCAAATCTTTTGACTTTCAGTGGGTCTACCTATGTACCAAGCAGATAGGCCGGCTTGCTAGCTATTGCATCATCACAGAACCCCCCCCCCCCTTCCCAGTAACTAAAAAGATGGATTTTCATATTCAGAGTCATTATTTTGCAGAGGTTCCTTTTTTTCAATGAAGGGAAGTAATGACTGACTACAAACAGAGCATTCATTCCCTTTGACTAAGGAAACAGGTGTACTGTTGACACAGCAACATAAAGCAAAGTGACTTCATGATGAGTTTTTTATGATGGATGTCACAATAAAAAAAAAATGTAAATTTGTTCACCCCAAAACTGCATTTTTATTCTTGTTTTTGTGTGGTAAATATAATCACAACCTTTACATCTACACACTATGCAGCTGCAATCAGATTCAAAGCTATTATACAGGCAGTGGAAAAACTACCCAAAGATGTTATGTCATCAAAAAAGTACAAGTTGGAAAACTTACTTTCTCAGGGTGATTGAGTTATATTTAATCAGGTCAGGATACAGTATAGTAGCTATGTACTGGATACAGTATAGTAGCTATGTACTGGATACAGTACAGTAGCTATGTACTGGATTGTCACAAAACGATCTCAGTGGTTCCAGAAGTTAGTACTTGTAATAAGTTTTTCTGGTTCTAAAGAGAGAGGATTATATTTACTCTGCCCTTTACCCTAATATTACTTTAAACCAAATTGATTTAAAATGTTTCCAGTCCTTCTCCGAGACCAAGCCACTGCGCTTTGTTTAAAATTACCTAACACTACATAATACAGCCCGCTGGTTCAGACTAGGGATGTAGGTTTGATTCTCACGCCAGTGTCAGAATGTTATCTCCTAACACAGCCTGAGTGGGGCCCTTTTGAACGGGGGAATTGAGTGGACGCTAGACATTGTGGAGCCGGGAGGTCGGAGTTTCGCAAGTCAGTGTAATTCTTGGCAGAACAGGTGTTTGGCAATTAGGAATGTTTGATCTGGGTCAAGTAGTAAACACAATGGCTTCATGGACCGTTTTCACACCGGCTAGTTAGATTCGTTGTAAACTAGATTGGGTCACTTAAGACTGTTTGCTCTAGGGATGTCAGTCCAGAATTGACTGACAGGCCACTTGTTAGCTAATTTGATCTGATAGGTACTTCAGAGGCGTGGCTTAAGTCATCATCTTGAGGGTTGGGTAGAACCGAGGAAAGGGAGGAGTTTAATTTGGACAATAGATTGATACTTATACTTCGAGCCTGTGGAATTCCCGTCATTAATCGCAGCCTGCCGGCAAACAAACACAGGTCGACGTAAAAGTATTTTACGTCGCATTCTGGTTTGGCGATTGATGGAAAGTTCCTAGCGCCCATGTGATGATCAGTCCATGAAGTAGACTACATTGTGTTAGACTCGGCCAGCGGAGAACGAGGTGGAGAACAAGGTGGAGAACGAGGTGGAGAAACAGGCAGAAACAAGCAGGGAAGAAGTTGGAAGAGAAGGAAGAGCTTGACAGTGCTCACGGCTGTCAGAGGTTCTATGATAACTAAGTTATGTCATAAATTGTTCATACGTTATCACCTTCATCACAACATTCTAATCCCAGGTGCTGTTTTCTCCCTGAAGCATTTCATCACTATCTATTATAACAATAATGATGACTAAGGTCATACTCTGATTGCTAGGTTAATAAATCAAATATATGGTCTTATCCTGCATCAGTTTTTGTAATTCCAAATGTCTGTTCTTACATGTTTAACTAAACTGTTAAGATAGAATACCATTTGGTGGGGGCTCAAATAATATGATAATAATTCTTTAATTATTAATAATAACACCGGGAGAAGGTAGATGGCGGAGGAATCATTTGCCCTGTCTAATAATTCATTAAGTATAATGCTATAGACATCTAATATTCCTTTCCTTCTCTTGTGGGTACCAAGTGCAGCTAATGTTAAAGTACTTAACGAGCCAATATGGTTGTTTTCTTGGATATCCAGGACTTTGTCTGAGAGCAACATAGCTCGGATTTTAGTTCCGTTAATCTGGTGGAGGGAATGTGTTGAGAGGAAAATCCCTACTCAACATTTAAAACATTTTATCCACGCGTCACGTCACATGGATACAGTATAGTAGCTATGTACTGACTGGGATTAAGCTTACGGAAGTAACAAATTCCTCAATAGGCTTTACATATTTCAAGAGACACCAACCCAGTGCTCAGAGAGATATATGAGGGCAAGTACCTGCTGTCCTACTAGGCTTGTCCACCTTGTGATAGAAGGTAGAGTGATGTCTTGACACTGAGGTTATTAATGACTATACAAAGTGAACTGAATAAGCAGATGATGACCAACAAGGGCTATGCCAATGAGTAACATGAGTGATTTGTGTGAGAGGCAGTTAATTATTAAATAAAACTGTGAGACGATGACCGAATTTCAACCTGAGGACTGTAATAAGTGAAATGTACTGGTCAGATGTTGGAGAAATATTTCTACAGATAATTATTTTGGGAACCATGGTAAAGATAAGCTCGCTTGCCTCCCAGTTTAAAGTTTGTGTTTTTAAAAGTAATTCTGTCCTGCACATGCAACCACACCATTATAGTTATGTACTAACCTTGTTCACAAGACACACATTACAGTTGTATTTCACTAAAAGCTCTGCTGTCTGACTAAATCCATTCCAACATGCCTCGTGGATAGCTGCATTCCCATGCTAATAAAGACAATTATTTAAGAATTAACTTAAATTACCTGAATTACCAAATTCCTACAGAATTCAGTCATACTATGCAAGTGATTTGGCAAAAATCTCTTTGTGAAACTTATTTGCATTAATATCCTTTGATAAAATGACTTGGTATTGAATACTCACATTATGCCCAAAGACTAGTTAATTTACTTAAACTGTTTGTTTGATAAAAAAAAATTGTTTCACAATAGTATGTAAAAAACATGTATGCTGATGTTTAAAAATGGCACTGAAAAAATTCCATAATCAAACAGGTGGTAGAACATTAGGAACCTCATTCTTCATTACATGTCAACTGCTGCTATAATCTTGAGTGCATTGAGTCCCTATTAGAACTTTGCAGCGGCATGCAGTTTGATGTGATAAGATCAGAAAATACTAAAAGGACTTGAGGTCCAACAAATAGACAAGATAACATGCAAATACAGGAAGTGATTTCAATGCTAAACTGAAATGTAAAAATAAGATTATGAAGTTCTCAATTTCAAAGTGGTTTATGAAGGAAGTTCTCAATTTCTTAATCATGTGGCCAGGGAAAGCCCTGAAACTGGCTTTTCTGTTGTTGCACAGCATCACGAGGTCTTGTGTACGAATATATTTACTAAAAAAAACATTTAGAGGGTATTTTTGTGGACGAAGTGGTTTTTTTAAAGCCATGTTGACATTGCAGTTTCCAAATAATCATCAGTAATGGAGGTCACAGCATGAGTCACCCAATTCATGTGTTTGTTTAGGCTCAAGGGAATGTACTCCATATAGTCTTCACTCTGTTAATTTTAACTGATTATCCCCTTTATATATCTTTACATAACCACCCCCCCCCCCTGTGTCCTGTTCTAAGGTGTAGAAGAATAACTTGCTCTGGTCTGTCCCTAATATGGTAATCGTCTTGTGCCAGTTTTGGTTGCTTTCTGATTAATTTGATTATTCTCTTCTTCTAATGATAAGAAATTGTTACTTTAGGATGTTTTTCATTTGCACCTTTGTTATCTAGTTTATCAGCTCCCTCATTTCCAGGAACTCCACAGTGAGATGATATCCACTGCATAGTTATACCCTACACCGGTTTCCAAGTTTGGACAGTAATAAAAGATAATTTTCTTCATGTATCATCGATCATATTAGTTATTTAATTTAAGATAACTTGATTCAAATGCTGAATCAGTTTACATCAACAAAGTTTACATAAGATTTATCTAAATGATCAACTGAACCTTAACATTTGATGCAAACGTTTTACAACACAATAAAATTGCACATGTATTACCTCATCTTGTACATCTATATAGCAACCCGCATCAAGCAGCATCTGTACTGTATCTGTTGCTCCTTGTGATGTTGCCTTGAGCAGTGGTGTACAGCCCATCTAAAAATAATCAAGGACAAACATACATTTTAAATATTTTAAAGTACTTTGGATTTCAACATGTATTTCCAAACAACAGTACGATGTGTTTATGAACACAGCAGTAAGAAGAGCAAGAGGTAGAACTGTATATCTCCTTGACACATGTAGTGGTAAAAGCAGTAAATGAATACTTAGGACATTTATGAAAAAAGTTTAAACAGGACCTGCTGTGAAATATTTGCCCAAATCTCCTCCCTATTAGTTTTAATATCAAGTGTATAGCTACATTTTGCTACTGCATTACAGTTATGTCAAACAGCGGTTGTTGGTTTCCTACCAAACTGGTCTAAAAAAATACCCTCATTGTCTGAGAAAAGCCACCAACTTCACCATGCGAGACAAAGCTAGAATTGATATTATTGACAGACTGTAGGAACGACACCATGCAGCAAATCCACTAAGAAACAAAATCAAATGGTTTGGTCATCTAGTAAGATTGCAGCCAGAACAACTACCAATGCAAGTGCTTCACATGAAAGGATCTGAAGTGAAAGTAAGAGGTCACCCTAGGAGATGATGGACAGATTACAATAAAGAGCTTCTACATCGACATGGATTGACAACAGCCACTCCTGCCCATCAAACAATGGATCTAAACTGTTCCTCCCCATGACACTTAATAGCAAGTGGAGACTAATGATGATGAATACCTTCACTAACTTTCATTGATCACAGATCTATCTGTGTTATTTCACCCTGAAATTCACTTTTGCCTTAAATTATTCCTTTTAAATGATAAATTTGGGCGAGGACAGGAGTGGTTCAAACTGTTGAGCAAGTTTCAGACTTGTGTAGGGTTCTAACAACTTTAGGTTGTGAGTGCAGGGACTGGCCAACTGGTGCTGCAGAATCAGAGGTTCTTCCAATGAATCATGACAATTCATACCAAGGTGTTGTGATTATCTATACAGATGGCTCTGTATTGAGGGGCAGAGGAAGTGCGTGGGGGTTCATGACAGGAGATCCGCTAACAAGGTTTCCTACCCACTGGTGACCCAATGATAATTATCTTAGGTTTCCTACCCACTGGTGACACACTGATAATTATCTTGGGTTTCCCATCCACTGGTGACACAATGATAATTATCTTGGGTTTCCCATCCACTGATGACACAATGATAATTATCTTAGGTTTCCCATCCACTGATGACACAATGATAATTATCTTAGCTTTTCCATCCACGGGTGACACAGTGATAATTATCTTAGGTTTCCTACCCACTGGTGACACAATGATAATTATCTTGGGTTTCCCATCCACTGGTGACAGTGATAATTATCTTAGCTTTTCCATCCACGGGTGACACAGTGATAATTATCTTAGCTTTCCCATCCACTAGTGACAGTGATAATTATTTTAGGTTTCCAATCCACTAGTGACAAAGTGATAATTATCTTGGGTTTCACATCCAGTGATGATAGTGATAATTATCTTAGCTTTTCCATCCACTAGTGACAGTGATAATTATCTTAGGCTTCCCATCTATCTGTGACATGATAACCATCTTATGTTTCCTATCCACTGGTGACAACGTGATAATTATCTTAGGTTTCCTGTCCACTGGTGACAACGTGATAATTATCTTATGTTTCCTATCCACTGGTGACAACGTGATAATTATCTTAGGTTTCCTGTCCACTGGTGACACAGTGATAATTATCTTAGGTATGCCATCCGCTGGTGATATTTCTATGTCAAATGGATAGTAACAAAGGAATGTAAATGTTCCTGTATGATTTACAGTTCAAGAGACAATTTCTCAGTTTCTGAGCTAATTAGGTTATGTTATCACAATAAATGCCACTGCATAATGGGCATTCACATGTATGCTTGGTTCTCTGATGCAGCAGCCATCTAAAGGTACCTCAACTGATTGTACATTAGTTGAGGTACAATATATAACCATACTCTTGACAGGGAAATGTGAAACATCTATAGTAAAGTTTACAGTAATGAGGAAGGAGGGGTCACTAACCAAATGTGATATGAGAAATACCAAGGGCCACTACTATGCCAGCAATCAGCCTAGAATAAAGGCTAAGTAATCCTATCAGAAATAATCACCTTTAGTGTATGTAAGGCTGAGTAATCCTAGCAGATATAATCCCCTTTAGAGTATGTGAGGCTGAGTAATCCTACCAGACATAATCCCCTTTAGAGTATGTAAGGCTGAGTAATCCTACCAGACAAAATCCCCTTTAGAGTATGTAAGGCTGAGTAATCCTACCAGACATAATCACCTTTAGTGTATGTAAGGCTGAGTAATCCTACCAGACAAAATCCCCTTTAGAGTATGTAAGGCTGAGTAATCCTACCAGACATAATCACCTTTAGTGTATGTAAGGCTGAGTAATCCTACCAGACATAATCACCTTTAGTGTATGTAAGGCTGAGTAATCCTACCAGACATAATCACCTTTAGTGTATGTAAGGCTGAGTAATCCTACCAGACATAATCACCTTTAGTGTATGTAAGGCTGAGTAATCCTACCAGACATAATCACCTTTAGTGTATGTAAGGCTGAGTAATCCTACCAGACATAATCACCTTTAGTGTATGTAAGGCTGAGTAATCCTACCAGACATAATCACCTTTAGTGTATGTAAGGCTGAGTAATCCTACCAGACATAATCACCTTTAGTGTATGTAAGGCTGAGTAATCCTACCAGACATAATCACCTTTAGTGTATGTAAGGCTGAGTAATCCTACCAGACATAATCACCTTTAGTGTATGTAAGGCTGAGTAATCCTACCAGACATAATCACCTTTAGTGTATGTAAGGCTGAGTAATCCTACCAGACATAATCCCCTTTAGTGTACACAAATCCTTTGAAAACTGCCACCAGTTAATGATAATAATGGACCCAGTGGGCCAACAGCAGAATCTCTATTTTGAGATTAAGGGAAAAGACATACAATCCTGTGACTAGACTTCCCTAGAAGTCAGCCTGTGTTGCAACTGCACATCAGATTGTCATGCAGAGTGACCACACAATTGATGATAAAGCTGTTAATGATGGAGCAAAAGCTTTTTCATCTGGAAGTGACAGGACATTCTAGATTGTGAAAATGGTGACACCGTTGTCCTCAATAGTGTGGGTTTGTGGGTGTGACCTGTGTAACGATCACAGCAGAAACTACTATCCCACAAAATTCAAAGGAAGCTAGCAGCACATCAAAGTCATGTTCACTAACTCCCATGAGGGGGTGGGGGGTGCATTTAAAGGATGCAGCACGAGTGCAAAACTGTTTCTGATTAATTATTTGTTGTCCATATCAACACCCTAGCATAATGGTTCGACCCATTCATGCTCTGTCTGATGCAACATTCATCTCAGTGTCTCCATGCTCACCTTACTGGTAGGAACTGACTGGCATATCTTCTTATTTTGCCCAGCAATCATCTCGTACCTCATGACCATATCTAGCAGGTTGAGAATACATCACATGGCGTGACATGCACCCCAGGATCGGTCTCATAGCTTCATATTGCACCACTCATGGGAGGTAATTAGCATGACTTTGATGTGTTGCTTGCTTCTTTTGACCTTAAAGATCATGGGATACCATGTGCATCAATACTACTTGAAGGTCATCTGTCACCTCTGAGATGCTGTTTGTTACAAAGGACTTGATCTGTTGCCAATTGGAGCTTGTCAGCTCCATTACAACAATTCACCCATCTATTCTTTGAATGTGAATAATATTTTCCTAACCAATCACATTTTTTTGGCTTGTGATATACTTTATGCTACTATGCTACACTACCCCACAATATTGAAGTATATCTGACATTCTCTAGAATGCATTATTTCCTTTTCCCGTGAAGGTTCTGAGGCCCATTTTGTGTGAAAAAATTTAGACTGACTGCCCCCTTAACAAGCATGTCCTAAAAGGTGACTAATTAGGGATTTTCTAAAGCTGGATATGTGGGGCATAACGGTGCAGATATCAAGTTTAGCAGTAGAATTCAACATAAAGGACTAACAACTCTTGTAAGGGCAAATGTAGAAAAAGTATTTTATTTGTGCCTTTCAGTCTGATAACTTATTTAATTGAAGAGATACAAATAAGAGCAATATATATATTTCCTCAATGAATATATTGCAGACCTTAATGAATATCACTGCGAATGTGTTTTCAACTGTTTAATTATAATGTGCAATATTTCAGCGAGAATAAATTTGATCACGAACTACAAGAAACACAAGCGGGTTTTAGATGTGGCAGAGGAACAAGAGACCATATTTTTAATATCAGAGTCATCCTAGAGAAGTGTACGAACGAACGAACAAACATACTGTATCTTCAAAGGGTCACAAATTAGGCATGCAGGCCCGTCTCACATTTAGCCCTGCTAAACACCCATCTTTCACACATAAGTTGTATTTTATCCATAAAGCATGTTATGTTCATGTAATAATATGTGTATTACGAATATCAAGTCAAAAATAAAAGCATGGGTGGTAAAATGAATGTGCACGTATGTGCTCGCATTCACAAACAAACCCATTCACTCACTTAAACACACACTTAGGCACCCAATGCACACATCCACATCCACATACACACATACATGCACATACATACATACATGTGCACGTACACAAATACATACATACATACATACATACATAATTCATACATACAAACATACATGCATACATTCATACACACACACTCATACACAGTCACACACAAACACACTCTCAAGAACAAACAATCTAAGACACACATGCAAACAACCCAGACACACACACACACACACACAAACACCCATAACAGCACAAATAGACACCTACAAACACACACACAGATGCACACAGACATAAACCCACACAGACACACACACAGCCACATGCACACACACACAGACAGACACACACAGGCATGGACACACACAGACACACACAGGGACATACGCAAGGCTCACATATACACAGAAACACACATAGACACGCACACAGTCGCACACGCAGACACTCATACACACACAGACATACATGCAGACACACAAACCAACACAAACAGATACACACACAGACATTATCAAATAGACACACCCATAGAGACACACACAGATGCACACAAAGATACACACACAGACCCACCTACAGACTCATAATAACACACATAGACACACACACGCAGACACACACAAGCAGACACACACAAGCAGACACACACATACTTACACACACATACTTACACACACAGAGGCACACACACACATACAAACACACCCACAGATGCACAAACACACACAGACACACACACACACAGAAAATAAAAGATATATCTTTATACTTGTTTCATAGACTACAGAAAGGCATTCGTCTGTGCGCAACACCATAAGCTATGGCATATAATGAGAGGTGTACTTATTGGAATCTCTTTACCATGAACAACAAGCAGCAGTTAGAGTAACTGGCGAAACATCAGAATGGTTTGAATTGCAGAAAGGAGTAAGATAGGACTGCATTCTTTCTAGTTCCCTCTTTAACATATATGCTGAAAATGTTATGAGAAATGCCATTAGCGATGAGGCATGTGAGAGCATTAATTGACTTAAAATTGGAGGTAATCCTATCCCAGAACTTGCATGCAACACTTTTCCTTTCAAATAGTGTACAAGGTTTAGAATAATTAATCCTGATCGTCTAAAAACAGTACAACAAAGAAGTGAATCCATTTCTGAATTTAAAAAAACAAACAAAAGTTATGTCTTCAGTAAATACAGCAAATCAAAGACATTTCACAATTGAAAATGAAGAAATAGCAAATGTAACAGATTTAGAATACTTGGACTTCTTAGTGAACAACAGTAGCAACTGCTCAAAACAAGTCAGAAGAAGACTTGCATTAGCAATGCAGAGATCAAACAGCATGAAAAACCTATGGCAAATCACTAGTAAATTGGTTGAAGTAGAAATCTTCAGATCATGCATTTTTCCTGTGGTAACTTACGGTTGTGAATCCTGGACTCTCATTCAGTCACTGAGGAAAATGATTGGAGCTTTTGAATTGAAATGTTATAAAAATATTCTCAGAATACCATGGATAAAGAAAAGGAAAAACATCAATATTCTAAACGAGTTGAACATCAAGGAGAACTGGCAGATAAACAGCATCCTGTCGCGAAAGTTGAAGTATTTTGGCCACATCAAGCATCATGGTGGCTGGAAAAGACGGTGATGGAGGGTGCAGTTTATGGAAGGCGGGGCAGGGGTCGACCACCGCGAAGATGGATACAGGACATTGAAGATACATTGACACTGAAAGCACATGTGGGCCGGAGAGCAGGCTAGGGAAAGGGATACTTTCAGGCGTGCCGTGAAGAGAGCGACGTTCTGTAAAGGACTTGCTGATTGATGATGATGAATATTTCTACCTATACTAATCTTCTTCTTCTTCGCGTTCCCCAGCTGTACACTCTGGCGGAAAGTTCTGGTTGCTCGTCCACTACTGAACTGCAGTCCTGCTCCAGAACCTGAGTGTTGCGTGTGCATCAGTTTTACAAATCTCACTCTCTTGAATACAGACTGTTGGTTCCTTGCCTCTCCGACAGATGCACTCCAACTTCAAAGGAAGCTACCCAATTAGTCGACTCTTTCGACATGCTTTTGGGGAGGCAGTGGGTCTATTCTTGTTTTCCCCACAATGGTGCCCCGGAACCCACAAGGGGGAGCTATGCTAATTTAAAGTAACTGGTAAAATATATATTAAGTAATTTCATGAAGACTTAAATGTGTAGATTACCATATCTTGCATGTTTACATCACATCCATGAGCAGCTAAGTATCTGCACACATCAGAATTACCTTCCTGGGCTGCATAATGCAAAGCATTACGTTGGTCCTATATTAACAGATTCACAAGTATATACTTTGTTAGGAAAGGTGAAATACAATGAGATTCTAACCAAGTATATACAAAGCACACAGCCATAAACAGATATAATACACAAACAGAAGTGGCCATGAGGAAAAACTTACCCAAAAAAACAACACATAAATTATACATATAAATTTTTGTTAATGAGGACTATGGATTTTGTAACAAACGCAAGAGAGTTTTCATTCTGCAAAAAGCCTAACTTTGTAAGGAAAAGTTATAATTTGGTATACAAAAGTTTTTTTTTTTAAACCCACCCAGATACTGATGAGAACCAGCAGAGCTAAGACATGTGCACCTTCAGTTTTAGTGAATTAGTTATTATTATGATGTGCAATAAGCAGCTACAGTTCACTATCTTACATGATAACCTGAATCTTGATCAGATTTGTGTTCTTGTTTCAATTTTTCTAAGTGAAGAGCCATCTTTGTATTTAGTTCCTTTTCCACCTTTGCTCTTATCCCATCAAGCTGTCACTAAGTTTCCAGATTATTTCTCCTTGCAACATGCTCAATAAATCTTTACTGCCTACATCTAATATCTCTGATCAGTTTACATTTGTTTTTAAGAGAACCACCTTATTTATTTGTCCATGCCTCCATGGTATTCTTTGATTCATTGTCACCAATCCTATTTCCACTGTCTTTAGATGTTTCTTAGATTGTCTCAGTATGTAACAACTGGAAAACGTACAGAGAAAGAGATAAGAGGTATGTGACAAGAGAAGACTTTCATGATGAAATATAGAAATATCAGCAACTGACCTAATACATTTTGTTAGATATCACAAGGTGTGGAGAAGCCTGTTTAACAAAACCATCTGGCAAAGAACTTAATTATTAATACCTTCAGTGAAAATAACTATCAATATTAAGTAGGCATTATGATAGCCAGTTACATGTACACATCTACTGTTATAAAGAAAGAGAACAAAAATTAAGAAAGTAGGAAATAAGGCCAAATAGTTGTTTTGGATAAGATATACACTCCAGGTAAAATAAGGGAGAAAGCAGCGGTAGCACAGTTGATAGCACGACTGTTGACTAGTCGGCTGCTCAGGTATCTGAGTCCCCCTTCAAGCATGAGTTTTTTCTCACAGAACTGTCTTCTCAGACCAACCAAGTGTTAAAATGCGTTCCAGGAAATTCCCTAGGAATAAATGTAGCTAATGTGATACTGGTCACATTATCCATCCACTTCTAACCGATCTAACAAAATATGACATCAATTGTTTAATTAACTAAGCCTTATGATCTGAAAATGGGTCCTATGCTTTACTTTTACCTCTATACAGATTTTACTGTTAATAATAAATATTCTGTACCGAAATTTCCAGGAAAAGCATGAGGAAGCAAACATAAAGAAAAGTTGATAATATCAAAGAGGCTGGCTCCACTTACAACCTGGAATGTAGAGACAGATGATGTAGTAAATTTTCTTACACTGTCAGGTTCTAAACTAGCTCCTGCTGCAAGCAATTCCTTGACTGCATGGATATCCCCCCTGCTTGCAGCAAATCGAAAGTTTTCAGACAATGTTCCTGGCCCTAAAGATACAGATGCTGACTGTCCAATGGGTAACATTTTTGAATTCATCTGCAAAAAAAAAAAAGCAATAATAACAGCATAGGATTCTGCCAAAGAGAAGGTGAAAGAAATGTTTGTGACCAGATAATTACCAAAATTACGAAGATAAAAAAATAATCTCCATATGTATATGTATAAAAAGACTGAGTAATCAAGGCTGTCCAACAGTGACCTTAAAATGAACACTGATAAGAAAGCCAAATATTTTCAACTGGATTCCATCCATATTAAAGGGATTGCATAAATACACTGTAAGCCCTATGTGATGTGTAATGGGACAACATAGTGGTTAATGATTAGAAAGGATTACCATCACAGCACCCCGGACAGATCCATAGGTGCTCCGATCTCTTCCCCCAAAAGCTCCACAAGTGTAAAACGACTGATGACGCCTGTTCTGTGTTGGTTAATGAAACATCTTGTCAGTTTAGTGAAATATTAATTTCTTGCAGCTCACCCGCATATCCATCAGTTAGACAGGGATACGGAGTCATGTCCTTTGGCGTGCTTCTTCGTTATGGTAAGTGCTGCGCATGGCATTGATTGATAATGGCACAACATGACAATGATGATGGTAATGATGATGACGATGATGATGATGACCACGACGATGATTATGACGATGATGTGAATAAATAACTTTAAAATTAATTCATAAACACTAGTGCTTCAAACAGTTTTTTTTTTAAATTTGTTGGTTGTGCATGGATATAAAAGCAAACTAATGTAGAGATCACAAAGAACCAGAGAATTAAAAGGTAAAGTTAACAAGGATGACAATAAACAGCCTGACTATACATCAAAAGATCACTGCCTGTATTTACCACTTTTGTGGTGTTAAAAAAAAAGGTGGGGGGGGGGGTATTTGAGCCTGAGGATTTAGGGCCACATGACTTATGCTGTCGCTATGGACTGTGCAGGTTAGGATTTCATTTTTGCCCATGCAGAAAATATCCCCAACCTTATAAAGGATTCAAACCGGGGTCTTCCGCTTGAGAGCTCAGCATTATAACCACCTGGCCAGCCACTCCTCACAGATTGGAATAAAACCCATGAACAAGAGGGACAAACGAGACTAGTATGTATCAAACAACCACTACTACAAGATGGAAGATAATATTAAAAGCAGAGGATACCACAAGAGCCTGAGATAGAAATTGTTTGTCAGACATGGACAGTCCTAGCAAAACATAAACATAAAAAAATTACACCATGTGAGGTGAGATGAGATGTAAAAGAAGTGTGGCAGGAAAAACAAGAAGCGACAGTGTCACCAGACAGTGTCACCAGACAGTGTCACCAGACAGTGTCACCAGACAGTGTCACCAGACAGTGTCACCAGACAGTGTCACCAGACAGTGTCACCAGACAGTGTCACCAGACAGTGTCACCAGACAGTGTCACCAGACAGTGTCACCAGACAGTGTCACCAGACAGTGTCACCAGACAGTGTCACCAGACAGTGTCACCAGACAGTGTCACCAGACAGTGTCACCAGACAGTGTCACCAGACAGTGTCACCAGACAGTGTCACCAGACAGTGTCACCAGACAGTGTCACCAGACAGTGTCACCAGACAGTGTCACCAGACAGTGTCACCAGACAGTGTCACCAGACAGTGTCACCAGACAGTATCACCAACGAAGGACTAAGAACAATGGTAGGCACAGTATCGGTAAATGATTTCAAAAAATATCAAATAATCAAATGATTTTGTCATCTGGTCAGAATAGAACAAAATCAGGTAGCAGCTAAAGCATACTACATGAGAACAGAAAGCTACAAGGCAAGAGGCTGACCAAGAAAGACATGGGCGGATGGAGTAAAAGAGACACTACATAAAAGCAATATGACATTACTACAAGCTTCACAACTAACAAAAGACAGGTCACTATATCTAACTCCTCTCTGTGACGCTTCATCGCATAAGCAGCAGCACAAAAGAAGAAGACTCATTCTTCTACAAAGTGGACAAAGGATGTGGCTAGTGGTAATACTTTCCATTCCATTTCATGTGTGTGTGTATGTGTGTGTGTGTGTGTATGTGTGCGTGCGCATGTGCATGAGTACGTGTGTGTGTGTATATATATATATATATATACAGAAAAAAAAGGGGGGTAACTAGTCTTCTGTATATATCCATTATATTTTAACATATTCTGTGTATGTGTGCGCGTGTGTGCGCACACACTATATACCTTTCCTTATAGTGAAGTATAATGGCCATTTTGTTTTACAAAGTATACAGGAAGTTTTAGATTATAGTGATGGAGAGCAAAGGATACATTGGATGTTTTATTTAGAAGTATCAAAGCCTCTCTCTTCCATCCTGAAGTAGGTGAGATAATGAAGAGTGCCCAGCTATTCATTCTGGTCATTATTTCCAATTTAGAGTGTTGAGAAAAGGTCTTCTGGTATTACTGACTGACTGAATTTCTACCCCACCAGGACATCACACAAGCGATAAACACCCGATGACACAAAGTGCCACCATGCGGATGAGGATCACCGTGGAGAGGTCCCAGAAACCGCGTTCAGACATTTGGCCATAATGATGACCTGCCTATATTGCGGCCCCTGGTAAAAGCCAGAGTGGGGCTTCAAATAACAAAAAATTACGTCGTAAGAAGGACGTAATCAAAGACTGTAAACTGGTATTACTTCTCACTGAAGTGAATATATGCGTTTGCCAGAAGGTAAGATGCTGGACTTAATTTCGGCAGAAAATACATACACCAGTTTCTAAATGATGAAGTAAATGAGTATTAAACTCAGTACGAGACATCAGGACTAGAACAAGTAACAAGCTTCTTGGCATGTAGATAATAGCAAAAGGGAAACAGACATCTAGAGAAAGATAATTAAAAAAATGAAAGGCCAAAAGTATTTTCAATAACATGTGAAAAAACCTTAACAAAGCAAAACAGATCAAAAGAGTTTTGAAAGTATTTTCAAAAACATGAGAAAATAGTTACATCTTGAGAGATAAATGCACGATTGTAACAGTTGAAATAATGCAACAAATTTATGGTGGTAATTGTTCATTTTGTGCACAAATTTGCAGGTGGTATTCACGATTCAAAAGTGGTGTGGAAATGATTACTAATGCACCTAGACTTGGACTACAAATGTATGTTCTTAATGATAAACTCATTGCAAAATCTAGAGAATGCATACAAAAAGATAATTGTTTTACTGTGAGGATGATGGCAGATGAATCTGGTGTTAACAGGGCTATACCATTTTAGTGCAAGATTTTGGCCCCCAACAAAGTTGCTTGCCAGTTTGTACCACATTCGCTGTCTGATGACCAAAAACATCAGCGGGTTGAGTCGGTCTGATAATAAGATTTCTAACTTTGTCTCGAATGGTTAAGTTGGCGGATTTTCTCAAGCATCTCACTTCGCAGGTGTCAATTTGACGTAGGTTAGCCTTTGATAATGTCCAAGCATGGCACTAACAGCACAGTGTTCGTATGAATATGCGGTTCTTAATTTATAACGTACCCCAAACACGAAATCCCCGTGGGAAATCCACAGCTGACCTGACAGTCCATTATTTCAAGGGGTGCAAGTGTGCTGTTGTGTGGTGCTTTTTTTTTTTAGTGTTCATTTAGTGTCTTCTAATGCTAACCCTAACCCTAAACTTGGCTGTAGATAAATCGCGAGAAACTACAAACTGAACACCCTAGAATTTATTGGGAATGTCTCCCGTGACGTCAGGGGTAAGTTATAAATTAAGTACCGAATATGCTGTTTATAATCTGTTTCTTGGCGCTTATACTTATGTTTGAATGTCTTAATAACGGTATCAGTTGGTATATAAGTGCACTGGCTCTTTGGCTCTTGTTTCTATTTCTCGACCTATTCTCCCGTCCGCCAAGAATATACTTTCTAGATATTTTCAATTCTTTAACTTGCTTCAGACATGTACCATTTACCCGGATATGTAGCGGATTAGGAGTTCTACTGACCTACATTACTTCCGTTTTAGTAGTATTTATTTGCATGTTTTATCTTCTGCATGTTGAAATTAGCCCTTTTTTTTTTGGTAATATCCAGAAACCATGAGTTGTTAACCCTTTGGCTCGGTACTATGGATATCGCAACCTTTCAACCTTCATTACATGATCATCATCATCAGGTGCCTTACGGAATGCCGTGGGCGATCATACCTCTCCATAATTCCCGATCTCCTGCAGCATTTATCAGTTCGTGTGCCGACACACCTCCATGCCATGCAACAAGACTGTCAAGAATCTTCTCTCGTTGTCTTCCTCTATCCCTCCTTCCACGTGATAGATACTGTAAATCTGGGAGAAATTTGGATTTTCTGCCCTGGGCGTTAACCCGGACCACAAGGAGTTCATCACACGGTCGCCGCTTAGTCAGGTTTAACCAACTAAGCTAGCGAGTCGGGCACCCAACTTGCAAAGTTTTTGCAGTCCACTGCCCTCATTGTAGAACAGGCACTGATCGTCTGCAAATAGTAGCTCATTTATTGTGTGTGGATCTAATTCTTCCTCTCAAAGCAAAGTTCCTCATTTTCTGGGTCGACCGCTTAAAAGCTGTTTTTTTTTAAAATAGATATTCTATCTATAGTAAAGTAAAGGACCCTTTTCCACTGCTTTAGACTATAGGGCATATAGGGCTAGACCTTTATTTTATAGACCAAAGGTTACAAGATGGGTGATGTGGTCAGCATCACACCGGCCGCCTCTACTTCCCGGGACTGCACCCGGTACCCACTCAAGGCTGGGTCGACATAAGAACCAAGGTCATTTTTTAAGAAAAGTCCGGCTGCGCCAGGGAGTGAACCCTTCCGATCCGCGGCGCGCGTCTAGCCGCTCTGCCACGGCGACTCCCGATATTCTATCTAAGTATTTAGTAAATAAGAGAGGAGATAGCACATATTTTTGTAATTAATAAAAACATTAAACTCTTTGTGTGAAAGTTTGAAAGCAAAACTTAGACAAGTTCGGGCACTTATCAGGCGTTGAATTATTTTAACAGGAGGGGAGTGCCGGGGACGGCGGTCTAGAGTCTAAAATTGTATCTTCATACGATAAGTACATCTAGAT
Organism: Candidula unifasciata; assembly: GCA_905116865.2. Taxonomy (NCBI): domain Eukaryota; kingdom Metazoa; phylum Mollusca; class Gastropoda; order Stylommatophora; family Geomitridae; genus Candidula; species Candidula unifasciata. The sequence continues at coordinate 108,667 of CAJHNH020002104.1, forward strand.
CTCCAAACGCCTTTTCCCTCCTCCTGTGGATACACAGTCGGCTAAATCTATTTCACCAGCCATTGTTAAGCTGTATCTGTTTACCCAGAAACTGTGCCTGCCTGTATTGTTGTCACGGACAGCTGTCTCGGTTTCTCATCTGATTTAGACTTTAGCGGATTTGAACTTACATCCAGGGCCGTCTCAACCCATGGGCCCGCTGACCACTTACCATAATTCTCATTTGTGGGGATTTCAATGCGCAGAACAGAGCAGGGACTGTACTGTGGAAAATAGACAAGGAACTGCTTTAGCAGAGGCTATGGTGTATGCAAACATAGTCTGTGTAAACAATGGAAAGCCAAATAGAATGACAACGAGACCTGGTAATGCAGACACGGCTACTGGTTTGGCTTTTCTTACCCAGTCAGTAATGCTGGACACAAAATAGAGTGTCTTAGGCCAACATGGGAGTGACCATTTGCCATGCTCAGTTTTGATTTCTAAAGCTAGCAAGATCAAGTCTGTGAGAACGCGCAGGACTTTTAAGTATGAGAGGGACAGACCTCTTCTTGGACGCCTCCGACAGAAGGTATGCAGCAGAACCACCTCCTCTGCGTTTGTGTAGCTTCCATAGTGGACCTAAGAAGTAGAAGAGGCAAGGAGAGCAAAGCCTGCAGCAGTTAAACAAATACAGAAAGTTCAAAAGGCACATCACCAGTTAGAGGAGGATGTAGAGATGCTAGAAAGAGATAGGGGAAAAAAACAGAAGAGTTCAAGCGGTGTGCATCTCTAGTTAGCTAAAGGTCATTAGGCAGCTCATAGTTTTGCGTTCGTGTCAACGGTCTAAGCGCCGTACTGTTCTCAAGGCAATGGGACATGGAAAGACAACGAGAGATGGCCAAGACAGCCCTCCAAAATGTATACAGCCTTTTGCAGATCCATTATCGCTAATATTTACTGCGGAAAAGGATGATGTCGATAAAACTTAGAAAGATATAGAGCGACTTGTTGTGTCCCAAGAACAATGGACTGCTTACTAAGGTATAAAGTCATGTTCATCTTTGATGTAATCTTGCACGAGTTACCGGAGTATTCTGGAATACACACTAGCATCAAACGCGCACACTGTCAATGTTTGCTGGAGCGAAATGTGGAAGGCAAACCCGTGAGAAATAGACAATCTTACAGGCGGTGGACAACAAAGAAGTGGACTAGACGGAGCGTGTGCGTACCGCAAGAAGATTTCAGACTTTCAAAATAGAGCTCAGACTGATTTAGCACGTTTTCGTGAAAATCAGTTTTTCAATACTGGAGACTTCCAAAATATGCAAGTTCATGCATTTAGTCAAATTCTGTCCCCCTGTAAACTAAAGCCATGCGTATTATAGTATTATTGTCTGAGCAAACGACATACTTTGTTTTAAGGTCAACACTGCAAAGAAGAAAAAAAGGATCAAATGACGAATTCAAATACGATGTAAGCACTCTAGAACCTACACGGAAAGTCTTCATACGTGCTGACAGCTAATGTACATACACATACTGTCTACACTCTACACAACTACAGATAACTCAGAAAAGATAACCTTTCTCTTTAAAAATATCTGTCGGAAACGTCACACAACAAACTGGCAACATCGGCGATGCCTTGTAATCCCCACCTCGCCTAACCCTACAACGGTTCTGTTGGTGAAGGGCAGGTGATGTCACCGTTTTGTGTACCTAGCAGGGACGGAGACAATATGTTCACACCTTCGATAAACACATGACAGGTAAACGGAAATAAAACAGTTATAACTATCTGTAACTCACTTCTGGTGAGACTGCTGTTTTACTTTTTCCTACTCTGTTTAAAAATGACATCGCAGGTAACAAGGTTTCGGTTGAAAGTCGATTTCCCAAAAAATATAATTAATTATATAACTTCTCTTATTTATGTCTGTTCTTTAAGTAAGTTTTAAACAGGAATGTGAATGTATAACGTCAAGATTGCCAGCGGTGCCAGCATAAGTAAATGGATGAACATGTATCGTCCTTATGACTCAGTTCAGTGTTATTTGGCGTGACATAATGAAATAGCAAGGCCAACCGGCAGTGCAATCAACTGACCGAAAACTAGAACCCTTAACCCTATAGTTAAATCAGTACCGAGGTATGAAGCAGAAGCAAAGGAGGACGTCTAAAACAATTACTCATAAAACTATAACCATTCATTAACTGGTTCCGGTGCAAAACAGATAGAATTAAATGGCACGACAGAATTTCTAATACTGAAGGTGCGCGGAAAAGACACCGGTGTTTCCTGGGTCTCACGCTAGGGAAAGACAAAAGTATAGCTAGAACATCATTGAAGAATGTCCTTTTCTTGAACTTAGGGTTGCCATATTTTGATCTTAAAAAATGAGCATACTTCTCTATTTTGATCTCCCGAAATGAGGAAGAAAATGGTACACTTATTCTAACATTTGACCCCCCTCCCCCCCCCCCCCCCCCCCCCAATTTACCGCAAAAAAGGCAAAATTTAAACTAAATGTTTGTTTACATTTTTCAAGGAAAAAAAATCTCAAAAAGACATGATTATTTACCGAACGGTTACCGAGTTACAGATATTTAAAGTTGGGCAGTTTCGATGTTGCAAGATTGCGGAAGTCCGGTTTGCAGCCGGAGCTACTGAGTTTAGTGCTCCTGGTGGCACTGTGAGCTGTGATTATCGGTTATTGACTGAGTTCCAGATTCGTACATAATGGCAAGGATGGGTGATGTATTTTTCTTCGTTGTGTTTCTGGGACAAGGCGTGTGCTATGGCTGCTATTTATTTGCTGGCCGTGGCTGCAACTTGGCCGAGGACATGTGGGGAATGGTCAGAAATAGTTTCAATCTACTCATCGCCCAGCTACTCGTCGAGTGAAGTTGATTTTCAGCAGTGACGCCTGGTCTCGCACGGTGTTTAAGGAGGAATGCACCTTATGGTTTGCCAGATCAAATCGTGTGTTTTGCTGAGGACACTTTGTATGGCTACGGCATTCACTTGAAGTATCCAGCGTATCTGAATCAGTTTGTGAATGGAATCACTGGCAGAGGCGGTTTAGCAATTATGGGCCGAGCTCGTTTGCTGTGATGCCGGAACCGTAACAACTAACTAACTAACTAACTAACTAACTAACTAACTAACTAACTAACTAACTAACTAACTAACTAACTAACTAACTAACTAACTAACTAACTAATTAACTAACTAATTAGCTAACTAACTAACAAAGTTGGAAAACTTCTGGAACGTACTAAAGTAGGTCACGTTGTTAATTGAATGGTGTGGTGTATTATCACTGGCATTTCAATTATTTCACAACTGATTTAAGTTGAGGCAATATTGGCATTGTACAATGAAGGACGGGAAATTAAAATTAGCTTTACGGTTCTATGTTTCCATAAATGTCAAAGTATCAACCGTAAATATGTTATGGAATATTACTGGTCACACTGCCAGTAATTATATGCGTTATTGTGTAGCTGAGACTTGCTGCATTACAGTCAATTAACAACCCGGGCTTACTTTCTGAAGTGTTGTTACAAGTACGTAATGTACGCCAGGACTCCAGTGATTCCAATGCACGAGAACGCATAGGCATGACTGCTTTTCTGTTGGGTAAATATAGGGGTTGGAAAAGGGAGGGAGAAGGCAACCCAATTTTTTCTCTCTCTAAATGAACACAGCAAGAGACCTGTATGTGCCTCGCTACGTTGTTTGTGTCCGTTTGAACTGTAGTTATTCACATAAAGATCCCGCCAACGTGTACCTCTCGCGATATGTGGCGGCGGTCTTTTCTAAACTTAGCAACGGATCCTATTATTAAAATCAGCTACAGGAAACTATTACGTTACACTGAGAGTCGTGCTATACATCTTACAACATCCAATCTGCAGATAAATGAATGAATGAAAAAAAGCACCGCCCTACGTCTCTCGTGGTATGAAACTATATCATTAATATTGAAATAGAGCCCCATAAAACGCAACGAGATGTATGTTTGAAAGTGCAACAGCCGATACACTTTTGATTCAATTCTCTAAATTGTGTTTACAAAGGCTCTGTGAATTTGGGGTGGGAGCTAAAGTAACTGGTTTGTGTGTGTGTGTGTGTGTGTGTGTGTGTGTGTGTGTGTGTGTGAGAGAGAGAGAGAGAAGAGTGAGACAGAGAGAGAGAGAGAGAGAGAGAGAGAGAGAGAAGAGATAGAGAGAATGAGAGGGTGATGAAAAAAAAGGGGGGTTGGGGGGCTAAAATAAAGGTTTCCGAAAAGTAGCTGAATTTACATCGTTTTCACCGCATATGCAAATATTGTACTTTAAATAAACAAGGACGATACTTTTCACGCAGGATAAGAAAGAAAGCTTGTTACGTTTATCAATATCTAATTTATTCCATCTCAAATATCTGGGTAAGGATTCGACATCACACGATTCAGAACAAGCGCGAATTAGCTCTGTCTTCCTCCCCAACAGCCAGCTTCGAGTCTCCATCGTGAATTGATGGGACCCGTTATCTGGTCTCAAACCCCATTCTCATGCTGGATGTGGTAATGTCGACAAGGTCTCGTCAGTCATCCTTCTCCTCTATGCTTTTGCAATAAAGTCATCTCCACTCTTTCTGACCTGGCCACTGATCCATCGGTGTATATAACATCTCCTGGCTTAGAGTTGTCCTCTATCAGTTGTTGAATCTTTGCGCCAGCACGTCCTGCCACCCATTTCTTGCATTCCCTTCCCAAAGGAAATTACCACGTTGTGCAGCCCTTCTCTGCCCTGCGGGAGGGGGGGGGGCGCTCAAAACCATAATCCCGCTCAAGGCTCCACCCCCGATTCATTAATAAAATATGGGGGGGGGGGGGGCTGAACCCCGCGGCAACCTTTACTCCGCCCCAGGCACAAAAATATCAAAACACTGGAGGGGTGGGAAAAAGGGGGGGGAGGGGTGTGGCAGTATCATACCCAAACACGCCCTCCTCACCACTTAGGCAAAAACTAGGTGAGGCCTCAGAACCCTTTGGTCCTCCAGGAAGCAGAGGCCCAGGTAATCTTTAAAGACAAATACTTCAAGGGTTAACATTAATTACCACAATCGACTTACATTAAAAAACATTCAATACTTGAATAACACAGTGTTAATAAAACTGTCTAAATACTTATCGTACAGTATGTCATAATCAAAACCCAAAAGATGTGAACAGGACAATATATCACAATAATAATAATACTACAAAATCTTCTTCTCCTTCTTCAGCATTCCGGGTCCTCGAAGATCATTGCTGCAGACATTACCACCCGTCTCCATTCATCTCTCTGGTTGGCCTTCTCTTTTCAGCTGGTGACTGGTGACGCCAAGTGTTTGTAGCTCTGTCTGGATTATTATTATCTCCATCGTCTTCTTGGTCTACCTCGTCGTATATGACCATTCATATCCCTCGTGTCTACAGTTTTACTTCTCTGTCATCTGACATTATCTCAATATGCCCCAGCCATTTCAGTCTGTTAGCTCTCAAGATACCATTGGGCAATGGTGATTTAAACAGATTATTAATTTCGTTGTAGCTTCCCATTCTCCGTTCCCCGCTGTTTGCATCTTTGAAAAGATTTGTTGTAAGGTTCTATTTTACTACATTTTTATGTGTGTTTTCTCTTCTTTTTGCACTGAAATCTCCTAAGGCAAACAATATTTCTTGTTTTTGAGTTCCCTCTATGCTATTCTCCAGAAGATAATAGAAATCTTCTTTAATATTACTTTTTTTTTTAATATTATTATTGGGTGCATGCACATTCATCAGTGTGATATTTTTCAATTTTTCTTTTATTCGTAACTTTCTTATCCTTTTATTAACAGCTTCTAAATTTATAATAATTTCCTATAACCTTTTCTTGATGTCAAATCCTGACCCAGGTTCATGTTTATTTTGAGTGTTTTCTCCATACACTATGACCACTCCATTTTCCTCTATAGTATCTTGTCCTGGCCATCTTATTTACTGAATCGCTGTTATATCCATTCCACTCACGGGTCAGTTCTTCAGATGCTCCAGCTCTATAAAGACTTTGTACATTCCATGTTCCAAAGCGTTAACATTTCAATTCCGTTGTCCATTTAAATCCATCCAAAGTCAAGGCTTAGACCTTCGCTTCAACCCCGAACCTGTAGGACCAGGGTGTCTCTCTACCCTTTGACGTTTCTGGCTTGGGAGGCCCTGCTGGTAGCTATGCTACCGCCGGCATAGCTCTCAGTGTTGTGGAGAATTCCAGAAATGTCTTAAAGAAATGATTACAGGATATACAGCACAAATTCATTCATTCATTTTCCTGGTGTGCCGCGTGTCACATAGGGCTCGCAGTCCATTCCTCCATTCCATTATAACCTGTAAAATCAGTTCAACATCATGGATGGAATTCGGTCCGGCAGCTTTGGCCTCTCTTATCAACATTCGTCTTAGGGTTTTTTTTTTTTGCGTCCTCACCTCCTTAATCCCTTTATTTCCTATTTTAATGCCTGTCTTGTGATTCTCCACTGGTTTCTTCTCAGGATATGTCCAACGTAGCACCATCTTCTCTGTCTGATAAGTGTTGATACTATTGACTGCCCAAATATTTCTCATATTTTGTCACTCCTTTTGAAATAATCCCATTTTGTTTTCATATTTTCCCTCAGGCATTTGTTTTTGAATGATACAGCACAAATATACTCAGTGAACACTTTATTTCCAAAGTTGAAATGGGGGTCGAACATGACATTATGGTGAATATTACTACTGCTACATTTAATACCTATGACAGACACTTCTGGATCTGCCAGTGAAAGATTTAAGACAATTACGCTCCCGTTTGGATGGAATCCTTGGAATAGTGGTCCCAAAACCAGCACTATCAAGTTCTTAACATAAACGCATAGAATGGTGTTTAAGAAGTGATTAGGGTTAGGGGTCAGAGTTAGGTTAAGGGTTACACTAACCACACCATGTTGTCTTGCACACTATTAGACAGTATCTATTGTGCTGTGTGGACAATTTGCAGAATTTTTTGTAGCAAAACATTATTTGCAATATCAACTGGTGCGCATGCATCTGGGTCAGGTCATGGTAAGGGTTGCCATATTGGGTTTTTTCTAAGCCAGATTCCACAAATCTGGCTTATCTGAAACTGAGCTGGCTTAAGATAATGAGCTGGCTTATTTGGGATTGCTTGGTTTTTCCCTGGCTTTTCTACACAAGATGTGCCCACACCTTCTTCATTGTTCCTCCATGAGAAACACGCTAATTTACTATCAGCAACTTAGCTCCTTAAGTCCCAGAGGGTTTAGCATCAAAGGCCCAAGGTGTAGTAAAGAGAGACGTAAAATCAGCGCATTATGCGTTCATTGGGCTCCTATACAGTAACCTATGAACGTATGAAGTGTTCCTTGGGACTCATAGAGTTAGGCCTAAAGTTAACATCTTTATTTCAGTTTGTCTTGGTATGGCTGGCACATTGACCAGGAAAATTCGTGTCATCTCCTAATGTATAAGCAACCTGTGTATGATTATGCTGTCTTCCTAAACAGATTGTGACTGCAATAAACCAAGGCCCTTGTAATTTAACTGTAATAAAGCAGAGCCATGGATAAACCATTGCATGTTCACACTTGATGCAGTACGGAGTCATGAAGCCTGGAAGACTTATCTGTTCTGGTGGTGGAAGTTTACTGAGAGAAAAATGCTAATTCACTAGAATAAATGCGGAAGATCAAACCTAAAGCCACTACTGATACCAAGTGATTCAGACTATTCAGAAACTACTTGTGGATAGAAAGTAGAGATAATGTAGACCTAGTTCTAACTGTAAAAGATTTTTATTAATTTACACTCATGTCATTCAAAAAATGAAAAGCATCTTATGGCAGCAATCACATGTATAATAGTAATTGGGAAAAAAAATACCCATATTGGTAATTTTTCAAATCATGAAAAATCCTAAAAACATTTAAAAAATCCGTCAAAAAGTCAGTCACAGCTCATTAAAACGACTCCAAGACAAAATAATGGACAAAGTTAAAGAAACAGAATTGCTGTAAGCATGACGTGCCATTGTGCAGTACTCACAATTGATCATTTAAGTGAAATCATGATAGGGCATAGTCAGGGAAGTACTTTGGAACATGAACAGTTGCACAGAACTAAATTTTTGGTTAGTTAGTTAGTTAGTTTAGCTGGGTTATCATCACTGCACTCCGGACATGTCCACAGGTATTCAGATCCTCCCCTCAGTATGAACCCCAACGTTCAGTGGCTAATAGTACCAGTTCTGTACTGATTAAAGGTCCTCTAATGTGCCTGGTGTGCGCCTCGTTTTTTGCCATGCCAATCTTTGACTCCCAAATCTATCGTTCTGGTGAGATGTGGATTCACTGTCCTCAAAGTTCTCCACCCTTCCCATTTCTCTGAGGGGATTATTAATATCAGCATGATCCATAGGTTGACCATTGGTAGTTATAGCAAATCCAGCTTCAGATCTTTAATTTCTATCCACGCTTGCATGTCCCGGAACAAAAATAAAGGTGACTCCACGCACAGTGAACTTCTGTAATGATTCAATGGTTCTTCTATCTTTCTACTTCTTTCTATGAGTGCCGTTCACAATACTTTCTGTTACTTGATTAATTCGTAATGATTCAAGCCATTTCCTTCGCACCAAACCTGCCTGAACCCTCCGGATCATACTCACTGAATCCACATGCGTGGGTGTAGTTTTGTGATTCGAGCCATGAAAACGCTTACATTACTGCCATCACCTCCATCGTCATGCTGATGGTTGACATGGAGAAGGCGCCGCTGGCTTCCTTGACAGTTCTGCCCACTGAACGTGCTGTGAACGCCCATGTGCTTATTTGTTGGCGTATAGCAGATCCGTCTGTGTAGATCAGTACATCTACCTCGTCTAAATTTTCACTGATTAGAGCATTGACATCTACATTGACATCAACAATAGAACTAAATATTCATAATAACAAATATTATAATTTACTGCACTCAAGGCTGAAAAGGTTTATGCTGTATCTTCCACTTGTTCCAGTGAGGATGACAGTCAGGAATTCAATCTAGATCTTTTGATGTGAAGTGAGTACAATGTTACATTTTATTTAGATTTTTTTTTCTGGCTTAATTTTGGTAGGAATTAGGCTTAAAATTAAGTTTTTAATCTGGCAACCCTAGCCAAGATGAATCCAATTATTCAGAAAAGTAAATAATGACCTCACAAATTTAGGCAAGTTTTAATAAACTCAGGAGAAAGTTCTGGTTGTATGTCCAATTCTGGACCTTAATATTGTTTCAGAACAGAGTTTTGCATGATCACATGTTTTACAGCTCTGGCTTGTTTGTATCCAGTCTAAGGGTTCCTTGCCTCTTAGAAAGATGCACTTTAGCTTGGAGAAAATCCCCCAACTAGCTGACTCTTACCTTTTATGACATGCTTGTTAGGGAGGCAGTTCATCTATTTGTTTTCTCCCTCACAATGGGGCCCTGGAATCCTCACATGGGACACCTCTGATTATTTTCATGAATTTCTTTAATTTGTATAGCAAACGTTTCATACAATTATTATGCTTCAATGTATTTATTTTAATTATGTTGTAGTTTTTTTTAAAATTATGTTCATGAAAGTTTTCAGTTTTTATTATTTTATTCTTAAAAAGCTGACTTTCTCAACTTTATATTTCTGATGTGCAGATTTATTTTCATTATACAGTGAATTTTAATGAGGAACCTCTCTAATTTTCTAAGTGCTCAGGGGCCTTCTGTCAGGTAGGGGGTTATTCCCTGTTTAAGTGCTCAATAATAATATTTTTATGTGCTGAGTGGCAAATAAATATAATATCTAAATATAAATGTTTAAAACAAAAAATTTCAAAAGAGAACATCCACAGATGTCGGGAGAGGCACTTAGCTCCTTGCAAATGTTCTGTTGGTGTAATGGTAGGGTCCATAGGAACATTATCACCCCCCCCCCCCCCAATCCCGTCCGGGGAAGTGGTTTGGATACAGGGGCCTAGGACCAGTAGAGGCAATTGTGCTAGCCACTACACTGCAGCAGCTCCCCATGTATAACAGTTTTAGAAAATAGTAACCACTTTAACTCTTTCTGTCTCAGCCAGTGTGTGGTCAGCTATAATCAGTATGTATCAAACAATAAACGGTGTGTAATTATATATATATATATATATATATATATATATATATATATTTTACATTTGTTTTAAAATGTGTAAGAAATCTGGCCAGACATGCTAACATGCAGCAAAGTATATGTTGTCTTGGTTAAAGTAACACACTCATGCTCTTGCCATTGTACCTACTGCCTATCCTCTTGAGTATTTAAAACAAAATCTTCTGGTAATTGAAAAAAAAGCTGAGTAATCCCATAACTCACCTATCAATAAAAAATGTAACAAAAATGTCCTGGGTTACTTTATCTCTCTAAAGCTCTCTTCTAAAACTACTGACTGGTCTGCAAGACAGTAACACTAAGATTTTTACTTTGATTGGATTGTACCAAGCAAATGGCATTAGTCACATACATGTGTATAGACCAACTGAGACTACATGGGTCATATGGTAAACATTGTGCCAGTCACCTTTATTTTCCCAGAACATTCCTGGTAACCATTAGTGGCAGTACCTGTAGCAGTTAGGCTGGGGGTCAGTTTTAAAAACCCGCCTGTGCAGGTTAAATTAGGCTGGTGTGGCCGTTAGGGATGCCCGAATTATAACTCCTTCAGAGGCTGAACAGGGTGTCTGTGTGTTTCCCCTTGGCCGGCAATTCGTACTGAGATTTTTATTATCATGATGTCAAAGCTTCAAGTAGCAGCCCGAGAAGGGGAAGAGGGGGGGGGGGGAGACATGCACGCAGAGGTTGGCACCCATGAGCCGGCAGACATGCCAGGTCAAGCAGATTAATTTAAGTACAAACTGTCATGATATTTACCCGTTCTGTGCCATGCAGGGGACTTCGACTTGAGATCACATTCAAAATTCTGGAACTGAGTAATCCGTTTGAAAAAGTATGTCAGAGAAACTAGTCACAAAAAGACAGGCCTTGTAAACTATGTATTTAATATTTGATTTACTACTAATAATCCTGATAATAATGACAAATGTCCGTACAAATGGTAGTCACAGAGGGCTGTGTCACACAAGTAAATTACAAGATGGGAAATACAAACGTTCCTGTGTCTTCCCAGGTCCGAGTTTCGGCATTGACTGCTAGTCATGTCTTGAGTCGATCTTAGACTTGGAGGTCATAAAAACGATGATTGAAAAGACCCTTCTTAGCACCCTGTTTTTTAAACACAATAAAGTTAACAATATGTTCAGACTACCACTCTATTTGGCGACGTAACGTTACATTTTATTTGTGTTACTAGTTCTCTTGGGAACTGTTTATTACGTAAAAGAACACAACCAATGTACCTTCTTTTAAGAAAACACAATGGATTGAATAAACATTACAATCCCAACACAGTACAGAAATAGACAAGCAAGCTATTGGGACTTTGGGCCTGACTTTGTCAACAAGACATGCGCAGTTTGTAACTTCTGGTGTATAGTTGACCTAAGGCTGCCACAACCCCAAGTGTCGCAGTCACCAGTTCACCAGTGTAGACCAGGGCTGCCAATAAGATTTTTGTCAAAAACCCAGATGGGGCTGACGAAAACCCAAGATATGAACAAAAAATAAAATAAAAAACCCAGCACTGTGCAAAAAGTATTTTATAGTTATGAAACTGAACATATACCCACCTTTATTAAACTGTTACTCTAACAGCTCTCCTTCTTCACCAATTTCAATTGTCACCGTCTCTTTCTGTTTTTATTTTTTTTATTCTGTTTAAATATCTTTGACTAACTGCGCCACTTTGCAATAATTCTTTTAGCAATTCTTTATTAGGTGTCCATGTCGTGCAGTCGCTATTTCCTCTTGTGATTGCTTGCCTTGCAAGAATTCGATATTTTACAGTGTCTGCTTTCAGAGAATTAGTTTGTTTAGTTTTGACACAGATCATCAGGGAAAATATGCGTTCAACCGTTGCTGAAGAGTGAGGCAAAATAGTGAGATTGGTCATAAAAGCGGATAAAATGTCATATTTTACATTTTAGGCCATCTTTTATGCTTCTCAATTGGTACCAATACTGCCATTCCTCTTTGAAACACTGAGCATACCATTTTCTTTTCTTCGATGGTGTAATCTGTTCACTCATTTTGAATTCAACAAGGTTATAATCAGAGTAAATTTTTATAGCACAGTTCAACAAACCACAACACAGCAACAAAAATAAAAAAAACTAGTGAAAACTTAACTAAAGGTACTTAACCCTAGTAGTCCTTTGTTGGTTTCTGCTAATCTGCTTTCTTTCAATTCAACCAATGAGACGCTACAATGTCAGGTCAATAACCCTTAGAAGAGAGGAAAAGCCTCCCAAACTTTCTTCAATAATTAAATGTCAGTTCCCTTCTTTCTTCTGTAAAGTTTACGATCAAAAGTCCCAGGCTTCATCTATTTTGCTTCTCCGCCCCTAGTATCTGTTACTCAAGGGACACTACTTGGAGATCGTAAATCTGGTCCTTTGGTGGTCTGCTACATTTTTCCTGAATAGCCCTGGAGTTAACCTTTGTATTCTGTTACATTAATTACATTGAGTTTATTTTAAGTGTTTGTAGGACATTCCAAAATATAATTTGCGGGTAAAACTATTATAGATATGTGTACACACATTATTCTTGTTAGAATATTTATTAATTGTAGTTTTTCTCATCATTAAGACTGAAAACCCAAGATTTTCAATAATTTTCAAAATAAAAACCAAGAAACCAAGACGGCAACTAAAAAACCAAGATCTTGGGGAAAAAACCCAGCATTGGCATTCCTGGTGTAGACGCCGTGGGTTTCCCTCGACAGGTAGAAAATTTGTTGCAGACAGTGAACACACATGAGGTTCTGTGCGGGTTTCAGTGTTCAGTTGAGGTATTGCTTGTCTACAGGCTCAGTGATTGTTACAGAGTAGAAAAGGGCCCTTTTCTTGCCACGGTTAGACACATTTTTTACTGATCAATTGGCACTCGATGAGTGGGTTCATAAGCGTCGGTACCTAGGGCTCAGGCACGTTAAGCGCCCCCTCCCTTTTCCCCAAGAATTTCCAGAGGGAGAAGGTGATCTAAGCACCTCTTTTCCTCCCACCTATAACATTGTAAGGGGCTAATTGCGCCCCCCTGCCACCGCCCACCCTTCTTTTTATTCCCAACCATCTATGTGCCGGTCGGCTCTGTGGCCAAGTCGATGCGAACGCTTCGTAATGCAGGGATGCCGGGTTCGATCCCAGCTGCGGGCCATGAGCCTTGCGTTGGTTTCGACAGCGGTATCAAGAAAGCCGACGGCCCAGAAAGCAATGGCAAACTACTAGACGTAAATTTGCCTAGAAAAACCACACAACAGCCAGGGTCTGTTGGGGTTGGTTCTGCAACGTCCTGTTTTTGTTTTAGTATCCAGAAGCCATGAGTTGTTAACCCTTAGGCTCGGTATTATGGATATCGCAACCTTTCGGCCTTGATTCCATTGTAAATACCGTAAATCTGGGAGAAAATGTGGCTTTCCTGCCTAAACCCGGGATTGAACCCGGACCACAAGGAGTACGTCACCCGGTCTCCGCGAAATCCGGTTTAGCCAATTCCGCTAGAGAGCCGGGCTGCAACGTCCTGTTGTTGCCACTTTTCTTTGACAAAAAGCATCCAAAACGGAGTCAAAAAATATCTTAAAACATCTAAATTTGCGTGAAAAACATCTAGAAAAAACATCCAAATGGAAAGAGTCACAAATTACATAGCAATTGATATGACTTAGATTATAGCATCATGTCCTCATCTTTACTGAAGTCTGCCTTACAAAATCCACAGAATAAACTTAGCTTGGATGATGAAGTTGAAGCTTCAGATCCAAATTGACTCTGGTATGCTTTAGCTGTTCCAATTTCTTATAATACCCAATCAGGGAGCTGATAAGTGGAACAGTCTTTTTCTACTCTTATCAGGCAAAATTGTATTGTCAAGATAGCATTTAAGAGGTCAAATTGCATCCTGTTTCCTAGGTTAGATTTGATAAATCACTCAGAATGACAAAAATCTTGAGAAACATCTACCATCTAAACGTCAAAAACGCCATCTAAATGCAAGAAATCTGGATGTAAAACATGCAAAATGACAACACTGCCTGTAAAGGAAACGCAACTAAGTATCTATGTGCCAATAAATTACTGGGGTTCGTTTGACGCGGTCAACAACCTGTCTTCCAGACGAAAGTGCGCACCTTTCTTTTCGCCACTCTATTTTATGTGAGTCGGCTCTGTGGCTAAATCGATGCGAACGCTTCGTAAGGCCGGGATGCCGGGTTCGATCCCAGCTGCGGGCCATGTGCCTTGCGTTGGTTTCGACAGTGGTATCAAAAAAGCCGACCGTCCAGAGGCGTTGGCAAACTACTGGACGCGAATTTGCCTAGAAAAACCACACAAAAGCCAGGGGCTGTTGGGGTTGGTTCTGCAACGTCCTGTAAAGGATACGCAACTAAACTATTTTATGTGAACGACTGTTGTTTCTAGAATGTGATGTTGCTGTGAGTAGGTCTCAGGCTCCGAAGGTGCCTGTGTGCAAGGAAGAAGTACTGCAGGGGAAAGTGCCGAAGGCGAGACCTTTCGTGAGTATCGAATCAATGCTGTTTTTGTATTTTTACCATCGTTAGCGATGTCTGTCGTCGGTAGTGGGTGTGTTAAAAACGTTTAAAACAAGGAACACATAACAGTCCTAAACTGTAGGAGTGTCCAGGGAATTTCCCTACCAAATCTCGCGTCCGACGAGATAGGCCCGACTTTCATGAGTCGTACCAAATCTATCAATTAGTTCGAGAATATAACATACACCGGTTCTTTCTTATTAGCCGACCACAAACAGGGGAAAGCCACAGGTCACGGGTCAGTCTAATATTTTAGGGAGTGGTAGATTAGGTACATAGTTTTGTGATTTTGCATTTCATTTGTTGTGCAGTTTTGTTCTGTGCAGTTTTCAGTTTTGTGTGCTGTGCAGTTTGTGTGTGTGTGTGTTGTGGACTCAGGAGGATGCAGCTTATGTATATATGTGTGTGTGTGTCTGTGTGTGTGTGGCTGGGGGGAGAAGGATGCAGTTTTGCAGTTTGTGTGTGTGCTTTATGTGCAATCGGCAGGATGCCTTGCCAGTTGGGGTATTTTGAGGTTGGCCCTAAAATGTGGAAGACAATGAGAGATACACGTTAGATTCGGTGTATCGGTTTGTAATATTGGAACTTATGACCTTCTCAGACTGTACAACATGGACATTACGTATATTATAGACTGCATACAGTGCTAGGACCTAGGCTGCATACAGTTCTAGGACCTAGGTTGCATACAGTGGTGGGATCTAGGCTGTATACAGTCGTGGGACCCAGGCTGCACACAGGCTAGCTGGCGTGGTGGGTAATAAACAGGCAGACAGATTGGCTGGATCCGCACCTCTGGGTGGTGAATTGATACATGACAAGGCAGATGTAGTCAAGGCCCTTTGGGAACAAGCAACGGAATCAGTAGAGAAGGAAGATTATTATGGCCTGAAGAGAATGAGGCACCTTGGTGTAACCAGAGGGTCTGGCCGGCTTACTACACTCAGAGGAAAGGCAAGACGGACTTTTAACTAGATTGTGACCGGTACAATCAGTATTGGAACTGCGCTGGCTGCTGAAGATGAGGACGGGGAATGCATGGGAATGCCTTGAGTGCTGTGATGTCAATTCTTGACTCAACTCAACAGTTGTGGGATCTAGGCTGCATACAGTCGTGGGACCTAGGTTGAATACAGTCGTAGGATCTAGGCTGCATACAGTTGTGGGGTCTGGACTGCTTACAGTCGTGGGATCTAGGCTGCATACAGTTGTGGGATCTATGCTGCATACAGTCGTAGGATCTAGGCTGCATACAGTTGTGGGATCTAGGCTACATACATTTGTGGGATCTATGCTGCATACAGTCGTAGGATCTAGGCTGCATAGTCGTGGGATCTAGGCTACATACATTTGTGGGATCTATGCTGCATACAGTCGTGGGATCTAGGCTGCATAGTCGTGGGATCTAGGCTACATACATTTGTGGGATCTAGGCTGCATACAGTTGTGGGATCTAGGCTGCATAGTCGTGGGATCTAGGCTACATACATTTGTGGGATCTAGGCTGCATAGTCGTGGGATCTAGGCTACATACATTTGTGGGATCTAGGCTGCATACAGTTGTGGGATCTAGGCTGCATACAGTTGTGGGATCTAGGCTGCATACAGTTGTGGGATCTAGGCTGCATACAGTTGTGGGATCTAGGCTGCATACAGTTGTGGGATCTAGGCTGCATAGTCGTGGGATCTAGGCTACATACATTTGTGGGATCTAGGCTGCATACAGTCGTGGGATCTAGGCTACATACATT
>CAJHNH020002105.1:0-112500 GCA_905116865.2 Candidula unifasciata
CAAGTCTGAGTCTCTCAGATTCAATTTTTAACCGTTCAGTTTCTTGGATCCTCTCAGATTCAATTCTGAGTCTTTCAGCCTCACGGGCTTACATCCTCATCTCACGTTCCGTGGTTTTAATCCACTCGGTCATTTCTTTACCCTCCAATCCCATCTGGACAGCCATGTCCTTCAATTCCTGTATGGAAATTTTTGACTGCGACATGCTGTCTTGTCAAACTAACAGTCCACAACAAAATATATTGTCACCAACAATGTAAATATAATCAACAATAGATTAATTTATCACCACCAACCAAGGATGTATCTAACCCAATGTACTTGAACACCACAAAACACCACAATGATTATAAATCACTCCTAGGAATACATTCTAAGAACTGACCCAGAATGGTCACAACTGTGTTAACAAAATACAAACACTGAACAACTCCTGGCCAAGATCACCAGCAAATTTAAAGATTGAACAGTGTACACAAACAATCCCACGACGAGACCACAGATTTTTGGGGATATGTTGTTCTGTCACATATCACTCCTGTCGCGTGCCTAATGTAAGGATTTCTCCTTCAGAACCAACAGCACTCAGAAATAATTATTTTGAGTCGTTTGGCTCGTATTGGTCTAAGGGATTCCCCGTGGCCAATATACGCTCAACTTATCTCTGGAGTAGGGCAACACAAGTATTGGCACTACAAAATATGTCAGTATATTAATACAATATTTCTAGGCACACTTGGCTGGACACCCCCACTACTTACTAAAGAAAGCTCCCAGGTTATGATAGTTCATTATCATAACCATGTTAACACATATAATGAAGATACATGCACACACAACTGCTAAACTTTTAAAAAGCTGAAATAGAGAAACCTAAGTCAGCCATGAAAATGAATGCATGTAATCAGTATAATATATATACATATAATAGTGAAGTGAATTCCAGCTATCAGTGGAAGAATCTCAGAAAATAATGTCTAGATCACAAAGATACTACACAGACAGCAGGTCCTGGAGATGACATCTTGTCATCATTGGGAAACATAGGAGCTGTGAGGAATAAAGCACATAAGGCATCAAACTGCACTTAGCCTCTTTCTGTCTATGATGCCTCCCTCAGCTCCTGATGATTCGACTGTCTTTGACTCTGGTAATTCTGCTCAACTGGATCAGGTAGTGAAAGAGTACCTCACCATAGAGGACACAGCAACTGTACCGGTACTCAGCAAGTCTCTCCCACCAATTAAGTCACAACAGTGTCTCTGAGCTACACCAAGCTCTTGCTCTGGTAGGCTGTTTGGGTTATATACCTCCCCATAGTGATGATGTCAGGAACCTTCACAGGTGTTAGCTGGTGGGTAGTTGGTTGATAGTTGGTTTATGGTTGGTTTATGGTTGGTTTATGGTTGGTGGGTGTTGGTTGGACTGTGAAACTTCTGCCAGCTCCTCACAAAGGATTCATCCCAAGCATAGGAAAAGTCCTAGACATTACAGATCGCCTTATGAAAGTGAAATTATACAGGCATAGATTGACACGTCTGGACGCTAGGAGCCGGCAAGAGAGAATGCCGCCCATTTGCGCATTTCAGGCGTTGGTAAAAAAGGAGTTCCTAGTATACATGGGCAAGGAGTAAATCGGTTTCTAAGAAACCTCAAATAACTCCTCTAATGTATATCCAATATATATACATTTAAAAGTGGAGTTTAGTCAAAGCAACTAGAAAATGTAGACATAATAATGTTGTCCAATAAAGGCATATATATATATATATATATATAGATATAAGGGACTATATCTTTCCGGACGAGTCCAAGTTTGAATTTTGTGTCGATTACAGTTATGTCAAGTTACCAGCCTTACGGGCTGATGCGTAATGGCTTATCATTCCACGACAGTGATCTAACCTCCAGCTCTGAGGCCTGTATGCAGGACATCATCGATAGATTTTCTGAAGCCTGTTTTAACTATCAACACTGATAAAACTGTTGTTATTTATTAAGCGGCTCCCAGACACAAATTACGGTGATGCCACTATCACCGTAAATAATCAAAAGCTAAATGTAGTCGACAGATTCACTTATCTTGGCATTACCCTTTCTAAGAAAGTCAACATCAACGAAGAGATCAACGCTAGAATCTCAGTAGCCAATAGCAGTTTTGTCAGACTTTATACCAATGTCTGGAACAGAAGTGGTATCTCCCTGCTGACCAAGCTAAACGTCTACAAAGCTGTAATTCTTCCAGTACTGCACTACGCTTGCGAAACGTGGACTGTATATCAGCGCCATGCTAAAAAATTGAATCAGTTTCATACAACTTGTCTCATAAAGCTGCTTAAAATCAAATGGCAAGATAAGATTCCCCAAACTGTGGTTCTTGATAGGACAAACATGCCTAGCATCCATACGATACTGAAGAATTATCAGCTGCGTTTGCGGCTGGTAACCTAACCCGCACACCAGACTATCGCCTCCGAAAGAGATTTATGTAGTTTTCTCCTTATCATTACATGAGTAAAGAATACAGATTGTCTCTGGTGTGGGCAATCCGTTCTCTTCGTGAGTCAGTTTCTTTCAAGACATCTTCAATACTCTGTTTATATGCCCGTGTTATTCTTATCATTTGTCAGTAAAACCATATCTCCAGCGCTTCCAAATAAATTTTACTAATCGCCCAGTCATCCGTGATTTATTTCCGCATATCAGAATAGAATATAGAATATCAAATGCTAGGAATAAAGCCAGTCTTACAGGTCATCAAAGAACAACAAATGAAGTGGTTTGGACACCTAACAAGAATGCCCTGGTACTATCCGCCACAGCGAGCCACACTAAAACGTTACAACGGGTATAGAGCGAGTGAAAGACCTCGGAAAATATGGAGTGATGGCATTAAGAACAGCCTTACAGAAATGAACATCAGTCTTAATAGTGCTCTTGACAGAGCCCATCAACGAACATTACATCTTCCCCCCCCCCCCCCCACCTCCCCCCCCCCCTTTCGACACTTCGATGAGGTACAAGGTGGAAGAGAAGAAGAAGAAGAAGAAGAAGAAGAAGAAGAAGAAGAAGAAGAAGAAGAAGAAGAAGAAGAAGAAGAAGAAGAAGAAGAAGAAGAAGAAGAAGAAGCAGAAGAAGCATAGATTATGTATACAGCTATTGATTACTCTCTGTCTCGCCTCAATTGACAGAAAATGATTATATATAATATTCTTTATTTTGGGAAATGCTGTCTCTGCTTGTGCTGTTCTACATTTAACTTCTTTAATATATGCTCCATCTGATGATATTAGGGTACCCAAGTACCTAAACGTATCAATTTGGGAGACGATGGTCGCATTAATTTTTGTGCTGCATTCTACAGGGTCAATTTACTTTTTCTTATAGCTCAGACCTATGGCGGTGATAGCCATGTCTGTCTACAACCATCTGTCTCGTGTACTTTCAGTAAATCCTAACAAAGATGATCTGTCATGACCTGATGTTAAACTGTCCAGCATCTTTCTCGCTTGGTCTCGCTCTGCCTCTTTTCTACTCCAACTTTCTTTGTACTAATTCATATATTGGACTGACTGTCTGCTTGTGGTGTGATAAATAATACGCCGGGTACCTTTACACCCCAGGATATTTCTGGTAGCGATATTAGACTGAATGTTTGTTTGTTGTTTGTTTTAGTATCCAGAAGCCATGAGTTGTTAACCCTTGTTAAATACCGTAAATCTGGGAGAAATGTTTTTCTGCCTACCCCCGGGAGTGAACCCCGACCACAAGGAGTTCGTCACCCGGTCACCGCGCAATCCGGTTTAGCCAACTACGCTAGAGAGCCGTGCATATTAGACTGAATCAGTCTGAGAACCAGGCAGTTAAAACTGCCGGCTTTGGGGATGACTGAACACACGCCCACCTGACCAGCAGCTATGCGAGCTACGGTGTTTACCCGAAAACAAGTTTTACTCCAAACATAAATTCAGGCATGATTTTGAGGATGATATAAGCCTTTCAAAAAAATAAGTCCTCAGTTAAAGATCGTCAGCTAAAATGCGAGACTTGTTGCCGAATGTCTAGTCAAGGTACAGACACCACTAGTGAGTACTTGATAATGAACTGATATGGTTCATAATTAGTAAGAAATTCAGGCCGGAATTCGGAATTTTGAGAGTTATGAAAGCCTTTACCCAATCCTCACGAAATGCGCAAGGCCAATACAAAAACACTAGGACACAATCTACGACCTGGTATCCTCGAGATGATAAAAGAAGAGGAAGTAGAAGAAGCAGAAGAAGAAAAAGAAGAAGTAGAAGAAGACGAAGAAAAAGAAGAGGAAGAAGAAGAGTTATAGCGATATTCCAGAAGAAGATGACATGACCTGTAAGTTGGTAGATGTAGCCCACCAGGACATCACATAAGCGATAAACACCCGGTGACACAAAGTGCCACTATGCGGATGAGGATCACCCGTGGTGAGGTCCCAGAAACCCCTTTAAGCCGTTAGGCCATATCTATGCACCGGCTATATTCAGGTCTCCGGACAGAAGCTAGTGGGGGTTTAAAAAAACACAAAATTACATCCCACATGGAGACGACTTTTTAGCGCACACATGCCTGTATTTGAACAAATGTAGAATTTCTTTGATTGCTAAATATAGAGTTTCGTATCTGAAAAAAGGCATCTTTAAAAATAAACCCTGGTGCATTTAAAGCAAAATTTAATAAAAGGTCTGTTCTATATTCGGAGACACGCAGTATCTGCTACCGGTCCCGTGCAGTAGATGTTTCTTTTAGTATGCTGAAAGTCTTTGAAATGACGCCCCATCAGCTTCTTGCTCTTAGATCAAAAGTTGAAACTGTAATTTGATCTCTGTATCACATCACGCCACGGCCCTATCTGTTACCCTGCCCTGAAGCCGAGTCCCGTAAAGACGCACAAATAATTCCGCAGTCTATCTATCTATATTTTTTCACCCGACTAGAACATCACACAAGCGATAAACACCCGATGACACAAAGTGCCACCATGTGGATGAGGATCACCCGTGGAGAGGTCCCAGAAACCGCGTTCAGCCATTTGACCATATTTATGGCCGTGCTATATTGCGGCCCCTGACAAGAGCCAGAGTAGGGCTTCAAATAACGAAAAATAGCATCCCATAAAGGGATGACAAGATATATGCAATTCCGCAGAAAGTGTGTTGCTTTATAAACCAATCAGTTGTCACTGCGGGATCATAGAGATGGTCTAGAACAGCGGTTCTCAGACGTTTTTCGGTGCGGCAACCTTGTCGGGCTAAACAATTTTCGCGGCACACCTACCCTCAAAGCGGTTAAATACTTAGGGAAAAAAAAAAGTGCAAATTTAATGTTCACTTGTCTTTAACGAGACGAATAAAACTGTTTGGATGCATTCTGCATTATATCCTTTTCATCTTCATTTTTAAAAATTCGCTCAATCATTGATGACCCTCCCTGAAGAGACAAAGCGCGGCGTTTGAAGATTTCTTATCCTGTATGTACTAAATCAGAGTAATTGCATTCCAGATGTCTCTGTAATTTAGACGGAACCAAGCAGCTGTTTGTAACACTTCTATGGCAGTTAACGCATTCCCCTTCTGGTGCCTGTTCGTTCCTAATCGAAACAAAGCCAACAAAGAAAAGTAGCTAGGATATTTTCATAGCTTTCCACGGATTTTTGTTGGTCGTGTGTTGCATTTCAGCTAACTGAGGCAGACCAGCTATCTGCTGAGAAAATGTAACCATAAATTTACTTATAGAGTGCACATTAACGAATTCAGGTAGAGGATCGGTCGCACCTCGAGATAAATACAAGGAAATTTCTTAGCGTAACGGTTGCCATTGTATAGAGTGTGAAACACGACTGAGTGTGAAACACGACTGTGTGTGAAACACGACTGAGTGTGAAACACGACTGTGTGTGAAACACGACTGTGTGTGAAACACGACTGAGTGTGAAACACGACTGTGTGTGAAACACGACTGAGTGTGAAACACGACTGAGTGTGAAACACGACTGTGTGTGAAACACGACTGAGTGTGAAACACGACTGAGTGTGAAACACGACTGAGTGTGAAACACGACTGTGTGTGAAACACGACTGTGTGTGAAACACGACTGAGTGTGAAACACGACTGTGTGTGAAACACGACTGAGTGTGAAACACGACTGTGTGTGAAACACGACTGAGTGTGAAACACGACTGTGTGTGAAACACGACTGTGTGTGAAACACGACTGAGTGTGAAACAAACAATAATTTCTTTTTGACAGTGACGAGGGAAGACAACTTAAATTTTAACTCCTAAGCATCTGCATACCTTCTTTAATAATGTCACAATGTTTGGCAGACTTGTCCTGATTACTGCCGTGGCACCCCTGGCATATGCTCGCCTCACCCCAGAGTGCCGCGGCACCCAGTTTGAGAACCTCTGGTCTAGGAGACACGAGATTTGCTGACATTTCCGAAGTCATTAAAGCAATGGATTTCACAAATACCAGAAATGGATATCTTGGTGGATGTGGGGGAATATATTGCTGCTTTCGGAGTTGTGGAACAACAATTGGCTAAAACTTGTTATTACAGTCGTTACTGCCGTAAAGACCACTATTGCGGGGGTAAGCGGGTTTAAGTGGGGGGGGGGGGGGAGCAGTTAAGTCTTTGAACGTGAGGGTTAAGGGCCACATGGCTAGTGCTGTGGTCACAGACTGTGCAGGTTATGATTCTATGTTTGCCTCCGACAGAAAAAAATCCACGACCTTACTGAGGATTGGAACCACGGTCTCCAGCTTGAGAGCTCACGTTTTTTTTTTTTTTTTTTAAATCATATTATCAGACCACAAGCTGGAAAGATCAGTGAAAAGAGAGACAGAGGAAGACAGAGTGAGAAGATTCTTGACAGTCTTTTGTCATGGCCTGGAGATTTGTCAACACACAAACTAAAACACGCAGTTGCAGATCGCAGATTGTGGAGAGGCGTGATCGCCCACGCAGGTCCGCAAGGCACTTGATGATGATGACGATGGCACCTAATAAGCGATGTTATCAGCATCTCACCAGCTGTATTTACTTCCCATGACAGTCCCTGGTACATTTGTTCATAAAATTTAAAATCGGCGAACCAGCCATGTGCACAAGTGGATTGGCACCGGAGACAACAGATCATGTCCTCCAAGACTGTCCCAAATCAAGGCAAAACTTTTGGCCAAGAGAAACATCGGTGCAAGTCAAACTTTACGGGTCGCTGAGTGAATTACAAAACACAGTAAAGTTCATACCATTGCAAATATAGATAATCTATTTGAAGCGAACGAAAGAAGAGGAAGCTTACGCTATCGCGACTTCCAAGACACGATCCGGGTCACATGATATAACAGAGAATCGTATGGTGGTCGTAATGTTAGAATCATGGTCAAGGCGGACTAGTTCTTCTTGTTTACCGGCTGGGAACTGCCATGGAAAGTTTTTTTTTTTTTTTGTCTACTTCCCGGGCTTTGGACTTGTTCTAGAACTTGAGTTTTGCATGCGTATACGTTTTGCAGATCTGGTTTGTTTAAATGCAGACCGTAGATTTCTCGCTTCTCAGGCAGCTGCACTTCAACTTTGAAGAAAACACCCTATTAGTAGCATTTTACGACACATTTATAAGGGGTCAGTGGGTAAGTCTCCCCCCCCCCCCCGACCCAAATAGGTCCCGGGAACTAACGCAGAAAGACAAGTCGGGCTTTTAACATTGGGATTGTTCCTACGCTCCCATAAGGTTGTCTAACATATATATCCGGAAATTATTTAGTAAACGAAGGGTGGAATGGTATATTTCTTACCTCAATCAAAGAGCACTGTCTTTTCTATAAAAAGAAAACTAGCACTAAACATATGATTGGAGAGAGCAGTCGCCAATGATCAGAATGTAGGTCTCACACACTCGCCGACACAAAGAAAATAGGGCGGGGGTGTGGTGATGGTGTAGGATAATTTAAATTTAATATGGGCAGGCTGTTAAAAAGGCCGTGTTTAAATTCAGTTATGTGTGCGATGTTCTGAATGGCAAGTAAATATAGTAAAACAATTTAATAATAAAGTCTCCCTGTGTGGGTTTCTGGGTCCCATATTGTGGGTGGGGGGGGGCGGACAAAGAATAGGCCCAATGCCTCCATAGAAAGCATAGCGTAAGAGTTGGCTAATTAGTGGTTTCATTCGAAGCTGGAGTGCATCTGCCTAGACGCAAACAAATAAGCAACATCTGTAGAACGGATGTGCACACAGAGCTCAAGTACTGGAATAGGACTACAGTTTATGACTGGACGAATCAATAACCTAAACTTTTCGTTGAAGTTTACAGCCGATGAAGAACTAGGAAAAGAAGAAATTTGAATTAGTATGAAATTTATAAGCAAACACCTAAAAATGAGGAAGAGGCTAGAAAAAGTGCTCTGAAAATTGCCTGTTCCACCATGTCCCGACCAGCATACCGCGGCTGGAGAAACCCCTCTTCTGCAGTCAACAAAAATAAAAACTAAAGACTCGTAACCTACCACTAGAGCTCGGCGCGTGGAAAGTACGAACTCTTATGGATAGAGTGAATGCATCTGCACCTAAAAGACGAACCGTCATGATTGGGAACTAAATTGGTTCACACAACATCGACATTGCAGCCCTGAGCGAGACTAGACTTGTTGATGAGGGCCAACTTTGCGAGGTTGGTGCAGGTTACACATTCTACTGGAGTAGTAAAGTCCCGAAGAACACAGAGAAACCGGAGTGGGTTTTGCAGTAAAGACCATATTGGTCGGTAAACTGTCTAAACCCCCAAAGGTTTAAAGTGATCGGCTCATGGTGATGTCAGTACCATTGTTTCATGGAAAAAGGAATGCCACAATCGTAAGTGCATGTGCACCAACAATGACTAACACAGACGAGACCATAAACGGATTCTGTGAAGACCTTCAGGCTGTAATCGAATTAGTACCAACAGATGACAATCTTATCATCCTCGGCGATTTCAGTGCTTAAGTGAGTACAGACTTTAACACATGGGACGTGGGCCTGTGATACAGTCAGTAGGGGAGGACCGTGGAAAATCATGGCTAAATTTGGCTTTCCTCAGAAGTTTGTTAGGATTCTACAGCAGTTCCATGGAGGTATGGAGGCTAGAATGCTGGCGAAAGAAAAAGCGCCGGACCTCTTCCTTGTCTCAAATGACGTAAAGCAGGGATTTTTTGCTTGCTCCAACCTTGTTCATTGTGACATTTGTCGCAATGATTGTCACCGCCTTTGATGATGACGATCCAAAAATTGCTTCAAATTACCGTACAGATTGCAGCTTGTTTAATTTGAGGAGTCTTCGTGCTAAAACAAAGACTAGAACAACTACAATTAGGGACCTTTCATTTGCTGACAACTGTGCTCTAAACTCCAACTCTCAGGCAGGTATGCCGGTGTAGGAAATACGGAGACGTGTCCCTGCAGCGTGGCACCCGAAAATGCTGAGCATGTGCTCCAACACTGTCAACTGTATGCTGACAACAGAGACGCAATCTGGCCTGTTCCAACCACACTGAAGACAAAACTGTATGGTACACGAGAGGATAAGGATTGCACGATAGCTTTCATAAAGGCTACCGGCCTCCTGATATAAGTTTTCTGACAGAAGGATCGAAGAAGAAGAAGAAGAAGATCAGTAGATTTTATGAAGCCTGTAACAACTTTGGACTATCAATACTGATAAAACTGTTGTAATCTATCAACCAGCTCCCAGAAAAAAAAATTACTTCGATCCAACGATCACCGTAAATGATGGAAATCTAAAAGTAGTCGACAGATTCCCTTGTCTACTTATCTTGGCAGTACCCATTTTGTGCTATTATACACCTGAGAGCCAAGGTATTTTTTTTTTAAAATTAGCCTAGTGCAGATTCTAGCCTAAAATTTCGAAGCCAACAAGCGATTGTCCATACACTACGCTTTTGCGGTTACAATATAATAGAGTCCTGGTACAATATTTTGTCTACACATAACTGAAAGTTAACACCATCTGCATGTGCGATAAGGTAAAAATTATTAAGATCACGTATATTTCCTGTGCCAGTTTATGGATGTGAGTAGTGGATTCCTAATAAAAACAATCGGAGCTTTTGAACTAAAATGCTACAGAAAAAATCCTAGAACATCATGGACCAAGCAGAATGCAAACTTTGATACCTTATTTAATCTAAACATTTAGGATAATTGGCTCGTCAACAACATCTTATCCTTAAAGACCGAGGAATTGTGGCAATGTTAAACGTTATGGTGGCCTGGAGAGAAACTTGATGAAGGGCACATTTTAAGGAGAACGAGTCTGAGGCAGGCCTCATGTGGCGGGTAAATTCGCGTTAACTAGCGAATGCACTATGTGCAATTTACATAGGGAATAACAAACAGTTGATCATCACAAAGGTTTATATTGCCCCCCAGCCTTGCTGGTTAAATGAGAGGATTCGGGGCTTGCCCACATCTTAATTTCCTACTGTTAATAAACTTGCATATTTAAATGTACCTAAGTTCACTGACACACAAATATTTACAGTTAAAATGAAACTCCATAAAACTGTAGGAACATTAAAACTCTAACATTTATTTATTAATTGGAATTCAAGCTAATATACTTTGAGTGGCTGTGGAAATAAAATCCTATTATTTGGTCATCTTCTGGCTAAGCCTCGGAGACACATCAAGCAGGCCTAATCTTCCAGTCCAGTCCAGACAATTGGGCATCTGCAGCTACGCTGGGATTTACTTCTGGAACTCCCACCTGGAACTATCATCTGGAACTACCATCTGGAGCTACCATCTGGAACTAGAACAATAGAACAGTCCCTATACAAACAGTCAGGGAAGTTCTCACTGGAGACAACAATACATCGAGTCTTCAAACTGTTACACTACACACATATAAATGGAGTAGGATAGTAACAGGTGTTCACATTCTACTGGTACAGAATAGAAATGTTTACAGAACATGGTCCATAATCCTGATGGGGAAATATTTAGGAAACATCAGTTTCATGAATGCTCTCAAGCACAGGAGTTTACATCACACAATAAGAAAGGACATTTATCAGTGTAAATTGTTCTTATGTCTGTACACTAGTATTCCTTTGAAGGGTTAACATGCTTACACACACAGACATACACAGTCATATTCTCATTTTAACCACATGGTTCACATCACAAAGAATGAGAATCAGGGAGTCAGTTTACAAAGGCCAGAAACTCATAACAGGGGCTTTGCACTGTTTGAAAATAAATGGGATTGACATACCTCCATCAGTATAACTGGGTGCTGGGATAGATGTCATAATACAATTATGGATGACAATGGGCTTTCCATCTGTCACAGTATTAACATAAAATATACAACACTCACTCCAGTTTAAATCTAAATCCACATGTGTGATAACATCTTAGTCAGCAGAGTTTAGAAGTTGTGAGGGGTGAAATATAATTATTAAAATTGTAAGGTCACCTGCTGTAGTACTGAAATATTCCTAGTAATGGGGAAATATATATATATACAACAATAATAATTACAAGCATGGGCCATACATCTCTCTCCCTCTACGACAGTGCGAATATTAAATTCAGCCGCTCTGTGTTATTCACTTTTTTCAAGCTCTTAAACCAGTCTCAGAATTATCTGGACTAAATCTAAATTTAAAACAAGACAGTGATTTATCAAGCTGATATCCCCATGAGGTGAAATCAACTTAGTAAGGATTAGGTATAATGAATATACACTTCATTCCTTTTTTAATTGTCTCACTATGCTGAAAACCGGAACTGGTCGAGATTTCACACGAGGACATAAATTCTCACCTAGTTAATATAATTATAATTATTAAAAATACCAATGCACGTTTCAAGTATCAAATAAACATTATTTCAATCATTAAATAGATCATATGTTTGCATACATGAAGATACTAGATCATAAACGTGGTTAGTAAGGATAAGGGAATTCACAAGAATTTCTAAGCCATGTGGGCATCAAATTTCAGAGTTCAGCAAATAAAATTACTTCAGAGGAATAAGCAGCAATAGATCAAATTAAACTAATTCGATTAACTCACCCCTGGTAGGGAATTCAAACACAGGCAACAAGACTACAGAACTTTAGTCTAAACTGCGTCAATTGAGGAGAGCAAAATCTTGACTCCCCCAATCGTGCCTGGTATAAAAATGAAAGAGGAGAGTCCTTAAAGGGGGAAGTAACTCTTCAGTTACCCCTTGCACTACCCAATCTCATTTCGCCTTTTAACCTTCTAATTACCTAAGTATTATTAAGGCTGATAGAAAGCAATAAAGAAATGTTTACAAATTTGATAATAATATTACCACTACACAGCAATACTTAAAAGTGCAGAAACAGCTGTCCAGGCCAGCTCGTCACACCTCCTCAACGATGGATACGAGTCAGTGAAGATGCGTTGGCTATGAAAGTACAGTGGTCTGGAACACTGGCTAGAAGTAGTGAGACTGTGGGGTGTGCTGTGACGAGGGCGACGTTCTGTGGAAAAAAAAAAAACCCTGCTGAATGATAAAGATAAAGGTAAAGTCGGGAGATGTGAACCAGCGTCATTGCACACGGTTATAAACCATAAGTGCTCTGCCACAGTACGAACAGCTGATACGAAACTGTCTGCCTGTGTCGCCGTCCACACGCAACCCCGTAGCTACAGCGATGTCCCTCTATTTACCAAAGAATATTAACTCTGTTACCCATTTCCTAGAGGCTGGGGGAATCCCGGGAACTGTCCGCTTTCCAACATCGACATTGTGCTGCAGCGGGTCGCAGTTGGATTTGAAAGCGAGTCTCATATTGACTGCGCTAACGGGCCCCTGCTGATTGATCATGATGATTAGTAAATGTTAAATAAAAAAAAAAAAAAAAAAAACGCCTATAATCCATCAAAGAAAAGAGGAACCTGTTTTCCCATATTTGTAAATAAGAAAAGGAATATAATAAATTTAATTCCCTAATGTCTTTTCAATCATTCATTGCAAATGTTTTATTTTTTTTTTTTTTTTCAGTGACCTGGATGATGTTCAAATTGATTGTCTTCATCTGGATATATGGTCAGTATACATTAATATTTTTTGATGCTTTTAAATTTGACAGAATCCCCTCTGCATTCCTTTTACTTCCTCCACCGCCTGTTCAGTCCCCGTGCATGTATCTTCAGAGTCTCAAGAAATGGACTTGCCGCCAGAACAATATATGCAGAGTCTTGTTTAGGCATTGTGGACCATGTACATCTGCATAGGGCGGCAAAATATTGGGGGCGGCAAAATATAACCATTAGTGATCAAATGTGTTTAGCTGTACTTGTTTTATCATTATGAAACCCGCATTAGATTAGCAGTCTTTAATTAAAGTGTACATCAGCGTGCCAGATCACAGGCTCCCCAAACTCCTCTATGGTGAGCTGCAAAATGGGAAACGTACCCAATGCGGGCGAAAAGAAACTCTTTAAGGACACCTTGAAGTCTTCACTCAAAGCATTTGGGATGAATGACTCCAATTGGGAGGCTGCCTCTCAAGACCGAAATGCATGGCGTGCAGCTCTACACAAGGGCACGGCTGCATGTGAAGCAAACAGAACAGGAAGACTTATTAAGAAAAGGATGGACAGAAAGGCTACTGCAGGAGATCCCCTCCCTGGCACAACGATCATTCCCTGTCCTCACTGTCCAAGAACTTTTCGGGCCTGCATCGGCCTCATCAGTCATCTTCGTACTAATACTTGATGAAAAAGAGTGGTCATCATCATCTTGATGGACAACACACATCACGTTAGCGTGAACTATTCCATAACTTTATTGACTTCACAAAGGCATTTGACCGTGTCAGGCATGCTGGGCTCTGGCAAATAATGAGACATTTCATATTCCATAAGAACATCGTATACACTATTGAAACACTTAACACAGATGCAAGCAGTTCAGTACTCATTCAAAATGACATAGACACATTTTTCAAAACCAGTATGGGAGTGAGACGATGCTGCATACTATCCCTGTCCTTTTCAATTTATATTTGGAATACATCACGAGAGAAACATTAGAAAATCATAAAACATCTATAACTGTTGGCGAAAGACCAATATGTAATTTACATATTGCAATGACATTGATCTCATGGCTGGTTTTGAATTAGAGACAGCGGTAAATATGTCTTGGAAATTAATGCAGGGAAAAAAGCAAGATTCTAAAGAGATCACGGCAAGACTTGAATGGCAACAGCCGCGATGTCCCAGCTGAGTACGGCGTGGAAGAGCAAAATCAGTAAAGCATTTAGGATCAATATATACAAATTACTATTTGATAGTATTGTCTATTTTCTTATACGTATGTGAGAGTTGTACTGTCGCTGTGGAAATGGAAAGGAGAATAGCTAGGAATGTAAATGTTAGAAACGCATTTTACGAATTAGTTATTCAGAACACATAACTAACACATATGTCAGAGATAAAATACACACACATTTGCAAGACACAAGGAGCCTCTCCTCTTGGCAGTGGTGAAACGTCGCAAGCTAGCTTGGTTCGGGCACATGGTGAGACATGATTCGATTGCAAAGACTACTTCAAGGAACATAGGCGGGGAAAGGTGGGGGGGGGGGGGGGGGGGGGGGGGGGAGAGAAGGCTTAAAGAAAACTGAAATGACAACAACAAGAAATGGATAGGACTAAGTTACCATATACTTGTTCATCAAGCCGAAGACAGAGGAAGATGATTAGATGATGGGTTTTGTGTGTTTGTAATTCAAGTGATAAACATCCAAGACCATAACTGGTCAAGTGTTATGTTATGTGTGTTTAATTTTAAAAAAAAGAACTTCTATACGTGTTTAAAGAGGGCCCGTGTGACGTTGGTTGTCATGTCTATCCACAACCTTCTGTCTCGTGTACTTTCAATCAACTCTGACACAAATGGTCTTCCATGTCATGATGTCAGCATCTGTTCTCCCGGTCTCCCTCTGCCTTTCCTCCTCTCTAGCATTCCTACAGTCACGATGTACTCAAATTTTCTCCTTCTCATCACATGACCAAAGAATGTAGACTGTCTCTTTCTGATGTGGGCAATCAGTTTTCTTCGTGAGCCAGTTTCATTCAAGACATCTTCATTTTCTATTTTTTATCTGTCCAGGATATTCTCATCATTGGTCTGTAAAACCACATCTCCGCAGCTTCCAAATAAGTTTTCACTAATAGTTTTCCTTTTGTAAAATGCTACCTTTTGGGGGGGGGGGGGGGGGGGCTGTTCGACATTTAACTTTCTAAATACATCTTTCATCTGATGTTATCAGGGCACCCAGGTACTTTAAAATATCAATCAAAACAAATCATATTGGTCATAAAAAGGCTTGATTATTCAGGTTCTAAATTTTCTGTGTTGTGTATGTCTTGTTTAACTTTACTGTTTATGATTTTGTTTTCTTAACCTGCTTCTTTAGCTTTGCTTCCCCGAATGACATTCAGTTCTTTGACCTTACAGGGATCACGATGATGAGTTCTCCGTGGTCGAGGCAGCCAAGAAGTTGAACGAGATCGCAGGACTGAAGGGTTTGGGCCGTTTTTTCAAACAGGTGGCACAATCAGCAAGATCAAATGATGACGATGTTATTGACGATTTCCTCGGCTGTGTCAACATTCCTCTAGAGGTGAGTATGAATGAATTAAGGGAACCAACAATCAGTCAATCAATCAATGACTGAATGACGAAAAAAACTGACATAAGTCAACTTGGGACATTTCCTTGAATGCTTTGTCCGTGTACTCAGTTGCCAACACCCTATGCTGATAATGCCAGTCGAGACATCCTTAACAGACCATCTTGTCTTGTCCTCTAATTTGTGAATGTTATCCAGTCCCTCAGATGACTGCCCACTGTATCAATCTCCCTAGCTATACAATCTGAGGGTATGCTACCATCAAGAAATTATTGATATTGCTGGAGGAAGGAGAGATCAGTCCCAATATAATTTTCTGAGAGTGGGTGCTCAGTGGCTTACATCTTGTTTAAGTGCACAATAACTTACTTATGATGACAAATAAATAAAATAGTATACTTGAAACAAATTGAAATGTTTGGCCAAATATGTCACACTAAAACGTCTAAGTGGTAATTAGTCCCCCCCCCCCCCCCCCCCCCCCCCCCACTCCCCCCCCCCATGCTAATTTTTCTTAAAACATCAAATATATGGGGTGGGGTACCTTTTTGCCCTGACATTTTTAAAATTTTTTTGGACTTAAGGTGCTTGAGCTTCCGGGTTCCAGTACCCATGAGAAACTCTATTAGTGCAGTTTCCAACTGGTGCTCAGTTGAGCCATAATCAAATATTGAAAAAGAAAAAGCAGCTAAGCGGCAAAGAAGCAGATTTTAAAATATGGCTCCACAAGCTAAAAAATATACTTCTCTATTCTTTTGACTGCCCTCTACATACTAGAGACATTTGCGATGTCTGCCACATCATAAAGTAGCTCACCATCCAGAGTACTGACAGACAGCAGCCAGACTATCAGCCTGCTCGTTACCAAGCACACCCAAACATCCTGGGCAGAAAATCCATGTTTCCTAGAAGTAAGAGGGGCACTAGAATACTTATTATATAATTATATAATTATTGTATAATTATTTCTTGTGCATCCTTCAGCACCTTTCCCTTATTCCAGATGATAGACAGTGTTATATTTAGGGTGACCATAATATTTTGAGCTTAAAAGAGGACATTCCACTAATATTTAAAGCTAAAAATGGGACATCCCAAGCAAGTAATTTTAACTCAACGCCCACCCCATTTCCCAACGCCATCATCTCCACCCCCCATAATTATTCTGCAATTCATTGATTATTATTATCAGTGATATTATTTCAAGTATTCAAAAACTGTCAAATCAAAGGTCTAAGATACTACTATAAGTTAAGTTTTCTAAGTTAATGTCTAAGTTATGAACTAATTCCTAATCATTTTGTAAAATATGACTAGTGACTTTTTACCTCCCGAGTACTGACGAGACTATTTGAGGACATCTAAAAAATAATACTGTCCCTGTGAAAACGGGACGAATGATTACCCTAGTTATGTTCTGCTTTCAGAAGGCTTGGCAACACCCACGTTATAATTTCAAAAGGCGTGGGAATATTTAATGCAAATTCAGCTGTTATAAAAAAAAATATAAGTATTTCATTAGATGCATTTTTTGCTAATGGTGTGAAAATGGGCTTTACTTTTTCTAACCTTATTATTTTTTTTATTTTTTTTCAACAGTAAAGTTTCAGCAATGCCATTTATTTTATTGATGCGGCTAGTTAAGGATAGACGATTTTAAAAATTTATTTTAAATCTGCATTTAGATAGCTTTTCTTGGTGCAGATATTGATATACATATTAGCAATTACAAAATTATTATTTTTCATCCTGAACTCTTCAGGAGTGCTGGGCACATCGATGGTTATTTGATTAATTTACGACCCATAACAAGCTGGGTGTAGGTTACTTCTGAGCAATGCTTTTCTGGGGACGTTGTGTTACTGTGACTTCTAAAGACAGGAACAGCAACTTCTTTTTCTTTGCGTTCACCAACTGGCGGAAGTTTCCGGTTATTCGTCCACCTCTAGACTTAAATCTTGTTCCAGAACCTGCATGTTGAGCACACATCCGTTTTACAGATTTGACTTATTTTTATGCAAATTGTTGGTTTCTTAACTCTCAGACAGATGCACTCCGACTTTGAAGGAAGCCCTCAGTTAGTTTTCTCATACGACATGCTTGTTAGAGAGGCTGTGGGTCTATTTTTGTTTTCCCTACAATGGGAACCCGGAACCAACAGGGGGAAGAATAGTATCAGTCCATAGAATCTAAAGAGACTGAAAATGAAATGATTGTGGCTAAAGGAACCATATAACACAAGTGAAATATTTTGCTACATTAATGTAACACTTTTGATAACCATATCAGAGGAATACGGCTGTCAGGAATCAATGGATAGACAGCGATACGAATGGGAGAATAACTAGTTGTTATTTGTCCATCACCACTTTTTCTTTCATCGATCTTCTTTCTTCTGTTTTGTTGTTGTCTTACTGTTACCAGGTTGTAGCCCAGTGTTTTGGTTTTCAGTACTTGTCTTGCCCTTCCCGCTTCTCGGGTGGCTTGAGTGGTGGATTTGTTCAACTTTTTGCAGGTTTTATCTACACAATTTATCCATCTCTTTCCTGGTCTTCCTCTTGCTTTCCTCCCAGATGTTCTACTGTAAACAGTCTCATATGCAGTCCGGACTGGCTGCATTCTCACTAGATGGCCGAACCATTTCATTCAATGTCGATCTTTAATTGATTTTGTGTAATTTCAGAGGTGACTTATAAATCTTGTAGGCCTAATATGGGTCTTTAAATATCTAGGATAACTAGAGCAGGAAACAGTGCCTGTAGATAACGAACCTGTTATACGAGTCTTTCTAGCCTGTCCTCGCTGTTCAACAGCCATCTTTCTAGATGCCTCACAAGTTACAGCGCCTATTCGGATGGAGGTTGGCCGTAGAGTCCGGTCTTGTGCAGGAGCTTCCTAAGTTTCGTGCTTTATAGTGACAGATGTTAGTGAAGAATAACATAAAGAGAGGGACAAACAGCAGTCTCACAGAGTGTAGAACTTGGACGAAAGAATAGCGTTTTTGCGATACCCATGTTTGCGCAGATGGTACCTAATTAAACTGAAGAATAGTAATGCTTCCATCTGTTAAAAATGTTGAAATAGGGGTGTAAATAGAGTGGTTATGAGAACTCGCTTCTTATCCCAAATAAAACTAGTTGAGTTACATTACACCACGAACAAATATATGTTCCCTTGACTGAAGATCAATGCTCCATTGGAAAATGAAAGGCAGAAGAGAAAGTATATTGTTCTTTTATACTGCCTATATCTAGCTTTATAAATTAGGTGCATGAAATGTGGGAAAGTAAGCGAGAAAACACTAAGCAAATTACTATTCATGGATATTAAAACAATTTACTAACTTATAATCTGAGAGGTAATTAAACTGTTTTAAATAACACGAACAAACTGATGATGATAATGAGGAAGAGGAGGAGGAGGAAAAGTAGAAGAAGTAGTAGTAAAAGAAGAAGAAGAAGAAGAAGAAGAAGAAGAAGAAGAAGAAGAAGAAGAAGAAGAAGAAGAAGAAGAAGAAGAAGAAGAAGAAGAAGAAGAAGAAGAAGAAGAAGAATAGAGAAGGATGAAAAATGAAAAAAAAATGAAAAAGAAGAAGAAGAGAAGGAGGAAGAGGAAGAAGAAGAAGAAAAAGAAGAAGAGGAAGAACGAACGAACTTTATTTTTAAGGGGTCACAAATTGGGCACGCAGGCCCGTCTTACATTGGGCCCTTCCAAACACCTGTCTTTCACACTGCAGCTGTATTTTATCAATAAGCATGTTATATTCATACGATAATATGCTTATTATGAATATAAACAAAAACAAAACAAATCAAAAGATAAAAGAAAACACTGAAGCATGGGTGGTAAAATGCATGCACACACTAGCGCATGCACACACACACACACACACACACTCTTACCCACTCATTCAAATACACCCACATACCTTTACACACACACACACACACACACATAAAAGCACCCCCCATTTTCCCACATACATACCTACCTACCCAAACAGACACGCACATTCTACACACATACATACATACAGATATACACATGCACACACAGACACACCCATAGAAACAAATGCAGACACACACCACACACACAGAGACATACGCGCACAGACCCAATCACACACACAGACACAAAGATGCGACACACAGATATACAAATGCGACACACACACAAACCCGCATACACACACATGCAGACTCACACACGCGGACACATATATATATGCATAAACACACACAGACACAGACACAAACACACACACATATACACAGAGATATACGCGCACAGACACACTCAGAGACACACACACAATTACAGACAGACAAATAGACAGACAGAAAGACAAACAGACAGACAGACAGACAGACAGACAGACAGACAGACAGACAGACAGACAGACAGACAGACAGACAGACAGACAGACAGACAGACAGGACCGACCGACCGACCGACGACCGACCGACCGACCGACCGACCGACCGACCGACCGACCGACCGACCGACCGACCGACCGACCGACCGACCGACCGACCGACCGACCGACCGACCGACCGACCGACCGACCGACCGACCGACAGACAGACAGACAGACAGACAGACAGACAGACAGACAGACAGACAGACAGACAGACAGACAGACAGACAGACAGACAGACAGACAGACAGACAGACAGACAGACAGACAGACAGACAGACAGACAGACAGACAGACAGACAGACAGACAGACAGACAGACAGACAGACAGTTGACTGTACACGCAGTACTGTGGTCGCTACTTCCTTTTTTATTTTATTTTTTAGTATCTGGAACAAGAATAATGTCCGGAGGTGGATGAACAACCAGAGATTTCTGCAGAAGTCTACAGTGAGCAAAGAAGAAAAACAAAAAAGAAGACGATGAAGCAGCAAAGAAGAAGAAGAAGAAGAAGAAGAAGAAGAAGAAGAAGAAGAAGAAGAAGAAGAAGAAGAAGAAGAAGAAGAAGAAGAAGAAGAAGAAGAAGAAGAAGAAGAAGAAGAAGAAGAAGAAGAAGAAGAAGAAGAAGAAGAAGAAGAAGAAGAAGAAGAAGAAAAAGAAGAAGAAGAAGAAGAAGAAGAAGAAGAAGAAGAAGAAGAAGAAGAAGAAGAAGAAGAAGAAGAAGAAGAAGAAGAAGAAGAAGAAGAACATAAGAACAAGAAGAAAAACAAGAACAAGAACAAGAAGAACAAGAAAAAGAAGAAAAAAAAGAAGAACTAGAAGAAGAAGAACAAGAAAAAGAAGAACAAAAAGAAGAACTATAAGAAGAAGAAGAAAGGAAAGAAGGTGGAAGAATAAAGAAAAAAGAAGAAAGATGACAAATGGAATAATAATAAGAAAAAAGAAGAAAAAAGAAGAGGAAACAAGAAGGAGAGAGAGAAAGAAGAATGACAAAAAAAATAGAAGAAGAAAAATAGGAAAGAAGACAAGAAGAAAGATGATAAATGGTGAAGATAAGAAAGAAGGAAAGAGAAAGAAGAAGATTAGGAAGAAGAAGAAGAAAAAGAAGAAGAAGAAGAAAAAGAAGAAGAAGAAGAAAAAAAAAAGAAGAAGAAGAAGTAAAAGAAAGAAAGAAAGAAGAAGAAGAAGAAGAAGAAGAAGAAGAAGAAGAAGAAGAAGAAGAAGAAGAAGAAGAAGAAGAAGAAGAAGAAGAAGAAGAAGAAGAAGAAGAAGAAGAAGAAGAAGAAGAAGAAGAAGAAGAAGAAGAAGAAGAAGAAGAAGAAGAAGAAGAAGAAGAAGAAGAAGAAGAAGAAGAAGAAGAAGAAGAAGAAGAAGAAGAAGAAGAAGAAGAAGAAGAAGAAGAAGAAGAAGAAAAAGAGAAGCAGAAAAAAGAAGAAAAAGACGAAGAAGAAGACCAAAAAAAGGAAAAAAGAAGGAAGGAAGAAGAGAAAGAAGGAAGATGAAGGAAGAAAGGGGAAGAAAAAGGGAGAAATGGGAAGAAAAAGAAGAAGAAGGGAGAAGAAGAAAGAACAAAAAAAAAGGAATAAGAAGGAAGAAGGAAAAAGAAGGGAGAGGAAGGAAGAATGAGGAAGGAGAAAGAAGGAAGAAGGAAAAATGAAGAAAAAAGAAGAAGGAAGCTGAAGAAGAAGAAGAAGAAGAAGAAGAAGAAGAAGAAGAAGAAGAAGAAGAAGAAGAAGAAGAAGAAGAAGAAGAAGAAGAAGAAGAAGAAGAAGAAGAAGAAGAAGAAGAAAAAGAAGAAGAAATAGAAGAAGAAGAAGAAGAAGAAGAAGAAGAATGAAGAAGAAGAAAAAGAAGAAAAAGAAAAAGAAAATGAAGAAAAAGAAGAAGAAGAAAAAGAAGAAGATGAAGAAGAAGAAGAAGAAGAAGAAGAAGAAGAAGAAGAAGAAGAAGAAGAAGAAGAAGAAGAAGAAGAAGAAGAAGAAGAAGAAGAAGAAGAAGAAGAAGAAGAAGAAGAAGAAGAGAAGAAGAAGAAGAAGAAGAAGAAGAAGAAGAAGAAGAAGAAGAAGAAAGAAGAAGAAAAGAAGAAGAAGAAGAAGAAGAAGAAGAAGAAGAAGAAGAAGAAGAAGAAGAAGAAGAAGAAGAAGAAGAAGAAGAAGAAGAAGAAGAAGAAGAAGAAGAAGAAGAAGAAGAAGAAGAAGAAGAAGAAGAAGAAGAAGAGGAGGAGGAAGAAGAAGAAGAGACAGAGGAAGGGAAAGCGTGAATATTAGAATACGTAAACGAGTATTTTGAATTAAGGAAAAAAAAAAATAAATACAGAGGTGGAAAATTTAATGTTTCACAAATTAAAGATACATGTGACAGTGAGCAAACAAAAAAAGATGTGGGGAAAAACACAATAAGATATGGAAATCATTGCATTATTGAAATTTAAAAAAAACAAATTAAACAAAACATTGTGTGTGCAAATAAATAGCTCTAGGAACAGCAATGCAATGCCAAATGTAATGGTTAATTAATGCGGATAAATAGGGTGCAATTGCCTGGAAATAACAAAGAGAACAATAACATAGTGCATCCATTACTGTCAGCTGTCAAGCATAGAAGCAACTGCATTGTTTAGCAATACATCATGCTGGGCTATCTGTAATCTCTGGTGTGAACCCAAGAGTGCATCCTTCACACTGTGGTTTTAAGTTTTCATGAGGTCACTTATTTTCTAAACAGCAGTATGACGTACGGCACAAATATTTCATCACCTTAGATTTAATTTTCAAATACAGCTTTTAAACAGCTGTTTCCTTTTGGGTTTTGATCGGAGTATTTAGGTTAGTACTAGACCTAAATGCAGATTGCTTTACTTAAAAACAGCAAAATATCTGGGAAACTCAAATAATTTGACAATTTTAAATGTCACAGTTGTTTAGAAAGAGCTGTAGTGGAAAACATTGTTAATGGAAGCAGAGACATGGATGGGTCAGTACGAATTGGACATAGATTACTTGAGGCACTTTGGTTGTGAAAATACATGAGGCGTTGGTATTAGTACAGGGTTTTCTGATGGGTTGCCATAAGAGCGATGCACTGTAAAGCTGGCTAGTTAGTAGTTTGACGAGTTTTGATTGCACGGACGGCAAAAGTAAATGGCAGACATGTAATCTGCCTCAGAAATAAATCGAGTATACGATTCTATCACACCTTTGACTCATAAGGCATATATGGCTATACCTATATTTTCATAAACCCATCAGCATTTGATTGTCAATAAGATCCACATAATGCTTGTTGTTTCTATTTCCCGTGATTGTTACCTAGTATCCATTTTGAACTTTTTCTTATTCTTCTCTTCTTCTTCTCCTCGTCCTATTCCTCCTCCTTCTTCTCTTCTTCTTCTTCTTTTCCGTCTTATTATGTTTATTATTATGATTATTAGCGATTACCAGCTGTAAATTCAGGTGAAAAGCTATTTTGTTCGTCCGCTCCTGGACTTTGGAAATTGAGTTTTAGGGCACATCTGTTGTACAGATCTGGCTTATTTGTATGCAGACTGTTGGTTTCTTGCCTCTTAGGCAGTTGCACTCTGACTTTGAAGGATCTCAGATCTGAGATAAGTCGCTGCCTAGTCACCATTTTTGTTAGGTGGCAGTGGATCTATTCTTTCTTCTCCAGAATAGAACGCTAGAACCCACACGTGTATTGGTTGTGTCGACCTGAGAACCAATGTCATGTTTTTGTTTTTGTTTTAAATCCGCTTTGATGCATATCTGAACCCAACACCTTCAAGCTATCTGGCTGACATCTAGCACCTTTGTTACCATGACTTCCAGTCTGCGCACATAGAGCTATACCTATATTTATAGACCAATCGGTACTTGGTGAGTGATTAAGTCAACATAACGCCAGCTGCCTTTACTTCCCAGGACTGTACGTGGTACCCACTCAAGCTGGGTCTACCTGGGAAGTCTGCATCTATGGAGGATTTAACCCAAAACTTGTCTTAGCGGGCATAAGAATTAACCCTCTGTGGCTACTTAAAAATCAAACCTTTTTTTTCTCTTCATCAGGATCTCCCATCAACTGGCTTGAACCATTGGTACAAACTTGAAGGCAGGTCATCACGTTCCAACATCCAGGGTGAGATCCACCTCAAGCTCAGCCTGGCCACAAGGGAAAACAGGGGAATTCATGAAGAGGACAACTGGTCCGATGTCCGACAACACGAGGACTTGATGTGTATCTTCATTGAGCATGAGCTCAGGAGATACAATGTATATTTTTGTTTCATTGTTATACTTTTATTGTTTTATTCTTTTTATTATTGTGTCCGTGTTTTGTGGTATTTTCAGTCATGTCTGTAGTCTTTATTATTGTTTCCGTGTTCTGTGGTGTTGTTAGTCCTGTCTGTAGTCTGGCTCCCGTTCTTCTGTCTCAAGTACTGGCAATCATTTTTGTCACAGATGACCCTCCACACCATAATGTCAAATTGTTTATCATCTTCTCTCTGTCTCCCTGGGAGGCTGCGTGGTCTCGAGACATGGTGTCCGCCTCGAATGCTGGAGGTACTTTGAAATCGGACACCTGTGTGCATTGTTGCACACGTAAAATTTCCTTGGTAGTCGACAATTGATAAAAGAGCCTAACGATGGCGCCGCGTTGGCAAAATTTTGAGTTAAAAATCTACCTAAAGTATTTCAGTGTAGAGAGGAAACCTATAGAAATGCATTGCAGAATAAAGGTTCAGCGTGGTGATAAATGACTGTCTAGCATTTGTATAAAGTTTGGAAACAAACTGTTCACAGTGCGGCACGAAACAAACTGTTCAGAGTGCGGCAGTGTCACTCACAGTCTATTGGCAGTTCTCCTGTACAAGGCCTTTCTTCTTCTTCTTCTTCTTCTTCTTCTTCTTCTTCACTTCCTTTTTTACCGCTGTGGGTGTCGAGGAAGATATAAGGTTCTGTTTCTAGCTCTTCTGGCTGCTCGACCATAGGCACATCGTGCTGTTGTAGAGTTTCTCTGATGTTATCCTTCCATCTTGTTCTTGGTCTACCCCGTGCTCTACGTCCTTCTTCTCTTTCCATGTATGCTTTGTATGGTATGGTGTCACAAGGCATTCTCTCTAAGTGGGCAAACCATTTCACTTGCTGTCTTTGTAATCCAGAATTGGTTCTGTGCCGACTTGTTCTCTTATGATCTCATTCCTGATCTTATCTCTTATGGTCACTCCTACAGCCCTTCTCAGACATCTCATTTCCGTGGTTACTAATTTTCTTTTATGGTTTGTTGTGAGTGACCATGTCTGGCACTGGTAGCACAGAGTTGGAATAAATATGCTTTGAATAAGATGTCTCTTTGTGCTGATTGGGATTGTCTTATGCTGTAAGAGGGGGGCTACCTGTCCCAATACTTGGTTTGCTTTCCCATCTTCGGTAAATGTAGTTCCCAGATATTTAAACTCAGATGCCTGTTTAATGCCTTTGTATTCTATTGCTATGTTTAGATCTGTCTTCTTTTTTCTCTTGACATTACTTCTGTCTTTTCAGTGTTGATTCTCATATTATTTGTTTTACATTCTTCATTCATGGATGTTAGATGTTGTTGCAATTTCATGGCTGTATCTGCTATCAAGGCCTGGTCATCTGCAAAGAGTAATTCGTTGATCTTACTAAGATCTTCATTCATGGGCTTAGCATTCTTGCATATACTGTCGGTGTAGGTGTTAAACAGCAGTGGTGATAAGGCACAAGGCCTTTAACAGTTGAAATGTACCCTGCGGTCACTTCTCTGTGTGCCCGACCCATTTCCTTAGTTTCCCCATTGTTTCCTTGTATTATTTTGTTCATTCACCTTTTATGTATTTGCTGCTTTCTGTTTCTTCCTTCTCAACCCCCACTCCCTTCCCCCTTCCCACTCCCTTCCAAACTCCCCCAAAATCCAATGAAATATATTTTGTTGTAAAATATACATAGCTGCTTGTAAATTGCTTGATGATAAGCAACAGAGTTGGCATTGGAAGCAATTTAAAACCAGAAACTTGGGAATTTTTTTGGCTACTAGACCTCTTACTTTGCATTTCTTTTTTTTAATTCTTTTTTGGGAGGATTGACACCCACATTATCTTTAAATTAGAAATAATTCAACCTTTTATCTGAGTGGTTTTCTTTAAAGCGCAGTCATCTCTATTTAGTGAGCTAATTACTTAGTGTCACCTTTTCTTATCATCATCATTATCCTGTGCCTTGAAGATTAGTGTGAGCTGTCATGTTCCCCCACATGTTTTGATCTTTAATATATTGTGTGAAGAGTTGTAAGTTTATTTATAATTGTTTACATTTTTTTCGTTTTTTAGTGTTAACTGCACCAGATTTTGTTGGGTAGTACGCAGTTGTACATAGTTCCAGCATCTTTCCAAGACATAACTTTAAATTTTTTTAATTTTGATACTACTCTAAAAAAAAAAAACTTTTTGGGCAGTACCAGCATTTTTTTTTTTAAATACAACATTGTAGTAGACGGCAGTGCTTTTATTTCCTTTAAAAAAAATCCCTGGTTAACTGTAATGCATTACCTGTTACTTTATTACCTATAATTAAACTATTAGTATTACTAATTATTCATTCAAATTTTTCATTCAGGTAGGAGTATTTCTAATTTTGTTTCTAATTTCAATACTTCACATACATTTTTTACTGCTGGTTCAGTGTTTTAAATAATTTTCAATTTCTAGTATTTGAACACTTTTGCCCATTCTTGTTTCTGTATTAACAGTAGTTTGACACACTTTCTCTTTATTTTATATTTTTGTTTCCATACTTTCTGTTTAATACAGTTTCTTATGTAGCACTTTAAATCTTTGTGATTGGAATTTTAACGAAGAAATACTTCAGCATCTGTATCTATCCAGACATCTTAGCCAAACTGGCAATATCTTCTACTTTTTTCCACATGCCCTATATTTCCCAGTGGAGGATAAGTCTAGATTTTTAGGGAAGTACACCCCAAATCCAGCCATATTTATTAGGCCTAGTGGCCTTCTAGGATTCGCCTGGTAAGGTGCAATATTACTATTCTTTGCTTCCTCCAAGGGTCCCTTAAAAACTAACATTTCTGGAAGTTCATAAGGTTAATAAAGTTTAGAGACGAATCTTGAATCTCTCATTTTCTTTTACTGTTTTAGTATTTGTGGTTTCATTGAAGTGAAGAAAGTAAATATTTCTTTTCACCCCTTGGGCATATGTGAAGAGCACCCATATTTTTACAGTTTAATCTGCACTAGGTGGATAATGTGGTCAGCATTAGGCCAGCCATCTTTACTTCCACAAGACACACATCCTGGTACCCATTTTAGGCTGGGTCCACCTGCGACGCCCTCTACCATGATAAAACTCCACGCAGCCAGCAGTGGGTTTCGATCGCGTTACGCTGGAGTTACGAGTCAGACTCACAATACCTAAGCCACGGGCACCGCTTTGTAGTTCAGCGCATACTATTAATTGTTCTAGACAAAGAGCCAGCAGTAATGAATAATGTCAATGGATAATGTCAATGGATAATAGTTCCATTTCTGTTCTTCAATTAGGATGCATCCTACAAATGGACAGGTGACTTGCCACAGGTTGCCAGGACTATTTTACATCAGCATGCTATACAGGGTGATATTACAGAGGGCCAGCAGGCAGTTTGGTCTGTATAGTTTTTCATAAGTAGCTAAGATTTTATTAAAATTAAAGGTTTTAAGTAGTTCTTATAATAAATGAGTTTTATTGTCTACTCCTGTGTGGGGGGGTCCTAAAATGTAGACGATGAACAAGAGCTTTTACAAATTGCAAGATTATGGCTTTTTATAAGATCTTGAAATGTATTTACTCTATAAAACATATAAATAATT
The DNA here is from genome assembly GCA_905116865.2 of Candidula unifasciata. Taxonomy (NCBI): domain Eukaryota; kingdom Metazoa; phylum Mollusca; class Gastropoda; order Stylommatophora; family Geomitridae; genus Candidula; species Candidula unifasciata. The sequence continues at coordinate 28,025 of CAJHNH020002105.1, forward strand.
TATTCTTATTCTACAGCAGATTACAGTAATCTTATACTGTTTGAATGTATCAGTTCTGAATTAACAGGTTTATATCAAAACTCTTCTGTGCTTTCTAAAAATTATATATATTAGGATTTCTCTGGAATTTTTCTATTTCCTCAACCTTTTTTGTTTCCAATTTTAGTGTCTGTCTGGTGATTCTCTACTCTCTTCTTCTCAGGATATACCCATATTGTACAACCTTCTTTGTTTTGTAGCTGGTTATGCCAGTGATTGTCAATACATTTATATTATTACTTCACCTTTCTTGAATTCATCCCATTCCTTGTCCATCTGTTTCCTCAGACATTTTTTTTAAAGCATTTAATTTTTGTTCCCTGCCTTCTTTAGTGATTCTCTAACTGTCACTGGAATATGTTAAAACTGAAATAACATTAGAGTTGAAAATACATAACTTGGTTTTGAGATTATATTATTTAGAGTTCACATTTTGGTCAGACTTTTAATAGCTGCTGTTGCCTTGACAATGGTGCGGGATTTCTCTTTTTCTTTATGTTTCCTTGACAATTAAAAATTATTACCTAAACAGAAAAATTAACTGTAAAGTTAACTATTTTTTTCTGTAGTGTGATATCTGCTTGATCTTTTTTTTTTGGTCTTCAAGATTGTTTTTTCATAACTGACAGTTAGTCCTAACTTCAACACAATATTTGCTAAATCTTATGTTTTTTATTTCATGTCTTTACTGTTCTTACTTACTATAAGAACAATATTATATGCAACATCAAGACCCTCTAATTGTGGTTCTCTACCCAGTCAATGCCAATATCTCTTGCACAGCATTTTTGTCATCACCTAGGCAGTAATTGTGCCAAAGAAAATAGGAGATTTAAATAAAATACATACCTGTTTCACTCCAATTCAAATTGCAAACCAGTTACTTAAACCATCATCTACTTGCACTGCACACTCTTAGCTTTCATACACTGCTTTGATAATGTTTATTATTTGCCATAACATGTATACCGTAACATGTTCTGGGTAAGTTACCTAAAGTTTTCTTAAAGTTCATGAAGGCACAATTGGTTGTTATTTTTCAAAAGCATTCTTTCTAAAAAAAAGTATCAGGGTAATTATTTGATCTAAAGCAGCTTCTTCCAAGTCACAAACCCGATTGTTTCTCTCTCAGGATTATGTCCAAAACCCTCTTAAATTTTATAGAGAATTATTTGACAAAACATACTGGATATTATTGATAACAGAGTAATTCCTTTTCAGTTGATACAGTCATTAGGATTACTGTTCTTTGGAATTTTAACAATAATTCATTTATTTTACTAATATGGAATTTTTCCATCTGCAAATATTCTATTAAACAGATTGTTCAAAACAGATTGTTCCCTCTGTTTATGGTTGCATCATCTGCCGGCAGAATGGCAGAAGTGGTTGATGCTGATGATGATGATGTTGATGATGATGATGGTGTTGATGATGATGATGATGATGATGATGATAAAGGAATTGATTGCCCCTTTGACTTCCATGTCATTTACCTGGCCAAACATTTAATGACAGTGTGGTCGCTTTTGCCTTTTTATCAAAGATTATGGGTATTCTCTGCCTTTGACAGTATTCTTTTGCTGTCTATAAAAATGAGTGCATACTTTGCTATTTACTACAGAGGATAGTCAGTCCCTTCATTTTTTTTTTTTGGCCTCACTATTGTGAGTGGACTATCTTCATCCATCAGGAGATGAAATCAGTTTTCCTTTATCACGCTGAGACCATCATGGTATTTTTCATTTTCTCCAGGACATTAACCCTTTTAACCTTAAAAACCTAAATCTAGTCTCTTCTGGATGTGCCAAATCCCCATATATGCAAAATATATAGTCAGGTCTGCAATGACCTGTTCTTAAAAGCGTAGTAAAATTCCACTGGTAGTAACTAAAAATAGCATTTAGGGGTGATTCCTTATGACCCCAGTGACTTTCTGAAATCCAAGGTGATGTCAAATTTTCCAATAAGCCTCAGTGGTAAAGGTCACTGGTTCACAGCATGAGTCACATTTGGGTTTTGAAACAAGGAATGTATTTCGTTTATTTCTTCACTCTGTTAGTATTTATTGATTATCCTTTATATAATCTTTATTATTCTAGGGAAAAGAATTTCAAAATGTAGATCAATAAATCTTTAAAAATATTATTAGTGACATGTGTAAAAGGTTATTTTTTCAGAGGATTTTTCCATAAATTCCTGTATGTATGGTTAATGGGCAAAGTGTGTGTGTATAAATATGTGTATGTAATTATGTTGTATGTGACTGGTGAAAAGAAATCTGTACTGGGCTCATATTTATTATGTTTGTATGTCAGTCGATGGCGGGCTTACAGCAGAAAACATATGGAGCATCCACTCAGTTATGACCTTCTCCTTGACCTTCTGATTGACCTGGACAGACAGTTTGAAGATGGAACACTATCTAGAGAAGAGGTAAGAAAATAAACAGTTACTACTTTTGTCTTGTGATGCTGTTGCATTTTCAATGCAGTAGTGTCATGGTGACAACTGCAGTACAGGTAATCATTTGTTAGTGTAAGGTTTGAATCTCATAGCTTGTTGCATTAAAGCTCATTACAAAAAGCTCTAGAAGACACAAACCCATGGAAGCAAGAAAGATGGCAGACAATGATTACCTACATGAATGAGCCAGAGTTTTGGAGTTCTGGCATATCTCATGGTATCTCTTGCATTATTACAAAGTTATGTCAATAGTTAATGAGATGCCAAAATTAAAATTAATCCTGCCACTGAAATTAGCAAAATTGGTCAGGCAGTAAAATGTTCAATGTATTATTTGTGTTCACGTTTTTTAAGGGCGCTGTGTATGCTCAGCATTTGTCCTTATTGTCTCAATAGATACATGGTGTGTTAACTCAGGGTTTTACATATCGACTCAGAATACTAGAGATACCTGGCCAGATATTGTAATATGTAATAATGTAACACTGTGAAATGCTACCTTATTGGAAGTTATAAATCCATACATTTTCTTTGTGGTTACAAACCCGAAATATCTGTAACAAAATATTTTGGTACTAAGAGTTGAACAAAATAATAATTCATCATTCGATAATTGCTTCTTTCATTAACAAATGTTGTTATGCTACTGTTAAATTGTTGTCATTTGTTGCAGGAGGAAGGATTAGCTGAATCCTTCACAAATTTCATAGAGTACAGCAAAAGTCTGCTCAAGAAGCTTAGAGATGTCTACCCTCCTACAAATAAGATTGCATTTTCTCGATTGGAAATGATGTTGAAGTAAGCAATTAGTGGAAATGCAACCATTGAGCTAACATTAACAGTTTACTGTGCCTTGGATGCATATGTATAACTTTTCAGGGGTTTAACTAATTTGGTCATGTAAAAGTTTAAAACATGGTTTATGACCGACAAGATTGGTAGAAAATGACCAAAGGAAGTCCCTGGAGTTGTGCTGCCAACAGTATCTGTTTTGACTGCATAGTCCAGCAAGCAGTGACACCCATCTTTCTCTTCCTGCTTTCATAATAGTTGGTTTACAGTGATCTCTCCTAAGTTTCTGGGTCAATGTTGGTAGCAAGGGGAGGGCAAAGAAATAAATACCTAAAGGGGGCCTAACCATATGGATGGGAAGGACAAGAACACTGACCTGATACAGGATTCTGATGATGATGTCAGAAGGTGAGACATGACAGCCTAAGCTTTTTGGAATGGCAAATGATTATGATGATGATGAAAATGTTTAACTGATCTAAGACTAGAGTTGAGGAACTACTGTCTTGGTGTGGTATGTCATAATAATGGACATGTTAGATAGAAATCAAACTGTAGTGAGAAATGAATCTGATCACCTGACTTAATAATACGGTGATACGATATATATCATGTCCTTGGTATCTTAAATTCTTAGAGCATGGTATGTGGGTTTTGGAGACCCATATTTGGGAAGAGATTGAATAGATATACTGCTCTTCAACAAGAAATGTCATAAAAGGTGACTCGCTGAAGATTTTCAAAACTGGATGTGAACTACAACAAAACATGCCAGTCACTACTTTAAGATTAAAAAGAAACACAAAAGAAGAAGAAGAGTGTATTTATTTCATTTATAAATATATAAATAATCATGCTGTTTTTCTTTATGGGCTATTTATTTATTGTATTTTATTCACCTCTTAAACTGATAGGGAAAATCTTCTGCAAGGAGATTAAATTAAGCAAATGGGTAGTCTTATTTCTAATTAAAAAGTGCTAAGATAAAAGTATAGATGACATCTACTATTTCAGTCTCAACTTTGCTCTCTCTCTACAGATGTCTGTCGACCATTTATAACATGAATGCGTTCAGAAAATGCCTCCCATTTCACCGAGAATTGCCATCTGATATCCTAAGCCTTGTCAAGGTAATACTTTTCTAATGCATTAACTTGTTTCATTTTTTGAATTTTTTATTTCTTTATTACATTCTAGAAATAATAAAACATAATTCTATGAAACTGAAGTACATTCGTACACTGGGTCACAAACTTAATTCGCGTGCACGTGTGTATTAGGGTGCACATGCATGCATATGTGTATGTAAGTGTGTGATATATTTCATCATGCAGGCTTAAAATCATCTTAAAATTAATACAGAATATTTTTCTTTTCAATTTCTGCAGAAAAGTACTATTGAATGGTATGGTCGGATACATAACTCTTTTCAAGCTCAAATGAAGGTTAGTTTGGTAATCATTTAACCAAAAATTATTTAGATTCAACTGCATACAGAGTTTCATTTAAAGGATAATGAGTTAACTCATTTAAAACAAAAAACAGTAAATCTAACTTTTTTTGAGCATACTTTAATACATTTTAATAGTATGTGTGCCTGTATGCAAAGACATGAGCATAGATAGGTATGACCATGTGGTAACTAACGGAATTAATTATGATGCACAATAAAGTAAAAAGTAAAGCAAAGATCCCTTCTCATGCCTTTAGGTGCATAGGGCATATAGGAAGAGCACCCATATTTTTTCTGTCCATCAGCACTAGGTGAGTAATGGGTCAGCATTACGCTGGCCATCTCTCTATTTCCCCAGGACAGCCAGCCTGGTACCCATTTTAGGCTGGGTCGACCTGCAATGCCCCATACCACGATAAAAATCCACACGGCCAGCAGTGGGTTTTGATCGCAGTATGTGAAATTACGAGTCAGACTCACAAACACCTAAGCCACGGACACCGCATGATGCACAATAACACTACATGCAAAACTGCAGCATTGTCCTAATTACATCAAAGAACAATGAAGGTAGACAACTAAACTCTGTGAAATATCATAACATGATGTCAAACCAAATGAAAAGAAGAGCTTACTAGTCAGCTTTACATTACCACAATACAAACAAGTGACATCTGCAGGTAGGGAGCTTTCATCAGCACATTACATATTCAGTACCACAAATATGAACAATACAAAAAAAATCACTTAACTGAGAGAATTCACACACTTGTCTGGCCAGTTGAATCTCTGACACATGTTTGACCAGGGAGATGAATACTAACCAGAAAAAGCTGCGAATAGCAAGGGCCACAACTAAAACAATAAAATATATAAAACTGTGACTTGACTTGACTTTCTACCCCACTAGGACATCACACAAGCGATAAACACCCGATGACACAAAGTGCCACCATGTGGATGAGGATCACCGTGGAGAGGTCCCAGAAACCGCGTTCAGACAATTGGCCATATTTATGGCCTGCCTATATTGCGGCCTCTGGCAAAAGCCAGAGTGGGGCTTCAAATGACAAAAAATTTCGTCCTAAAAAGGACGTAAGGAATGAAAAAATTAATATAAAACTGTTTTGGATGTTAAGTCCTGTAGGCTATGAAATGTAACAAAGACTTAGTGACAAAGACTGCATACTTTTGATGAGTTTTTGTCTTATTTAATATAGGACCAAAAAAATATTTATGAAAAAAATAACATACAGTTTATTACTATGAAATCAACACATGAATTACACAAAATATTGTCTTGATAATGATATGAACTATAACAGATATATTTATTTAACCAGGAAGATGATGACCTCCTTCAGGGACTCATAGAACTGTGTAACCATCTCAATGGGGATGTGTTCAAGGCCTACCACAACTACAATCAATTGTTTGAAGAGTGAGTTGTGTGTATGTTTTCTCATGATGTAGCAGGTTCTTTGCAGAAAATCATTCTCAAAATGACATGCCAGAAAGCCATTTGATCCTGTGTCCACCTAACCAAAATGCAGAAGCACAAACATATCATTACAGTCAGGAGAGATTGGTGCTGGTGCACCATGGAGTGACCTGGGAGTCTGCCTGACACTATCACACAGACAAAAAGCAAGATAAACATACTCGTATAATCAAATGGCTTCTTGTACTATCAGCACTGGAAGTCTTTACTCGTTGCAGAAGATCTGGGTTTGTCATGATAAAGAGTTGACATCACAATATTCAGGATAAACCCGTATTAGCTCCATCTCTTTTCTCAACAGCCAGATACTAATGGTATCTAGTGTTATCTGGATAACTACTCCCTTCTTGTCTTGCCTCCCAACCTCCCCACCCCCCTCCCCCACCCCCACTCTGAGTATTTAGTGATGCCTAGAGCTTGTAGGCATACCCTGTTGCATCATTCTGTCCAGCTATGGACTTTCAGGTATATTCCCTTTTGCTTGTTACCTCCTCCCACAGGTGAGAAATCACCTTTGCCTTGTGCAGTTGCATCATATCACAAGTGGTTGCTGAAGATGAGAATGTATCAGAATTTCTGTAGTGCTTTGATGTTCGCTCTTAACTCAGTTCAGATCAACCATTCACCTCATGAATGTTTTTGCCCAAGATGTCCTTAACATCTTTGTCAGTTATCATTCTGGTCCACCTCTGCCCCTTCTTCCAGAAGCCACACTCTGCATTACTAAACGACCACACAGCCAAAAGAACAGACACTAGAATAAACAAGTACAAACAAAGCTTATAAAGTAAATGGCCTCTGTTGGGTATATGAGGCTAGCTCTCCAATATTCTAGATCCACTTGCACACTGTAGGTGATGTGGGTAATATTAAACAGGCCACCTTTACTTCACAGGAAACTTTTCTGGTACTACTGTGCTACTGTAGCTTTCATTGTTTTGATACTGAATGTTGAATTAAGAATCGACACCACAGCACTCGGGACACTCCCATAAGTGCTCAGTCCCCATCTTCAGCACAGGTAAAGAGTTCAAGTTCTGATGGTACCACTAACCATCTGATTGTATATCGGTCTCATCCTTCCCCTGAGTGTTGAGTGTTGGTCAGTTCCCCAGGTAACTGATAAAATTCATAACCTTTGTTTTTAATAATTCACACCAAAATAACTCATCATTTCTCATATTTGCCTTTGCAGACTAACTCAAGTCCATTATTTCCAAGTGGTTTACAAACAGCTGGAAAAAATGGTAAACTTATTATTATAGTAAACTTATTCATAAATGTATTATCTCTAGCAAATATAGCCCAGTTTTTCCTGTCATAAACTTAATTGGTGAAAGCTGTAACCAAACATAAACTTACCGCCAGATAATTTTAAAGATGTAATTAAAACTAAATTCATGACATGAAGTCATGCTAAATTTTAGCTAAAAATTAAATTAATGTCACTGATCAGAAAATGTTAATATGACTTTGCAGATCTCTCTGCACACACTTAATTAAAAAGCTAATTTTTAACAAGGTCATGTTTTTGGGAATATATTCCAGCAAGGTCAAGTTTAAAAACTGTAATTTGAAATATAGTGTGCAAATTTTTAATACCTTCATCCACCTTTGCCACCCCACTCCCCCCCTCCCCCAAATTTTTTTACCAAATCTAATTAACAAATACTGGGGGGGGGGGGGGGGGGGGGGAATAAGCAGAATATTTTACTTAATATGGACACTTGTGTCTCAGCTACTAGAGCTACTCTGAGTGGAGTTTGGTAATGTAAAGGCCATTTGTAAACCACTTTGAGTGGTGGCTTGGTTACTAACAGTTAATGCTTCTATGTAGTTTTGGCTACTAATTCCTTACCTAGCAATAGGTGTTTTGTTCTTTTTAGGACGAAATTTTTTGTTATTTGATGCCCCACCCTGGCTTTTGCCAGGGGCCGCAATATAGGCAGGCCATAAATATGGCCAATTGTCTGACCGCAGTTTCTGGGACCTCTCCACGGCAATCCTCATCCACATGGTGGCACTTTGTGTCATCGGGTGTTTACCGCTTGTGTGATGTCCTAGTGGGGTAGAAAGTCAGTCAGTCAGTCAGTTTTGGCTGAAATTATTGCAATATTTTACATTTACAGCTACATTTTATGTAACTACTAATCTTGTGTGCTTGGTGAATTCCCTATTGTAGTCGCTGCTTAGAAAACAGCATTACAAGAAAGAAAAGAACCATAAGTTTACAGTTGTATTGGAGACATCTTTGAACCTAGCTTAATATAAAATTTACTATTTTAAGGTTCAAGGTATCAAATACTATCAAAATTATCATTACATACAGTATGTGCTAATCATAACACAGACAATATGAACAGGATGTATTACACACTACATAAATGAATGACCAAAATGATTACACAACATATAAAGTAGCAAAAGCATGCATAGAAAATTCAGTGACACTATATATCTCAGTTATAACCCTAAGGGTTCAACAGGGAATTATATGTGTGGAAAGTACTAGTCCTCCTTTGAACAGGGATATTATTAGTTTGATGGGCAATCCACCATAATTACTGTGTCATAAATTATTGATGTGCTAAATATCTTTGTGTAGCTGTTATATGCTGTACTGTTTGTTGTTAGTATTAGTGTTGTTACTGTTGTTATTATTACACAGGTAGATTTAAAAACCAAATCCAGATGTCTTTTGTACCCTCATGTCCTGCATGATGCCTCTAGATGTCTTTACAGATAATTCCCAAAAGAATTTGAAAAACTGTCCAGTCCCCATTTAATGCTGTTGTCTGGGCCCCAGAAGACCCTTGTGATCAGAAAAAATACATCAGATCGCTGTTAGAGATTGGGCTCACATTATTCCCAGTGTGAATTTTGAGACGCATTTTAGGTGAAGAAAGAACAGACTCACTGCCCCCTCCCCACTCCCCTTTCCCCCCAAAAAAACATGTTGTAAAAGTCAACTAATTAGGAGTTTCCCTTTGATGTCATAGTGCCTCTGCCTGAGAAGCAAGGAACCAAATGACTTCATCCAAGTAATCAAGATGTGTAAAATGGATGTGCCTACAGAACTCAAGTTCTGAAACAAGACTATAAAGTCTGGATGTGGACGAACAACCAGAATTTTCAGCCAGAATTTAAGCCAGTGAATGCTTATAAAAAGAAGAAGAAAACCTCAAATTATTATCAAATGCTTTAGCGTTTGGGCAACCAAGACTCACTAAGTGAAATGGGATGCTGATTTTGAAGTGCAGATTTTAACAGTTGTTGAGGGGGTCATAAAGGTTTCACTACAAATTAAAGACAAAAGTTGCTTTTCTGTATGCTATAGCCTGATTCCTTCACATACAATTTAAAAGACAGCAGCTGATGTCAGTCAAGTCTTGGTCAGATAGGACTGAACGACTGTATAACAGTAGTTGACACTACTTATTCTCTCTTAACTTGCTAGATATGATAGATTAATCATATAATAATCATTAGTTGTTAGTTAAAATATAGTCGAGGTTCCAACATCACTGTAGATAAGTTTGTATAACAGTAGTTGGCACTACTTATTCTCTCTTAACTTGCTAGATATGACAGATCTATTGTATACAAATCATTAGTTGTTATACAGTCGAGTTTCCAACATCACTGTAGACTGTTTGTATAACAGTAGTGCTTGTTCTCTACTAACTTTGTCAGATAAGACTGAGATACAGTATAACAGTGGTCAGTACTACCTGCGCTCTACTAAGTTCAACTTACTTGACTTGGCTACCGTATAAGAGTAATCAGTACCACCTGTTCTCTCTTTACATGGTCAGATATAACTGAGCTATTGTATAACAATAGTCAGTACTACCTTTTCTCTTCTAGATGCTGAATTGTAGGTAGAATTTACCAGTTCTGACATAGCACATTTTGCAAGCAGGCAAAGTGCTGCATTTTTTTTGATATGGCATCTTCTGTAGCATGCTTTGTCCCAGATGTACTGGTTTACCTGTCCTGTAGAATTAACAAAGCAGGGCAAGGGAGTGATCATGCTGCATGGGCAGTACTTGTTCCTAAGGCTTTGTTCCATGGAGAGGAGGAACTTTATTCTGGAGAGGAGGAACTTCAACCTGGAGAGGAGGAACTTCATCCTGGAAAGGAGGAACTTTATCCTGGAAAGGAGGAACTTCATCCTCGAGTGGAGGGAAACAAATGGAGAGGAGATATTTGCCATTTATGAGTCTTGGGCTCTGGCACATATTTTGAGGTTGCCTCGTCTACAGTCTAAAGATGTAAGCAAGCAGAATATAAATCATACAGGTACTGAGGTGGATTCATGGAAACATAAAAATAACTCAAATAAAACAGAAGGGAAAATGTCAATAGAAGAAAAAAAAAAACATATATTTGAAAACCATGCTACAGAAAGACACTGACTGAAAAAATAACACTAGCCACTGTGCTACCATGGCTTCTTGGGTTAATCTTGACATTTTTTTAACCTAGGAAATTTATAAAATGTATTTTACATTGTGTTAAAAAAAGTAAAGACAATAAACTATTTTCTCATGTATTTAACCAAACATTGATGATTTGATATTTTGCATTGGCTGGCAGTTCTAGTTTGAAAAATGATCTGTCATATGAAAAAAATCTCTGAGTTCACATACAGCTTTGGGACTAAGTCTGCAATGTGGCTAAAGACTTCAGTTTTGTGCATGCAAAAGGTTCTAGCATTGAAAATGATACTGCATTCCAAGTATTATTTGTTGTACTGGAGTAAAACGAATTGATTACATTGCATCCTATTGTGAGTTATGTCATCTACTGTAATTTTTTGAAAGAAAACAAACTAAAAATATATAAAAATGGTTAAACAAATTCAGTGTCAGATTCTACTACGTAATGCTAAGTTGTTTACATATACTAGACAACAGCTGAACAAAATGTTTGGGGCCTCCACCATTGTTCTCTATCATATCAAAGAAACTACTGTCATCTGTTTGATTATGGTATCACAATTTCTTCAACACACCTTTCAGTCACGCACCCACAAAAGTGAAGCCTCTTGTAAAGTCAGCTAACTGCTTACCCAAAAAGTTGTTTCATTGCTGATTTCATGGATATCATGTATGCTAATCATGGTAATTTTCTGAATGTTTTGACTAGTAGCAATATTCTTGTGTCAAATGTCAGACAACAAAAAAACAGAATCTGTATGACACATGTTTGATAATAATTTTATTCCAAAAGAATAATGAACCCTTCTTTTGAACATTGTCAGGTATAGAAGCAACATGGAAAGTTATAAGCTGAAACAAAATATTGGCTGCATCACTCTGTCAGCTGAAATATGTATATGTTTCACCCAATCATGTATATCAGAAAGGCATGCGCTCGTGCACATACACACACACACAGAGAGTATAAAAATAATCCTTAGCCTTAATAATGCAGTTAAGAAATATGTCATATTTACAACAATGGGAAAACAATATAATTCAAAGGAAGTATATTTTTATAAAGAAAGTTATTGAAATATATACCCTAACAAATATTAAAGTCCTCCAAAATATATTTAAACAGATTGAATTTGGCAACATGGAGATGACTAATATAGTGGGATATTTTGTTGTTAGATACTCCTTTAATTAATAAAGAGGGATATTTTATCGTTAAATGATATGCTGGCATTGCATTTGTTCTAGCTGTCAAACAAACAGCATAAATAGGATTTTAAAAATTCCAAGATTGCCAGGCCTGTAAGTGAGAATTCTGGTCACTTTATTACTGTGTTCCAAGTATAAAAATGAAGTTAAAGAGCCCTTCTGCATGACCTGGGTGCATAGTGTATATGACAGTAAGTAAAAACAGATTATTTTCATGGTAATAGCACATCGGGCATAGGATGCGAGACATAATCTCGTAGCCAACTGGCCCTCAGTGGGTGATGCAGTTAATATCATGTCAGCCGCTTTTACTTCCCAGGACGTCATCTTGTTCCCATTTAGAGGTTGGGTTGACCTGGGATCTGTTTTTTAATAATCTGACTCAAAAAGGATTTGAACTCAAGACCTTTGGAGTCTAGTGGTTATGCTACCATGGATCCTCATTAGGTATATGGAGTTAGTTCATTCTTGTAGAAACCAATCAACACTTGATTACCTAGTGGTCAGTGTATGCTAACCAATACTCATTTCTCATACTTGGCTGTTATAGCAGTTAAGAGTGACCCAAAATTAAATTTTTTTGAAGGTTTAATATGGTATCTGGGATTTGCCTTCTTGATTTCCATCCAGGATGACATTCTTGAATTCTCAGTGTCGGGTCAATATAGCCAGATAGTTACACGGATGGGAGGAAACATAAACACATGATCACAAAAGATTTAACAGAAGTTGCTGATACTGAAAACTTGAAAACAATGAAAGCTGTCAATGTTTTTCTTTTGCATTTTTGTGCATGCATGCATCTTTATTTACTTTGAATTTGTTATTGATTAGCAGCAAAAAGCTTGGTTTATAATTTTGTCTTATTTGTGCTTGTTTTTTTTATGATTTTCTCCACCAGCTGTCTGTGGATGTGAAGAAGATTTTGGAGGAGGAGGTTTGTCACCATAGTAAAGTTGTTCTTCTGTTTTAGAATCAGTAACTTTAATTTCACATGTTCTTTCAACCAGCAGACATGACAGGTAATGAAGTGTTCAGTACAGTAAAAGAACCCTTTTTCATGTCTTTAGGCATATTGGGCCAATAGGGCTAGATCTATATTTTATAGACCAGTCGGCACCACTTGGTAGGCGATGCGGTTAGCACCACGCCAACTGTCTTTACTTCCCAGGACTTTGCCTGGTACTCACTCAAGGCTGGGTCGACCAGGCAGCCAGGGTCATTTTTTTAAAAAGTCTGGCTCCGTTAGTACCTGAACCCAAAATCTTCCGATCCGCACGTGAGTGTCATTAAGTGTTCAGTAAAGATGAAGAAATTGAAGACCTAGAGCATGCAACATCAAAGTAAATGGGACAAACCTCAGCAAGTTGATATTTTTAAGTACTTGGGTGCCCTGGTAACAACACCAGATGGAAGATGTATTAGGGAAGTTATATGTCAAATAGCTCAAGCAAATAAAGCACTCCAAAAAAAATAAAGAATATTTCATGCAATCTTTTTTTGTTCAGTTGAGATAAGAAAGATAATTCTTAAAAGCTTTATAAATCCTATGCTGATATACAGATGTGAATCATCAACACTTAGTAAATTAGTGAAAACCTATCAGGAAGCTGCAGGGATGTGGTTTTATAGATAAACGATGAGAATACCCTGGACAAATTAAAAAGAGTAAAGAAGACGTCTTGAAAGAAACTGACTCATGAAGAGAACTGATTGCCAACATCAGAAAGAGACAGTCTACATTCTTTGGTGATGTGATGAGAAGGAGGAAACTGGAGTATATTGTGACACTAGGAAAGTTGGAGGGGGGGGGGAAAGGCAGAGGGAGGCTGAGAGAACAGATGCTGGATGGTTTGACATCATGGTTTCAAGATAATTTGTGTTAGAGTTGATTGAAAGTACATGAGACAGAAGGTTGTGGATAGACATGATACCAACACCACATGACATGGACTTTAGGAAGAAGAAGGACATGCAAAGCTTTTTTTTATTATTATTATGGAAAAAAGGGTGAAGGGGTGAAGGTGAAATTGTATGTCTTGTGAAAAAGATAAACCAGAGTGACTTGATATCTGGTAATTAACTCTATGTGTACCAAACAGTGCATTAGATGTTTATTGCGTACACCGCATATGATATGCTTTTCTCACTGCCTTTTGTTGTATCCAAATGATTTATCCTTTTTGCCTTTTTAACTATCTACATCATTTTATACGCGGCTTAGGCTTTGCGAGTCTGACTCATAATTCCAACGTACCGCGATCAAAACCCACTGCTGGCTGCTTGAATTTTTATCATGGTATGGAGCATCGTAGGTTGACCCAGCCTAAAATGGGTACCATGATGGCTGTCCTGGGGAAGTAAAGACAGCCGGCATAATGCTGACCAAATTACCCACCTAGTGCCGATGGTCTGAAAAAATATGGGCACTCTTCCCATATACCTGATACGCCTAAAGGCATGAAAAGGGATCTTTACTTTATTTTTCCCATCATTCTATACTATAATTTCAAGTCCTGTAGACAAACATAAGAAGCAGCTGGCTGAGTGGTTAGAATGCTGGGTTGTCATGTGGGATACCCAGTTTTAAACCATTGGTTTCTTGTGTAGGTTCTGGGGCCAAATAGTTGATCATCATCATCATGCAGCAGGTCTTTTGCAGAACGTCGCTCTCATCACAGTCTGCCTGCAAGAAACTTGGTCTCTCGCCAGCTCTCTCGCCTCATGCACTCATACTCAAGGAGTCACTTATATCCTGTGCCCATCTTCGTGTCGGTTGGCCCCTGCCCCTCCTACCTGGCACAATGCCTTCTGCTATTATTTTTTCCAATCCATCGTGGTGCTTGATAAGAGCTAAATATTTCGGCTTCTGAGACAAGACGCTGTTTATTAGCCAATCTCCCTTGATGTTAAGATCTTTCAAGATGTCAGTATTTCTCCTCTTCTTTGTCCAAGTTATTCTGATAATCTTTCTATAGCATTTCAGCTCAAAAGCCCCTATTCTCTTTCTTAAGGATTTATATTGTAGTTAGGGGGAAAAAAGAATAGACTCACTGCTTCCCTAATATACTAGGTAACTAATTAGAGCGTTCCTCCAAAGTCGAAATGCATCTGCCTGAGAGCCAAAGAACAACATTCAAATAAGACAGAACTATAAAACTCATGCACATGTAAAACACAAGTTCTGGAACAAGACAAACAGTCCAGAGGTCGATGAACTGGAGTTTACAGCCTGTGAATACTAAGGGGGGAAAATAAGAATAATAAGAAAGGGAGTGACAATTTTTTGGAAAGGGTAAAAAAAATATCTTAAAAGATCTTAACACACAGTTTGTTACAATGCACTGGGTCCTAAATCCTCAGGATCAAGGCCCCTGTCTGTCCTACAGGGCTCTAACAAGTTGCAAATACAAGTGGTAAAGACAGATTGAAGTATATATTATTAAAAGTCCCTCCTGCATAGGATCCTATTAGATAAAGTAACATCTGCCCAGGACCAACAGACTTGAATTAGCATATTGTAAATAATGCATTCCTTTTTAGACTAACATTTGATAACTATTAACTGAAAAACAGATAAGTTTGTAAAAGGTAAATATCATTTCAATATGATGTAATAGTAGTAATATTTACATACACTGTGCTTTGTCCAGCTTTCAAGATTTTACTTGTATCTCAGTTATAATCTTGAGCATATATCCTGGTATATTTTAATGTAAACTGAAATAATATTCATGTTTTAAAGTCATGTCTACTTTTAACTGGCTTTGACCAAAAAATGTGTATCATTTTTTTCTTTCAGCAAATGCTTATCTTGTATTAGTGTCTCTTTCTTTGCTTTCTGTATAGTTTGATAAAATATATCACAGAAAATGTACATTATGTATGTAATTATGTGGACATGACAATACTTTTTAAGTCAACAGGATTTGTTGCTTATAAACAGAACATTTTAATTTACCAGAAGGTTTTTTTTTTTTAAACATCTTGCATCCTTCCAACAACAACCAATATTGTCTGGATCAAAACTGATTCAGTTAATTTTTTGCAGTCCTAAAACATATCAAGCCATCATTTGTATTAAAATGTTCTTTAGAATCTTCTGAGCAGATATAAAAAGTAAGACAACATATAAAATCGTGACTGAGATTCAAGAAATTTAAAAAAAATAATGCTAAAAAAAAAAAAAAGAAACATTAAGGCTTTGATGCTGTGGATACTCAGAATAATAGATCATATTTTATTGAAATAAAAACAATCAAATACAGAGGTTTTCAAGAAACTAGGAAGGAAAGGATAATTTCTGAAGGAACAATAAAAAAAAAACGAGAGACAATATATCAGACCTGTAAAGACACAAAACTCTCACTAAAAACCATACTACTGGTGAAGAAAGCTGAAGGCAAGCAAGCATGTGATGGACAAGCAGTAGTCTCAAGAGAATGTACATCCAAGGTGAAAAACATGGCATTCTAGAGATCTGTTGCAGCTAACCTTTATTGTGTAAACATCATCTGGATAATTTATTATTGATTGGAATTATTTTGTCTTTAATGATGGCTTTTCTGAAAAAAACTTCATTATTTTACCTAGATTTTGGACCAGGGCAAATAAAGGCAGATGATAACAAATCGCAAATTCGTTGACGATCAAATGGTTTAGTCATTTAGCAAGAATGCAGCAGAAACAACTACCATTGCAGGTGCAACACATAAAAGGATCTGAAGTTAAAGCAAGAGGTTGTCCTAGGAGAAGATGGATTAATGACATTAAAGAGCTTCTACATCAACACGGAATGACAGTACCTTTTGCTGTCCATCAATCAATTGATCGCAAACTGATCCTCCCCATAATGCTTAACAGCAAAAATGGAAACTGATGATTTAAAAAAAAAACTCCTGATGTTTTGCGCTCTTTTGTACAAAGCACTTTCTGTGTATAAATTTTGTGACATGATTAGTAGTAGTAAATTCTTGTATTGAATGCTTCAGATTGACTTAAAATTAAATATTTCACTCATCATCATCATGTGTCCTGCCAGTAAACGTAGGCTGTCATGTTTCACCATCTTACATGATCACCAGAATCATGGATCAGTTCAATGTTTTTGTCTCGCCCCATCCAGTCATCCACATATTTATCACTTTGTGTTCCTCTTACTCTCTTTCCATAAATCTTGCCAGTTATTACCAAGTTCTTGAGCCCGTTCCTTTTTACAATAAGTCCCAAAAACATTATCTGCATCTAATTATTATAATGAGCTAACTACATTCATCTGTCTCTGTAAGTGCTTCATTTGTTTAATGATAAACTACATGTCAACAAAGGTTACCATATGTGACATGTAGAAATACTGCTGATCAAAAGAGGAGCATTGAAGAAAAAAACAATTTGTATTTTAGTTAAAGCAAATAAAAAAATTGATTGTCTTACCATCAGAGCATTGTTTTATCCTGTTTTGTCAACAGTAAACTGAGTTACTAAAAGCAGTAATGCTGATAGCTTTTGAGAATTATGCCACTATCAAAGATTGGCTATCGCAGATTTAGGTTTCCAGAACATATCACATTAAAGACTCTAAATTGTGTACTAATCATGAGATTCAGATTCTTCAATTCGTATTTTTATTTTAGCTTGGTGATGAGATGAACCAAAGCATAGAGAAGATTCTTAAAGCTAACAACTGCCATCATGAGCCTTCTGGTCTTAGCGCAGGTACTATGACTCTCAACACAGGTCTCTTTGAGCTGTACATGAACCTGCAGGAATTTGCTCGCTACAGCAGGCATCTGCCCCACAGGTAACTTGAAAACATCAGCCATTTATGATTAATAATTAATTCAGTATGAATCAACTCACCAAGCTCTTTCAGTATTAATCCACCCCCCTCCACTTGGACTTGTTACTTTATCTCTTTTTATGCATGGATGTATAAACTATTTTAGACCTTGCTTTTTTTAAATTTTTTATTTATAATCTCTAAGTAACACCATGCAGCAAATTCAATGAGAGGCAAAAAATCAAATGGTTTTGTCATCTAGTAAGAATGCAATGAGAATCAAAATAACCATTGCTGCTCATCAAGCTTTGGATTTGAAACTGTTCCTCAGTTACTTCAGTTAGTGTAAACTAAAGTATCAGTCTGAAGACATAACAAACTTGTATATCCTTTGTAGAATTAAAGGATGGCAACAGTGCTACCAGATTGGATTCTTCCATTTCTCTTATGCTTTGCCAAAGTTAATTTAATTTTTACTTATGGTGTCTCTATATCTCATTCAGTTTTGTCTGTTCAAACTTCAATTTCTTTAGGTGTACACTTCTATTCTATTAGATTTTAGACCTATCCATTTGCACACTTTCAAATCATCAATATTAGCTATTTGCGTTTTGTGATTTATTCTCTCATTAGATTCGTTATATTCCAAATAAAATGTCTAACACACTGTTTTTCTTCAGAATGTAATATTATCTTTTAAAGAAAACAATTTTTTGCAAATCTATGAATGATGATTCTTGTTTGGGTGTGAGTGCGTGCATGTGTGTGTGTGTGTGTGTGTGTGTGTGTGTGTGTGTGTGTGTGTGATTTAATCTTGAGTAATTTTTTGAGGGAAAAGGGGGAATGAACGCCAGAATTGTTTTGAATAATATTTCTTTTAAATCAGTATTACTGAAATGTTAGCCACTTTAAGTGACATTGTAAAATGTATAGTGAATAATCATCTAATATGACTGAATATTTGAAAATGTGAGTAAAAGAAAAAACAAAGAAAGTGCCTACATTGTTCAAATATGTATTATTCCAACTGTATTCAGAACTCCATAAAAAATAAATCATATCACAAGTGAAATAGTTTATAATAATGATAAATTAATTATTACAGAAAGTAATTTTGTTTGTGAAGAATAAACACAGTGATTATCTCCTGATAAACTTTGACAACACATCATTGTCAGGTCATCAATATCATCAGATCAGATCACTGGCATAAATTAGTTTGATCACATCACTTCACTGCCTCTTTCTTCATCTTTATGTCCTTTTTTTTCGGCTTCAGGTGTCGAGAGAGATATAAGGTCCTGCTTTGTGCTTTTCTGGCTGCTTGGACCATAGACACGTCATGGTGCTGTTGAGTTTCTCTGATGTTATCTTCCTATTTTGTTCTTGGTCTCCCTCTTGCTGTATGTCCCTCTCCTCTTTTGGTATATGTCTTGTATGGTATAGCATCAGAAAGCATTTTCTCCAAGTGGGCAAACCATTCGATTTGCTCTCTTTGTATGTAATTTAGAACTGGTTCTGTGCCGACTATCTCATTTGACCTCATTCATGATTTTATTTTTTCTCTTCTCTCATACAGTCTTTCTCAGACACCTCATTTCCATGGTTCCATTTATGTTTTGTTGTAAGTAACAACGTCTGGCACTGGTAGAATAGGTTGAGAATAAATATGCTTTGTATGAGATGTCTCTTTGTGCTGATTGGAATTGCCTTATGCTGTAAGAGGGGGGCTAGCTGTCCCAATACTTGGCCTGCTTTTCTGCATTGAATTTCAATTTTTTCATCCAGTTTACCATCTTCAGTGAATGTTGTTTCCAAGATATTTAAACTCAGATGCATGTTTAATATATGTATGCTGTAATGTTATGTTTAAATCCTGCTTCATTCTTCCTATTGACAATACTTCTGTCTTTTCAATGTTGATTCTCTTATTATTTGATTTACATTCTTCATTCATGGATGCCTCTTTGCTGTTAGTAAAACTTTTCTACTTTCTACTGCCTAGTGCTATGAGGGTGCTGATTATGAGACTCAAGTTACCATTCCAAGTTCAGAGTCTTACCTTTCTTCAGTTCATCCTTTTTAATGTCTATCACTTTATCACCTTGTTTGATATTCATCTCAGTATCCAGATGTTTGAGTAATTCTCTTCACAAACCTTAGCACAAATCTGTAGCTCCTGTTTTCTGGTTAATCATTGATTATTTACCTTAACTATAACCTTTTCGTAGCTTCCATCAAAGAAGATAATTACGTTGAGCCAATTTACAGACTGATTGTGATATTTGCCTCCTTTTGGTTAACACATTTCCCTTCTTCAGACATGTGTTGCTTGGGTCAGCCTTTATGGCATTGACTTCAACCTTCACTTTTGAAGCTGCTTACAATTTTTTTTTTAAATATGCAGTCTGTTAACTCATCAATGCCAAGGAACACATTATACATTCACAGAAGCCTAATGAGTGCAAGATGCACAGATTTTATATCCCTCTTTACTACCCCTTTGATGTCTGCTGCTAAATTCCCTGGGACTGAAAGAGTTAAAACCACTTTTGTATTGATATGTACCTTTTCTCCAGTGACATCAAGCAGCTGACCATCCCTAACTACTACCACTGGTTCAAGTGTGCTGTCAGTACATGGCTTACCATAGCACAGCAGAGAGCAGTCAGACGCATCAAAAAAGCTGTGGAGCTGGAAAAAGTATGTATTAGAGTGAAGTACCCTGTTCATACCACTGGCATGCCAGACATATGAGGCAAGGTCAGTAGTTTTATAGATTACCTAGATTTATTTGTCCAGCTTCACCCAGGAATGAGATAAAATTTTATTTTCCTATCCTCTATGTGTGCTAGAAGCTCCATGGAGGAGTGAGTACAACATAAACCTTCCATTTTTGAGTTTCTCTTGGATGCCCTCATTTCCTTAACTCATCAGTGTCCCATTTCACTTTATAATTAGGCAAGTTGGCAGTCCCCCAGAACGACAGATAAAGCAACTACCCCCACAAACACCTCTATCTTACAGTCTAAGTTTCAAGGGAGAAAAAGAACAAAAATATAATTTAAAAAATTAATGTAAGAGACATAAGAGAAAAGAGAAAAGGGAACTACAGTGAAAGTTCATTTTTACTGATTGTTGCATTAGGTAAAAGAAAATGCATGCAAACCTCACTTTTTATAGGTTATGTGGTCAAAGTGACTACAAAAAATTAAACTTATGTGTTTATTTCTCTTAGACATTTGCCCTTAAAAGGGCAGTTGACACATTATGTTGTGGTTTACAACCAGGCTGCAAATCTGCACCTTTCAGTTCAACAATTCCAATTTCATCAAAACCCTAAGTTGCAGCTTTTATGACAGTCTTTCCGCTGGTTAGAGAACATGACACACACATACACACACATCATGATTATCACTGACTCCACAAAGCATGCTGAGGAAAGTGACGGCAGGCATTCTTCATGATGGTAGCATGCTTCTCTTCAGAGGTCACAGGTCAGGAGGATTGTCTGGATGTTTTCTCCAGGGTTTGCTAGTGTGTTGGGAAATGAACAGTTGGACAGACTGACTGGCTCTGCACAACTTGGTAGACGTGGTTAGGGCCTTTTGGAAAAATGTGTACAAGTCAGAGGAGCAAATGGATCACTACAGTCTTGTGAGAGTAATGCAGCAAGGAGTGATGATGGGATCTGGCCGATACTCAACACTCGGAGGAAAGGCAATATGGACGTATAATCAGAATGCTACTAGCACCATCAGCATTTGAACTCTGCACTGGCTGCTGAAGATTGGGATGGAGCACTTATGGAAATGCCCCATGTGCTGTGATGTCAGTTCTTGAATCAACTCAACTACTACTGGAGATCGGTTGACTCCTGCTGTGCCTGCTCCTGTCATTAAGTTCTTATTTTTGACTTTGTTTCTCAGTTACAAAATTCTCACACATTATGTTTATATATATTATACTACTTTTTTTTTTTTTTAGACACCCGAACTAAGAAGAAAAATATGGACTTGTTTATCTTGGCTTATTTATTAGTTTCATGATTTGTTACTGGATTGATTGGCAGTTTCTTAGTTACCAAAAGCTCATACATGATGTTTTACCTTACAGGTTGCTCATGCAGATGCAGGAGTGAAATACAGTACATCTGCAGTTGATGTCTGCTGTTGTTTTACTCAGGTAGATCAGCGTCATTATAATACTCAAGAAAGAAATTTGTTGCATAATTAAGCGCTGTTGACAAGCTCAAAGCATGAGTTCAATAACACTTAAATGGTATCATGGATTTATGTGTCCATGTTTGATGCAGCATCTCTTTTGGTCGCTCACTCTCTCTTTCTCAGTCTCTCTGTTTCTCTAACTCTCTCTCTCTAGCCCCGTTCTCTGTCACTGTCTCTGTGTTTATCTCTATCTCTGTGCACAACTGTCTATAATTGTCTCTGCTCTCTATTTCTCTCTAACTCTGTGGCTTTTGCTTTCTGCCTCCATCTGAAACTGTCGGTCTCTTTGTTTATCAGTCTTTCTCTGTATCTTTCTCTGTTTCTGTGTGCAACATTTCTCTCTCTCTCTTTTCTCTCTCTCTCTTTCTCTCTCTGTCTTTCTCTGTGTCGTTCTCTTTCTCTCTGTGTGTCTCTCTCTGTCTCCCTCTGCCTGTCTCTCTCTAGCTAGTGCTGTACACTCGTCTGAACTGTCTAAGTTATTTTTTTAAAAATACACTTACATTTTCTACACGTACCAAATGTTCAAAATTATTCAGAAAACCAGTTTATCATCATTATCATCAAGTATTGACTGGATGTTTAGCATCTTCGCAACTCACTAACTCAAACAGAATCTGTCAGTTCATTTTTTTTTTTAAGCCACGTACCAAATGTTCAAAATTATTCAGAAAACCAGTTTATCATCATTATCATCAAGTATTGACTGGATGTTTAGCATCTTCGCAACTCACTAACTCAAACAGAATCTGTCAGTTCATTTTTTTTTTTTAAGCCATCGTGCAGGACTGAAGAATCTGTATTTTTGTCTTTGTATAAGACACCCTCATGTATAAGACAGTCCCAGTTTGTATTAGCTAAAAGTATAGAAATAAATATTTTAAACAAGTTTTGTATTTAAGACAACCCCCGATTTTAAACTTGAAAAATTGTTGAAATCTTATCGTCTTCTAGATTAAAAAATATAGTAATTCACATTAGGATACCAATTAATATATTAATACCAATTATTACTTCTTTCCAGTAGACTCACCATTATCATGTAGCAGGTCCTTTGCAAAATGTTGCTCTCATTACGGTCTGCCTGAAGCAAACTCAGTCTCTCACCATCTCTCCTGCCTCATGCACTTTCAAGGAGTCACTTATATCCTGTGCCCATCTTCATGTTGGTCTGCCCCTTCCTCTCCTTGCTGGTACCATGCCTTTTGCTATAATTTTTTTTTTAATTTGCCGTGGCGCTTGATATGATCAAAATATTTCAGCTTCTGAGACAAGATGCTGTTTATTAGCCAATATTTTTTTATGTTCAGATATTTTAAAATGTCAGTATTTCTTCTCTTCTTTGTCCATGATATTCTGAGAATCTTTCTATATCATTTCAGCTCAAAAGCTCCTATTCTATTTCTTAAGGACTGGGAGATAGTCCACCATTCACATCTGTATGTTGCTACAGGGAAGTTGCCTGCTCTGAAAATGTTAATTTTGACTTTACTGCCTGTGCTTAACCTTAACCCTAAACCGTTAATACTGTTTAATCTTTGCATTGCTATGGCCATCCTCTTTTTTATTCCTGTCAAACAGTCGCCATTACTATTTATTACAGAGCCTAGATATTCAAAGTTTGTTCCATTTTTAATTTTTTTCAACATATATTGTAATTTTTGATGACGAAATAGACTAAAAGACTATTGAGTGACATTACATAAGATTGTTTATTTCAGACAAAAAATTATTTACATTAACAGATCAGTCAGTGGTTAATTTACTTTGCCTTACAGATTACTGAGTTCTGGAAGCAGCTGGCTTGGCCAGATAGAGCTGGCGCTTATCCATTTGTTTACAAACTTACTGAAGTAGGTATCTAATGTTTGGTTATATTGGTTTTTTTTATTTATTGTTTTCTTTCACATATAAATGATCACAATTGGTGCTTGTAAACTTATTTAAAAAGTTTCATTGCTGTTTTTTCTTTTGTATGTGAATTTTACAAGTTTTCATTGTGAATGTTAAAATATATATTTAATCCACGTTTGATACTTCTTTTTTCTTTTTTTTTTCAAACATTTGTGCTTCTTCAACACATGACCAAAGAATGCTTATCTCTATTTTGTAGTCACATACCAATTTTTCCGATTCCAGTCATCTGAGAATGAGGGATTAATGATACCTTTAGAGAGACTATGGGAACAATACATTGTATCAAATTCATTGAGAAACATCAGATCAAGGGGTTTGGCCATCTTGTTAGAATGCAGCACCATCAGATACCATCACAGGCACTTCACCTCATAAAATCAACTACAAGAGCAAGAGAACAGCCACATAAAAATGG
The DNA here is from genome assembly GCA_905116865.2 of Candidula unifasciata. Lineage (NCBI taxonomy): Eukaryota > Metazoa > Mollusca > Gastropoda > Stylommatophora > Geomitridae > Candidula > Candidula unifasciata. The sequence continues at coordinate 52,261 of CAJHNH020002105.1, forward strand.
ACTGACAACATTAAAGACACTTTACACCTTCACTGCATGACAATAGCCAGTGCCAGCCAGTATGCACTGGATGACAAATTATTTCTCTCCGTGACGCTAAACAGCAAAAGTGGTTTATGATGATGATTCTGGTGAATAATGTTCTACTTTGATTGACTTTTTCCAGACTATCATTGCTAATAAGCTCTTCAGGCCATTGTTGCCCGGGTTAGCTATGCCAGGCATAAATTTATAATGGAATTAATTTGATTCTTTTATCTTTAAACGCATTTTTAATGCTTAACTCTTTGAGTCCCAGGGTGTTTAGCATCAGAGGCCCAAGGGGTAGTCAAAAGAGATGTAAAATCAGCGCATCTTGCGTTTATTGGGCCTCTAGGCGGGAACCTATGAACGTATGATGCGTTCCTTGGGACTCAAAGAGTTAGGAGCAAGTGAAGAGATCACACTCTGATATTTGCATAACTGTATATCTGAAATAAATTCCTGTCATTCATCGTTGCCAGGATATTTGTGGTGGGGCCAAGTTGTATGCAGATCTGGTCCATACAAAGCTGTCAGATGAAGGCTACTATGACGACGAGGGTCAGTTCGATGTTACAGAAAAGGCAAGTTTCAGTCAAATAATGTGTAGTCTGCTGTATAAATGCTGCCCTTAATTTTCTTCAGTATGAATACTTTAATGTTTTTGGCTACATAATGCATGAATTTGAAGTCTAACCTCACCTCTGACTCCAAAGTTGAAAGATTTACCTAGCTGCAGAAAATTTCAGAAAACCTCTTAAGACACTATAAATCCTCTTCACCTAGATAATTAAAATAGACCTTACAGATTTAAGTGTCCACCTCAGGTTCAGAAGTTATCAGGTTTAAATCCAGCACCAGCAGGGAATGTTAATAAAAGCCATTGATTTCTAATGATTTCCCATATCTGTGATCTGTTTAATAAAGAAAACTGAAACATAGTTTTCTTGCAAAAGGGTGAAAAACGAAGTTTTTGTGAACCGGCAGTAAACATTAAGAATTCCATGGCAGCTAGAAAAAAGAAAAATATGAGACAGAAAATAATTTTTTCTTCAAGAGACAGTGTCTTTCTAGATAGTCACTATAAGTTATTTTTCTATTTATGCTGAATATACATGGATACCATATGTAGCGAAACGAACTTTAAGCATGAAGAAGATATTACAGAATTACTCTTCGCCAACGACCTGGTACTCATAGCAGAAAATACGGAATGCCTACAGAACCACCTAAATCAAATTAGTAACAAAGGGGAGGAATATAATATAAAAATAAACACTACGAAGACAGAGACAATGATGATAGGAAGACATAAAGACAATTTAGAAATTAAATTTAAAAAAAAAACACCTTGAGACAAACAGAGGAATTTAAGTATTTGGGAGCAATTTTTACATCCAACAGAAAACTGGACAGAGAAATTAGCTCCAGATGTGCCAAAGCTAATCAAGCAATGGGTCAACTATCTCCTCTGTTGACACACAAGCAGATACCTCAGAGTACTAAAGTGAATCTTATCAGAACTATTTTTTGGCCAACACTATGCTATCAATGCCAAACAAGGACACTTACATCCTCCAATGAACCTAAAACAGAGATGAAATGCCTTAGAAGAGCTGCAGGAGTTTCAAGGAAAGAAAGAATACGAAATCATGAAATCAGACGAATGCTAGGAATAAAGCCAGTCTTACAGGTCATCAAAGAACAACGAATGAAGTGGTTTGGACACCTAACAAGAATGCCCTGGTACTATCCGCCACAGCGAGCCACACTAAAACGTTACAACGGGTATAGAGCGAGTGGAAGACCTCGGAAAATATGGAGTGATGGCATTAAGAACAGCCTTACAGAAATGAACATCAGTCTTAATAGTGCTCTTGACAGAGCTCATCAACGAACATTACATCTTCCCCCCGACACTTCTATGAGGTACAAGGTGGAAGAGAAGAAGAAGATGCTGAAAAATAGTTCTAGATATTTCTGTGTGAGCCACAATAGACAGTGCTTTTCCAAAACCATCATTTAAAGCTGTTTTGTGTATTTATGTTGGAAAATAATTTGAGATATCTCACTGTAGACCCTATTTGTGAGTGTGTGGGGTGGGGTGGGGATAAACCTCCCCCCCCTCCCCAACCCACCCAAGCATGTCATCCAAGGCCACTAATTAGGGGTTTGCTAGATTTGGATGTGTTAGACAGATATCACAGCCTAGCTGTAAACAACACAGCATACCAACCACCATATGAAGGGTGACGCAGAAGAAGAAGACAATATTAGATGAGTTTATAGCTACATTTTTGATAAAAGTGTACCATCTTTCTCAGCTGTGTATCACTATCAACAACATTGAGCAAGTCCGTCGATCCTTGAAGCCTTTGCCCACCCTGCTAGATTTCAGTGAGATTCAGCAAGCGGTAGAACTGGCCAGAGATGACCCTCATCCTCCCAAAGAGTTGATGACTGGTCTCTTGGGAAAAGCATCTCTACAAGGCATCATTAAACAAGCAGACGATGAGATGATTAAGAAAATTCTGCAAGTAGTAGACAGAGTTGCTGATAAGGTTAGATTTGAAAAATATTGTCATTAAAACTGTCATGTCATTAATGCCAGTCTCCCCCCCCCCCCCCACCCCTTCCTCCTTTTTGCAGTACAGACAGGTGGTTCCTTGAGCTTGAGAATCTAGGGCCACTTGTTGTAACCATGGAACACTAAACTACTTCAAGTCACAAACCAAGAAACTCTAGACAGTGTGATAACCAAGAGAAGATGGAAATGGCTTGGCCACATTAAGAAAATGAATCCTGATATACTTGCCAAAACAGCTCTTACATGGATACCAGAGGGAAAGAGAAAAAAGGGGCACCCAAAAACAACATGGAGACAAATGATAGAAAGTGACCTGAGTGTGGCATCTTTGACTTGGGAAACTGCACTGAAGATTGCACACGACAGGAAAGCATTTAAAGTCCTCTCTAAAGCCTCATGAACATAAAGAGAGGCATAAAGAGAATTGATGATGATGATATTACCATGGATTGTGCAGGTTATTATTTTTTTTCAGCCGCCAACAGAAAAGCTCATAACTTTACTGGGTAATTGAACCAGGGTCTCACTCATAAAAAGTCTGGGATTCTTAACTATTTTACCAGCTTTTCCTCATTACATTCTGATTAGTTCATCTTTTAGCAGACATACCTGTTATAGCATGGGATCTACATGGCTGATTGGTTTAGGTATTCATCATATTCTGTGAAGATTGTAGGTTCAGTTTTGAACTCTATCCTTTGGTTCACAAATGCAAGTGCTTGGGAGATCCCCAGGTTTTGTTGGCAGAACTATACATTTTCTTCTCTTGTTCTTCTTTTCTTCATTTTCTACCATTTCAGGTGTCAAGAAAGAAATAAGGTTCTGCTTTTGCTCTTCTGGCTGCCCTAACCATAGACACAGTGTACTATTGCAGAGTTTAACTGATATTATCTTTTCATCTTGTTTTTAGGCTACCTCATTCTCTACATTCCTCTCCTCTTTGGGTGTATGCCTTGTATTGTATGCCATCACAAGTCATTGTTTCCTAGTGGGCAAACCATTTGATTTGTAGTCTTTGTATTTTAGTATTGGCTCTGTCCAGTATTTTTCTGTTGTGATTTCATTCTTGATTATATCTCTCTTCTGGTCGCTCCTGCAGTCTTTCTCAGAATCTTATTTCCATGTTACTAATTACATTTTTAAAATCTATTGTGAATGACAACATATGGTCAGGATAAATATGCTTTGTATGAGATGTTCCTTTCTTTTTCCCCTGACTGGGACTGTCTTATGCATAAGTGGGTGGTTAGTTGTCCCTATACTTTGTTTCCATAACTGTTTCAGATGGTAATTTCTTTATCCTATTTGCCATCTTTTGTGAATGTGCACTTATACTCAAACTCATACAAGAGTTTTTGTTGTGTGCAATGCTTTCCATGAATCATGAACTGCTCTGTTGAAAGAAATTAAGCTAGACAGAATAAAACTAGGTGCAGTGAAAATTATCCTCTCACACTTGTAAAGCTGTTGTAGCTCTTATATTTTATAAACCTGCCTGAGTGCTGATTCATTTTATCCATTCCCTTTAAAAAATAATAATTTTTTTCCTAACTTTTAGTTGTATTTTTGTGACATGTCACACTCTTATTTTAGTTTTTCATATTTTGCTTTTTTTTTTTTTTTTTTATGGATGTCATCTGTGCTTTATGACAGATATACAGGTTATGGAAATAGTGGTAAAATAGACAGAGAGATAAAACAGAGAACCCAACAAGCCAACAGTGTCACATACCAACTTGCTCCAATTTTAAAACACCCAGCTATCCCAATAGAAACAAAAAGACAAATTATAAATATAATATTTCTACTGACTTTAGGTTATCAGTGTCAGACTTGGACATTGACAAAAGAACAAGACAGAAAACTACTTGTGAGATGAGATGTTTCAGAATGACTGTGAATAAAACCAGAAGAGATCGAGTGAGAAACAATGTTATCACAAGAACTGTTGGAACAACAGCCATCATCAAATTTATTGAAAAACAAAGAGTGAAATGGATTGGCCATCTAATGAGAATGAAACCAACAATGCCAGCAGCAAGAGCTCACAACCTGAAAATCAAAACATCAAGAGTCAGGGGAAGACTGAGAAGAATAAAGATTGAAGGAGTCACTGACACCTTGAGACTGCATAACATCACGGCATATCAAGCGACTGAGCGCGCCCTGGCTCAGCTTCCAATCGTCTGATGAATTGTGACGCCTAGGGGCATAAGCAGATATTAACAAAAGAATAAATGGAAATATAAGTTGAGTTGAGTTAAGAACCCACATCCCAGCACTCAGAACATTCCCATACTCACTCTATCATCTTCAGCAGCCAGTAAAGAGTTCCAGTGTTGATGGTACCAGTAGCAGCTTGATTACATGCCCGTGTTGCCTTTCTCTTAGTGTAGACTGTCAGCTAGATCTCCTGGTCTCTCCTTGCTGGACCATTCTCTCCATGCTGTAATGATTTTTATTGATTTTGTTGTTGTTGCAATTCTGCTTTCACTATATCTAGCATGTCATGTATCAGTTCACCACCCAGAGTTGCATGGAAATATAAAACAGTCATAAATCTTGGGTTGTGGGTTCCCAGTAGTTAGTATCCTTTGAATATCTTCTCAGTGAAATGCAGCTGTGTTGCAAAAGGAACAGGCAGACAGATATGTGGCTGAGATGAGGTTAAAAAAACATTTTATTGGGGGTTTTGTTTTGTTTACTTTTAATTTTTTTTTTTAAATAGTTTTTCCTAAGAAGAACTCTTACTTTCTTGAGTTTTTCATAAGAACCACTCTTACTTTCTTGACAGATGAGGCCTGACATAAAGAAAGATGTCTTCCACTTGAACTGGGCTCCTGAGTCATTGCCTGCAGAAGAGGTCAGAACTCACATGTTAGATTTTAAAATGCATATGGTTTAATCAGTTTGAGAATGTTTTACAACTGTGTACTATTTTCACTATACTGAAGACACACATTTGTACATCTGTTTTGATCTTGTCATGTTATTCTGATGGATTTTATCTTTTAAAAAAAATTGTAATCAGGTTTTGTCCAGTGTAATTATGATTTGGACCTGTCTGTATTTTTGTACTATAAAGAAAATGTCCCTTATTGTAAACTTTCAGAAAATATAGTTCAGTAAGATACATTTTGATAAAAACTAGATACTTTTGGAGCCTTTATTAAGTATGGTCCTTTTACTGCAAACATAATAAGACTATGAAATGTACTCACATAATGTTCACATTTATTTGTTAAACCTAGGCTGTAGGAGATTTGTTGGAGTACCTTGACAGTAACTTGCTCACCCTAAACAGTTGCCTGTTAAAAACCAACTTTGACAGAATCCTGTCTTCTATTTGGGTGGAGGTACTGGAGGAGTTCAGAGAGGTCTTGGATACAGAAGAGATGGTAAATGTATTATATACTCTCAGGTATCTAGTTGTATTGTTAGTTAGTTGTACGTCCTTTACCAGACTTCACAAAGTTGTACTCAACATCATCATGTGCCTTGACAGTAAGTGTAGGCGGTCATGTTTCAGCATATCCCACAATCACCAGAATTACTGATCAGGTCAGTGCTCTTGTCTTGCTCCCTGCATAGGGCCAAGCCATCCAGGTATTTATCTCTTTGCCTTCTCCTTGCTCACTTTCAATCTATCTACCAGCTGTTACCAAGTTTTGGAGCCCATTCTTCTCATAATATGTGTAAGACAACACCAACTGTCTACATTGAATTTTTTTAATCAGTTTATGACCTTCTTCTATATTAAAGAGAACTGGTTTTTCTATAATCTCATGACATTCTTTACATTCTTCTCAAACACTACATCTGTGATGCTCTATTATAAGGTAAGTTGTATTAGAGCGAGTAAATAAACATTTACTTTTATAATAGCTCAGCTATTGTCTTCCCATAATATTCTACAAACAGATCTTACATCTACTTTAGGTGCTTGTTAAATAGGAGGCTAAATAGGATTGAGTAGTTAATTTTTAGATGGAATTAAACATTAACAGATATATAACTGTTAGTTACAAAATCTAGGTGACAGTTTGATTAATATTTATGATAAAGGTCTGTTCACTCAGAATGAATAAATATCTGGTTGGCTGATATGAATGAAATCACTGGAAGGTTATGTTCTAACTCCATGGTCAAATTCGCTCACGGACATTTATATAGTGCGAATCATTAAAAAAAAAGGCTTACATCTATTGGTGCAAGTCTGAGGAAAACTATTTTCTGTCAACTAGTACTAAAATATCATCCCTAAGGAAACTAATGCAGAGATCTCATTTCCTTCTTCTCGTAAGAGCATGTTATGCAAAACCATTAATTGAGCCTCACATTTGCAGAAATGTATGGCGATCCTAGAAATATGACCCAGACTGAATCTGCTCTGTTAATAAGCCTACGCCCCAGAGAGCTGATTAAGACTCCGGTGTCTGATCTGTGCTGCCTTGATGGCTCAGTCCCCCTGTGGGTTCTGGTGCCCATTTGTGAGAAAGAAAGAATCAATCAATTCTTCCTTAACAAACATTTTATTAATAGGTGACTAATTAAGGTTTTGCTGAAATCAGAAATTTGGGTCATAATGGGAAAATATATTGCAGACTAGCTGTAGACTACTAGGTGTCAACTGTCCATTTAAATTGTAGATGAAGAAATGGCTCAGTTACAATGAATTAACAGTATGGTGTCTACATTTAAAGGGAATTTCTTTAGTGAGGATCACAAAACAGAAATAAATTATAAATTATTCTCCTGCAACTGAAATCATGCCACATTTGTTTCAGCGAGAACAGTTCCTGCGACTAAAGCCTGTTTGTAGGATTTCTGCAAAATTATTTCTATAGTTTGTTTTCAAAATACTTACCAATTTTACAATAGTTCAATGTGAACAAATTATTTGAAATATATTCTCAGCACTGCTAAACAATAAACAATGAAGTAGTAGTTTTTCAAAAATATCATGTTTAACCCTTAGGGTTATAATTGGGATATATGGTGATAATTTATTTTTTAGAGTATATATTTGTTATTTTATATTATATATCAACTAATTGTTTTTATTATCAATATGTAATTTGTAATGTTTCACATTTTTCTTTGGGTTGAGATTATGATAGAAAATGTAATATGAATAATTAGACAGTCTTGCTAACTTTGTGTCATTAACATGGTGGATATATTGTTTTCTTAGTGTGTACTCATTGATTATTCTCCTAATTTTATCTTTATGGAAAACTTCTTCAAATTTGGCATGGGTATTCTTCACCTTTCTATATATGGATTTTAGTTCTAGTAATGATTAACTTTGATATTTTTAGTCTTTAACACAATGTAAACTTTTCTTTTCACATAAAGTTCTCTCTTAAACATACAGCTCCCTGAGAATTGTGTGACTTGTTTAGGGTTTCATTACTTCAACAAGGCTGAACATCTCTGATCTCATTTGTTGTTATCTTCTTTTTCTGTTGTCACCCTTAAAAGAGAGGTTAGCATGCTGTGTTGTGGTGTACAGATAGGCTGCCATATCTGTACCCTTCAGTCCAACACATCTGGTTTTAGTAAATTCTTAATTAGTCACTTTTTATGACATGCTTGTTACAAAACAGTAGGTCTGCCCCCCCCCCCCACCTTTTTTCCCCCCAGTATAATAAAATATGGGCCATAGAACCCATATGAAGAAATTTTATTTAGAAAACTAATTATATGTTATACTGTACATACTGTTCACTAGTTTCTTGGAGATAGTTAATATACAGTGGATATTTTTCAGCGCCCACCAGTGTTTTACCAACGTATGTTTCAAGCCTTGAGTTTGCTGGTTGACTTCCTCTATGCCAATGGAAATGGATTGGAAATGGAGGCTATACTCATTGAACCATTTGAGGTTATAATTTCATCTTTATTTTGCTCATTTTTTTCAGTTTATTCTTTATAACTTATTTTTTTGTTTAAAATAGGCATACATATAATTGTAATTTGTTGTTCATCCATCACGAGTGATAAGGACCACTTTTCATCCAAAGTAGCAATGATCAATAACTGGATGAAAGTGACTTGTGCAAGGATTTGGATTTAAGTGAGGAAGAGTTTTGCAGTTCGTCGATCTAACTCTCTCGCCAGTGTCCTTCTTAATCCAATGGCAGGACAATATAGAGATGATTGGAAATGGACTTAGGTGCAGTGGATGACCAAGGCGTCTTACATACACAAATATCATGTTATAAGCGGCAGAAAAATAAAGTCAGCATGAATGTTTTTTTCATCATTATCACCCTCATCAAGTGACTTATCAAATGGGGTAGCCAACATATGCCTCTCCAAAGAACTTGAGTTTTGGTGATCATAACAGTTATGTTGATGACATTTTTCCATGCTATCGTTTTAGACTGTGTAAGTAAAGTAAAGTAAAGATCCCTTTCACGCCTTTAGGCGTATCGGGCATATGGGAAAAGCGCCCATATTTTTACAGACCATCAGCACTCGGTGGGTAATGTGGTCAGCATTACGCCGGCTGTCTTTACTTTCCCAGGACAGCCCATCCTGGTACCCATTTGAGGCTGGGTCGACCTGCGACGTCCCATACCATGATAAAAATTCCCGCAGCCCGCAGTGGGTTTCGATCGCGGTACATTGGATTACGAGTCGGACTCGCAACGCCTTAGCCACGGACGCCGCTTTAGACTGTGTAGTATAATTTATCTAGGTCTAACCTCTTTTGCTGCTGATCTTTCTATCTGACATTTTCTCACTCATCATAAGATCAAAGAATATTTTATTTGCTTCTTTACAGTTGTGAAGTGTCTAGGTTTTTCCCTGCTGGCCTGAAAGTATTGTTTTTAGCCTTTTGGGGATGACAGGGCCAGTCTATCGGCCCAACAGCAAAATAGCTCAAAAAGACAGAGCCGGGAAAAAAAAAGCTGAGCAAATCTGTCAGCGTGGTAATATAAGACTTTAGATTGATGGCTGGTCTTCATACCAGCCAGCCAGATGGCTACTCACATTTCTTGCACATGTGGGCTGTTCACCGACACTTTTCATGAAAGTTTGTTGTAATCTGTAATTTTAAATCATGTAACATCCTAAAGTGAAAAAGACTGTTGCCTCATAGCAACCAAAATATAGCAGGAGGCAGAAAAAGAAGAGGAACCACAAGCCAGAGGTGTCTAAAGAGGTGTCTCCATGGTCCTTGTTTCCCAAAACACAAGTGTTAGGACTTTTTCAGGCTTCATTCATCAGAAAATTTACCCACATTGTTAACTCTTTGAGTCCCAAGGAACGCATCGTACGTTCATAGGTTCCTACCTAGAAGCCCAGTGAATTATATGACTCTCTTTACTACCCCCTGGATCTGTGATGCTAAACCCCCTGGGACTCGAAGAGTTAAATTTAGTCATGCTTGCCCAAAGTAAAAATAAAAATGCAGATCAGCATAGCTAATTATAATAAATGAGATGTCAAAGAATGTCAGCGTGATTTACAAAGATTGTGTTAATTCTTTCAATTTCCTAAAAAAGAAAATATACAGTTTTGTATATGTTAATTTTAAAATAAAAAATGTTTGTTTGGGAAAAGGGGGGGGGGGGGGGGGGGGGGGGTAATTTTGTGTGTGTGTAAATTAGGAGAATCTTTGGCTGAGGGCTCCATCTTCTTGGCACTGAACTCCAAATAAACCTCCAACTAAAAGGCTTAAATGACAGTTAAAAGATGGCCACCCCATTTTTTATGTGCACCCAAGAGAAGCAGAATTCTTCTATCTGGTTTTTGAACAGTGAAGGGGTGAAACCTATAGACATTCATTGGCAAATAAAAGTCAAGGATGGTGATGCATTCCTGACATTCCAGCAAGTGTATCATTGGAGTAGGAAGTCTCCAAACATCATGACTTCTGTGATAGACTGTTCAGGACAGGGTCAAGCAGCAAGTACTGATCCCAGAGATGATTATTGTCCACAGTTGCTATCACACTTTTAAGGTATTTATTTGAAGCTCCTGGTAAGTCGATTTTTTTTGTTAATTGACCTAGGGCTACCAAGCATACTTGACCTAAACTTAGTACCAGAAAAACTCCTGGAAAGTAAAAGCAACCATTGTGATTTTGTACCGATTGTTCATCTGCTAGCCACAGTGGCCAAGTCTGCAAGCTTGTTTGATTTAGTTAGTTAGTTAGTTAGTTAGTTGGGTTATCATCATTGCACTCCGGACATGTCCATAGGTGCTCAGATCCTCCCCTCAGTATAAACCCCAACGTCCGATGGCTAATAGTACCAGTTCTATGTTGATTAACAAGTCTTCTGACGTGTCCGGTGTGCGTCTCGTTTTTTGCTGTGCCGATCTTAATTCCCAAGTCTGCCATTCTGACGAGTGATGTGGATTCACTGCCACCAAAGTCCTCTATCCTTCCCATTTCTCTGAGGGCATTGATAATATCAGCATGATCCATAGGCCGACCGTCAGTAGTGATAGCGGATCCAGCCAAACTGTCAGCTCTTTCATTTCCATCGACGCCTGCGTGTCCCGGAACAAAAATAAAGTTGACTTCATGCACAGTGGACTTCTGAAGTGATTCAAGCCATTGTCTTCGCACTGAACCTGCCTTGTTTGATTTTTCTTATAAGTACATGTTCTGGTACAAAACTGAAACATAGTTTTTATCAACAGTATATGACAAACCAATATATATAAAAACATTTAAAGAGATGATATTTTGTAACAATATTTTACTGAACACTGTAATAATAATAATAATAATAATGGTGAGGTTGAAGAGAGTTTTAAAAATATGTTTGAATACATGTTACCATTCAATATATCTATTAATTTCTGCTTTTCAGAATCTCCGCAAGGAATTAACACTACACAAAATGGACACCCTGTCCCTTATTGAAGCCTTTTACATGGAGAAAAATGAACAGCAGGTAGGTTATAGGGAATGCAGTATTGGTACAAGCGGGATATGAATGATAGATGTACTGAGGTTTAATCATGGGGACGAGATGTCATGGAAAGTGTTGCATTGAAGGGGTAAATCAAGAAGGGATAGGGATACAGCAGAAATGTCTGTAGATAGGTTGTGAGCTGGGCATCAAAGAAGAAATATGTTAAATACATGGGATGGTAACAGTAGACCTAAAACCCCATGCTTTTACCGTGACGGACTTTTCTTAACAGGAGCTGGTCTTGCAAGTAATAGTTGCCATCACCATAGTAGATGCTTCCCATGCCTCTCTAAGCACAATATAACAAACAATATCATGTCGAAACGTGGAAAATGCTTACATAACAGTTGGTACAAAAAACAAATAAATTAAATGTGCTAAAACAGTATAATTTAGAAATAACATTTTAATATGTGCCATTAGAGCCTTGATATTAAACTAATTTATAGGTCAAGCTTATTTGAATGCAGACTGTTGTTTCCCCACCTCTCAGGCAGATGCACTCAGACTTCATATGGGAGCTCTAACTTCATATGGGAGGTCTATTTTCACATGGGAGGTCCATCTTGATATGGGAGACCGCTAATTAGCTGCCTTTTAATGGCATGTTTGCTAAGAAGGATTTCAGTGGGTCCATTTTTTTCTGCACTAAAAATGAGGTTAAAGACCTATATATGGTGAAACTCAACACAAAGTATAGACATGCTGATTTGTCTCAGAATATGAAACTAATACCATATGTTAAAAATATATAAAAGGGATCTTTTTCAAAGTTTAAGGAACTAAATGAGTAATATGACTTTTTATTACTTTGATGTAATGGACTACTTTACTGTCATTTTTTCACAGTAATAACCATAGAACAGTTGGTTATCATTGACAGATTTTTAGAATTTACTGATTGCCTAGTTCGTCAACAGGCTTTTTCTTTTCTGGTAGTTGTGTTTACCTTGAATCGGTACTAGTTGCAGTCCTGGAGTAAAAATGTGGCCAGCATGATGCTGAACACATCACCCATCAAGTGTCGATTGATCTGTAAAAAAAAAAATATTGATCTAGTCCTTTATGACCAATATGCTTAATGGCATGGAAAAGGGTCTTTTACTTTATTTTTTTACTAGTTCTGTTTACATTCCAAGTTGCTTACCAAAAAAAACATAAAAGTCCATACAGATGTCAATATAAATTGTTACATATATTGCATGCAGAATTACACAAATATTAAAGAAATAATTAAAGGGATTTTAAGACAATGAAATTCTTTTGTGTTTTCACAGGCTCACACTGAAAGTACAGAATATGGGGTTCTCAATGTTCGTGTTGTATACAAATATGATTATCATACACTGTTGGTGGAAGGTAAGATCTTTCAGAGTAACTCTATCCAAATGAACTTAAGTGTCCTTTAAAACAGTGTTCTTCAGCCGATGGAAATGTCCCCAGGGTCAGCAAAAAAATATGTGTCTAATCATACTAACTTGATTCTGGCACTACATTGATACATGACATTTTCTAACCTCTAAGCAGCAACACATGTCATATTAGCTGACAGTTGTATGTTTATGACATTGTAACATTGAATTGTTTGTTTTAGTATCCAGAAGCCATGAGTTGTTAACACTTAGGCTCGGTATTATGGATATCACAATCTTTCGGTCTTGATTCCATTGTAAATACCATAAATCTGGGAGAAAATGCGGCTTTCCTGCCTACCTCTGGGATTGAACCCGGACCACAAGGAGTTCGTCACCCGGTCTGCGCGCAATCCGGTTTAGCCAACTACGCTAGAGAGCCGGGCTAACATTGAATTAAACAAATAAACTGTTGTCTTCATTTGTTTGCTGTTGTTCAATCAATCAATCAGGTGTCATCTCCACAGTGAAGGATGGCTGCAATGGATCTCCAACATGCCCTGTCTCTTGTCCTGGTTGTACATTCTCTCAGACTGCTGCCCATCCATCTCATGATGTTGTCCTCCCACTTGTATTGTTGCCCACTTCTTGCTCTCTTGTCTTCGACCTTTTCCTCCAGTATGGTTTTTAAAAACGTATTGTGTCTTATATATGCCAAAGGATTTCAGTTGTCTCTCTTTTACTAATTTCAGTAATATTCATTTCATTTGTAGTGTTTCCAGAGCCTCTGTATTGGACTGTTTTTGCTTCCATGTTTTTGCTTTCTGTATGCCCACACTTCCAGGGACTCAACTGAATTTTCTAGTTGATTGTTTATTGGACCAGGTTTCATGCTAGTTCTCAGGCAAAACAATGCCCTTTCTTTTGTCACACCCATAGGTGTGAAAAAGTTTAGGAACACTTTGAAACATCTGTGTGTAAATTTAGATTTTCATTATATTTTATGCCTTAATTAATCTGCCTCTTAATAGTGTGTTACCATTAGGTTATTTTTTTTAAATATGGTATACATTATGTTGCTTTCAGGAATACGTTTCTCTATCTCTTTTTTGTTACTCTTTCTTTCACTGTATGTATTTTTAGTCTTTCTCCTTCTTTTCTCAATCTTTATTGGTCTTTCTCTCTCTCTCTTGTTTTCCACTTCTATCTCTCTCTGTCTCTCTGTCTGTTTCTCTCTCTCTCTCTCTCTCTCTCTCTCTCTCTCTCTCTCTCTCTCTCTCTCTCTCTCTCTCTCTCTCTCTCTCTCTCTCTCTCTCTCTCTCTCTCTTTCTTTCCCCCTCCACACCCCCATCATATTTTTCAGTCTTGGATTTATTCCCTTTTTTTAAAGACATTCTCTCTCAAGTTCCCTCTTCCTATAAAACCACCCCCCCCCCCCCCCCACCCTTTTACCCACCTCTTTCTATGTATCTTTTATTTTTAGATATAAAGCTTGCCTTATTGGTAATGATACTCTCTAAATTCTAAAGTGATCTCATAACATTACCTAAAATGCTCCTTTTAATTACATAATTTCACATTTTAAAATCATAAATTTTATATATCGTTTTTTAATGGGTGGAACCTAGTGTGCAGATGGTGACTTTACTATGCAACTGTACACTGATGCTCAGGATGTGGAATTTAGCTCTTTTACTATACCTGACTTGCTATATACACATTCCACTTCAGTGTGTGATAACCGGCCCTGTGTATTTATTTACCATAAGGACTACCCTATTATTTTCACTGCAACAACAAAAAAATCACTAAAAACTACTTTTTTTTAAAATGTATACATGCACACACCTTGCTTGTAATGAGACATTGTATTTATTTAGCTATTCTTCTTCTTCTTCTATTTCTCTTCCACCTTGTACCTCATCGAAGTGTCGGGGGGAGATGTAATGTTCGTTGATGAGCTCTGTCAAGAGCACTATTAAGACTGATGTTCATTTCTGTAAGGCTGTTCTTAATGCCATCACTCCATCTTTTCCGAGGACTATTTAGCTATAGGTGACCATATTGTCCTGTTTTTGCCAGGAAGAAAACTATCTTTTAAGAAGGCCCAGACCATGGCATTGATATTCAAAATACAACAAAAGTGTAAAGTCCCAGTTTACATTAGATAAGGGAGTATCCTCGCAATGGTCTGGTCCTAATTTAAAAAAAAAAACTATACTGTTTCAGCAAAAGTTGGACAATATGGTCACCCTATTGAGCTATTAGTTAAATATTTATAATTGAATGGTCATTTATTTATGAACTATACTTGCAGATGTTTCACTTTATCTTTGTTCTCATATTTATCCTAATCTACACAATTTTTTTTCAGTTCTAAATGCCAAAGACCTAATTCCACTTGATGCTAATGGTAAGTAAATATGAATAGATATTGTGTGCGTGCGTGCATGTGTGTGTGCGTGCATGTGTGTGTGTGTGTGCATATATATAGACATGCCAAAGACCTAATTCCACTAGATGCTAATGGTAAGTAAGTATTGATTGTGTGTGTGTAGATCCCTTATTACGCCTAAGGCGCATCGGGTATATGGGCAGAGCGTCCTATATTTTTACAGACCAATCAGCACTAGATGGGTAATGTGGTCAGCATTACGTCGGCCGTCTTTACTTCCTCAGGACAGCCATCCTGGTACCCATTTGAGGCTGGGTCGACCTGCGACGTCCCATACCATGATAAAAATCCACGCAGCCCGCAGTGTGTTTCGATCGCAGTACGTTGGATTACGAGTCGGACTTGCAACGCCTTAGCCATGGACGCCGCGACAAAAGTAAAGAACCCTTTCCACGCCTTTAGGCATATCGAGCATATGGGAAGAGCGTCCCATATTTTTACAGACCATCAGCACTCGGTGGGTAATGTGGTCAGCATTACGCCTGCTGTCTTTACTTTCCCAGGACAGCCCAATCTGGTACCCAATTTAGGCTGGGTCGACCTGCGACGCCCCGTACCATGATGAAAATCCACGCATTCGGCAGTGGGTTTCGATAGGGGTACGCTGGCTTACGAGTCGGACTCGCAACGCCTAAAGCCGCTTGTGTGTGTGTACACACACACAAATTTATATATATTAATATATTAGGAACTCTGTCATACTGCATACATAAAATGATATGATATTGTAGTAAACTAATACCATGATTTTCATTAGATATGATGTTTGACTTGTAACACCAGAAGGATGGGTCTGAGTAATTTTCAGAACCAGATCTTTCCCAACAATGGCAGCCATCAACAGTCATCCTAAAGGTTTAAAGCAGAAAGAATCGACTTCATAGCACTAGGTTTCACACAACAAGGCAGAACATCTAGCAGTCTTCTAATAACCTTGCACAAAGCACTAATTCCAAAGCTCTAGTAAGCACATCCCAGGAATCTCCATAAATATAGCACTCATGAACTGAGCAACACAGTGTATGCATGCATCTGTGGCCTTCAAAGAGCAACATGTTTTGGAAAAGAGTGGGGAGGGGGTGGGGTGCCTAGTGTGATGATAGAGATGTGGGTGTGCATACAACTGAATGCTGTAGGTCTTACAAATATTTGTCTAGCACCATGTGCCCGATGAGCCAATGGTTTAAGATTGGGCTGTTCAACTATGTTTTCTGAGGGACAAAAATGCTAAAAATGGTCATGCTATGGTCATGAGCTAGAGACCCAAGGCTCAGCATAGAAAGATCATTCTTACAATCAAACTGCAATGATCTGTTGCGCCACTTAACAGGCCTCTGCAGGTCAGATTCAACCCACGGACTGCCAGTGGATAGCCCTGGTGTAAGATGAGTCCTTTACGTGTTTTTTAATATTGCAAATTCTTCTTCTTCTTCTTAGCCTTTAATGGAAGCTGAAATAATTTGGTCATACCGAGCGCCACGACGGATTGGAAAAAATTATAGCAGAAAGCATGGTACCAGAAAGGAGGGGCAGGGGCCAACCGACACGAAGATGGGCACAGGATATAAGTGACTCCTTGAGTATGAAAGTGCATGAGGGGGAAGAGCTGGTGAGAGACTGAGTTTCTCTCAGGCAGACTGTGATGAGAGCGATGTTCAGCAAAGGACCTGCTATATGATGATGATGAGCGTTCAATGGCTGTAAACTTCAGTGAAAAGCTCTGGTTGTTCATCCACTTATATTGCTTCGTTAAGCTCAAAAACATTATTTTTCAGGTCTCAGTGATCCATATGTTTTAATCTCACTGGCACCTGAACATGTGTTTCCTGGACTGACCACTCAAAGTACCAAAATTGTGAAGAAAACTCTCAACCCAGTTTTTGATGAGTCATTTGAATTGTAAGTATACTAATCAGTTCTTTCCAAAAGGCAAATCTTCTTGTACTTTTGAAAATAGTTGTATTATTATAGATTGTGTCTGTTATTCTTTCAAATTCAGTAATATGATACTCTTTATTGTATTCTACAATAAGGGTATGCAAATAATTTTTTGTGGACGTTCACATAATAATTATGCTCTGTGTATTTTTTTTAAGGTTGTTGGCACCTTTCCATTTTTCCAGACAATAGTGTTATAATGTACTATGGGCAGGTATGAGATTCACAGCCCATGGAATTGGGGAGTGTAACTAGCAAGACCCACCTGAGTAAAGAAAAATCTTCCACAATTTTATCATGGGATTGCAGGACCACTGCTGCCATCATCTATATTTAGTGTTTCTTCTCAGACACTCAGCTCACACACTTTCTGCACTCATTTACTGCATTCTCACTCCATTCCAGATTTGCCCCTTTCACGCACTGTGGTCTATGGCATTTTGTTCTCCCCAAATACACCTCAATACCTGTTTCATTTATGTCCCTTATTGGCACTTTTTATATTGCATTAGAAGTCGTACTTGACATTTTCTACCTATCTGTAATTCTCAATAGACAATATTTTTTGGGGATTCCTTCTCTCCATAGCACAAAAACTAAGCAGTACTGTAGAGACCATTTGTTGTCCATGCATCATAAACCCTCACTCAGTTTGCCTTATAAACTCTAAAGAATAGATAACAAATTTTTGGAGTAGCTCCTGAATTAATATTTGTTGTGGCTGTCTTTTAACAAGAGGACGAAAATCATTCATATTTCTGCTCCTTAATGTACACTGAAATCTGGACCCCTAGCAAATAAATAGTGAATGTGCTAAAATTATGGCTTTGTGGATTTATTACATTTTGTTCATGTGAAATTTGCAAAGTGCATCAACCTTTACATCGCAGATTATGGAAATCATATTGAAGACAATATTTATTATTCCATCTTAATAAAATGTTGTTAATACATTTTATTTCTTAAAACTATGATTTTGACTCCGTGTCCAGAATGAAGAAATTGAAAATGTCACAAACTTCGAATTTCTAGGCTCTATAATAAACAACAATGGAGACTGTTCGACAGAAATTAAAAGGAGGATGGCCATAGCAATGCAAAGATTGAACAGCCTTAAAAGTCTATGGTTAAGCACCAGCAAGGAGATAAAAATTAGAATTTTGAGAGCATGCATCTTCCCTGTGGCTACATACGGATGTGAGTCGTGGACTATCTCTCAGTCCTTAAGAAAGAGAATAGGTGCTTTTCTTATATGCAGAACACTACATCCAAGCTTCTGAAGAAAATTGAAGCATGTAAACTGATGACTTGGAAAAGCATGACTGGTTACCATCCACACTTAGACGATACAAACAAAGCAAAGAGATATGGCCCAATGCAGCAGTTTTTACCTGTGAAGTCTATGAAGGTTTTCAGATGAGAGAAGAGACATATGCAGCCGCACTAGACTTAGAGGATGCGTACAACAGAGTGCTATTTGAATACTTCGTGCACAGACTTCTCCAAATACAAGTATCTCACTTCATCGCCCGCTGGGTAGCCACAGCACTGTTTCAGAGACGGGTGATACTTAGGCGTGGTTGTTGGTCCTCAGAACCGATAACCATCAGTCCAGGATTGCCTCAAGGTTCTCTTTCTCCAGTTCTATTCAGTGTGTGACAATGCTGGTAACTGAGCAGCAGTTGCACAGGAGTGGCAGGACCTTGTCATCTGCTGATGACATCTTGGTATATTGACATGGAAGAGACATCAAGAGATTGCCAATTCAGTGCAGAGTGAACTTGATCACATCTCCTCCTGGTGTGTAGATTCTAATGCACATGGCAACCCTTCGAAGGCCCCAGTAACATGGTTCTCCTTGAACATGCATATAGTGAAGGCAGCAGTGGAAAGCAGTGAAGAAATTTCGATTAGAACAAATCTGATGACATACCTCAGAGTGAGGTTTTATTGCAGCCTGTCCTTCAAAGAACATGTTGACCATGTTAAAACAAAAGCACACAAAAGCCTGTCAGCAATGAGGGTCCTAGCTGCCGCTAATACTGACTGCTTTTGCTTCTGTTCCAGGGACTGGTACTTTCTCCCATCGAATATGCTCTAGCTATCCTCACTGTAAGCCATACTCAGATTGAAAGACTTGAGAAGGTGCAATAGAAGCAATGTGCATTATTCTGGGGTGCACTGGAGACACCTCTAGTGTAGAGGTGAGGTATCTTCTTGACCTCCCTACCACAAACTACAGGATCAAAATCTGGATTGCTCATGCATGCCTCAAAATAAGCTCAGATCTGAAGCACCATTTGCAACAAATGCTTTTCAGGAAAAAAGGCAATAGACTTGAAATGGAAAATCATGGCTGGGTAGGGCAGAAGATGACATCATGCAGGTCTGCAGCCTCACAGACATCCATCCAGGTGAGGAATTGATACCAGTACCTAAAGCGCCCAGTTTCACTTTCTCCTCTCCTGTGTCTTGATGCTTGATGGGAGTTGTTGGGAGCAGAATCCAGCTGCTGTCAATGCCGAGGTATGCGTGCTTATCAGTGACAAGTCAGATGAGACAGATGTGCTGATCTTCACAGACGGGTCCGTTATACGAGGACATAAGAGTGCATGGGAATTTACAGCTCGCTCTTCAGGCAGGCAGTTCAAGAAGCCAGCGGTGCCTTCTCCATGACTACCAGCAGCATGACGATGGAGGTGATGGCGGTGACACAAGCTTTCATGTGGCTAGAATCACAGGACTATTTCCACGTGTGTGTGCTGAGTGATTCTTTGGGTATAATCCAGCGGTTCAAGGCAGGTTGGTTGCAAAACTCTCAGGTTGCAAAACTCTCCTGTGTGTGCAGTTACCTTCATATTTGTCCCAGGGTGTGCAGGTGCTTTTGGTAATAAAAGAGCTGATAGACTGGCAGAGGCCACATTAATTGAAGATGGCCGGCCTATGGCTCATGCAGACATTGTCAATGCCCTTAGAGAGTTAGGACGTTCTGAGGATTTTGGAAGCAACGTGTCCACATCACTGCTGAGACTACGAGAATTGGGAGTAAAGATCGGCACAGCCCAGCATAAGAAGCACACGGGACACACACAGTCTTGCCAAACAGCAAATGACTGGCACTATTAACCACATAACACAGATGATTATGTTGAGAGGAAAACTAAGCACCTATGGATGTGTCTGAAGTGCTGTGAAGATAATCCAACTCATAGCTCAGTCTCTTACAACATGCTTGTGGGGAAACATAATTCTTTTTTCCTAAAAATGGGGCCCCAGAACCTACAGGGGGATCTCATAGGTTTTGATGTTATTTAGTGAACTTTTGATGATGTCCAAAGGTGGCACTGGTGGCACAGAGTTGGTAAGAATATACTTCTTATAGTCTATTGATACTCATACTTGAGTTGGGCTGTTTTAATAGTAGTGCCAGTTGATTTATAAGTACAAATGCTCTTTGGCATCTTGTTCATATTTACCAATCTATCACTTGTGAAGTTCTTATGTGTCAGCAATGACATGAAGAAGGTGTATAGATAAACAAAGATTCTGTCAGCCTTTCAGAATGTACTTTCTTGATATTTAAATTATTTAAATGTACTTCCTTGATATTTAACTTATTTAAATTTACTTCCCTAATATTTAAATTTACTTCCTTAATATTTAAATTATTTAAATGCACAGCACTGATATTTAAATTATTTAAATGTACTTCCTTGATATTTAAATTATTTAAATTTACTTCCCTGATATTTAAATCATTTAAATTTACTTCCCTGATATTTAAATTTTTTAAATGTACGGCCCTGATATTTAAATTATTTAAATGTACTTCCTTGATATTTAAATTATTTAAATGTACTTCCTTTATATTTAAATTACTTAAATGTACTTCCTTGATATTTAAATTATTTAAATGTACTTCCTTGATATTTAAATTATTTAAATGTACTTCCTTGATATTTAAATTATTTAAATTTACTTCCCTGATATTTAAATTTTTAAAATTTACTTCCTTAATATTTAAATTATTTAAATGTATAGCCTTTACAGCCCTGATATTTAAATCTTTTTAAATGTACTTCCTTGATATTTAAATTATTCAAATTAACTTCCCTGATATTTAAATTTTTTGAATGTACAGCCCTTATATTTAAATTATTTAAATGTACTTCCTTGATTTTTAAATTATTTAAATGTACTTCCTTGATATTTAAATTATTTAAATGTATTTCCTTGATATTTAAATTATTTAAATGTATTTCCTTGATATTTAAATTATTTAAATGTACTTCCTTGATATTTAAATTTTTTAAATTTACTTCCCTTTTTTTAAATTTTCAAAATTTACTTCCTTTAAATTTAAATTATTTAAATGTACTTCCTTGATATTTAAATTATTTAAATGTACTTCCTTGATATTTAAATTTACTTCCCTGATATTTAAATTATTTAAATTTATTTCATTGATATTTAAATTTTTTAAATGTACAGCCCTGATATTTAAATTGTTTAAATGTACTTCCTTGATATTTAAATTATTCAAATTTACTTCCTTGTATTTAAATTTTTTAAATGTACAGCCCTGATATTTATATTATTTAAATGTACTTCCTTGATTTTTAAATTATTTAAATGTACTTCCTTGATATTTAAATTATTTAAATGTACTTCCTTGATATTTAAATTATTTAAATGTACTTCCTTGATATGTAAATTATTTAAATGTATTTCCTTGATATTTAAATTATTTAAATGTACTTCCTTGATATTTAAATTATTTAAATGTACTTCCTTGAAATTTAAACTATTTAAATGTACTTCCTTGATATTTAAATTATTTAAATGTACTTCCTTGATATTTAAATTTACTTCCCTGATATTTAAATTATTTAAATGTACTTCATTAATATTTAAATTATTTAAATGTACTTCCTTGATATTTAAATTATTTAAATGTACTTCCTTGATATTACAATTATTTAAATGCCTTTTTGCAGTCCAGTACAACCCCATCAGTGCACACATCAGGGAGCAACTATTGTGTTCACTGTCATGGACCATGACCTAGTTTTCCAGAATGATTTTGGAGGAGAAGCCTTCCTTCCTCTCGCAGACGTCCATGGAGTCAGTGGAGAGGAGGTGTCTGGATATGATGCTCTTAGTATTACCTCTTTGCCTCTGATACTGCCTAAAGTTTCAGGTTGGTTAAAACACTTTGTCTGGATTTGGGAACTTGGTATGAACAGTATGAGTTGTGTGAACTGTTGCTATGTTAATGAATTGATAAATAATGGAAAGTTTTCATAAAGTTGGGTGTCCTGTTTGGTGAAGGGAGAAATGAGGTGTGTAGACTGTAAGCATTTGAAGAAGTTAGAACTGAGAGTTGTGTGAACTATTACTGTTTCCTGAAGTGGGAAATGAGAGTTGTGTGATCTATTACTGTTTTCTGAAGTGAGAAATAAGAGTTATGTAAACTGTTACTGTTTGCTAAAGTGAGAAATGAGAGTTGTGTAAACTGTTACTTTTTGATGAAGTTAGAAATGAGAGTTATGTAAACTGTTAGCATTTGATGAAGTGAGAAATGAGAGTTATGTAAACTGTTACTGTTTGCTAAAGTGAGAAATGAGAGTTATGTAAACTGTTAGCATTTGATGAAGTGAGAAATGAGAGTTATGTAAACTGTTACTGTTTGATGAAGTTAGAAATGAGAGTTATGTAAACTGTTACTGTTTGCTAAAGTGAGAAATGAGAGTTATGTAAACTGTTAGCATTTGATGAAGTGAGAAATGAGAGTTATGTAAACTGTTACTGTTTGATGAAGTGAGAAATGAGAGTTATGTAAACTGTTACTGTTTGATGAAGTGAGAAATGAGAGTTATGTAAACTGTTAGCATTTGATGAAGTGAGAAATGAGAGTTATGTAAACTGTTACTGTTTGATGAAGTGAGAAATGAGAGTTATGTAAACTGTTACTGTTTGATGAAGTGAGAAATGAGAGTTATGTAAACTGTTAGCATTTGATAAAGTGAGAAATGAGAGTTATGTAAACTGTTACTGTTTGATGAAGTGAGAAATGAGAGTTATGTAAACTGTTACTGTTTGATGAAGTGAGAAATGAAAGTTATGTAAACTGTTACTGTTTGATGAAGTGAGAAATGAAAGTTATGTAAACTGTTACTGTTTGATGAAGTGAGAAATGAGAGTTATGTAAACTGTTAGCATTTGATGAAATGAGAAATGAGAGTTATGTAAACTGTTACTGTTTGATGAAGTGAGAAATAAAACTTGTGTAAACAGTTAGCATTTGATGAAGTGAGAAATGAGAGTTATGTAAACGGTTACTGTTTGATGAAGTGACAAATGCTGTTCTTGCTTGTTTTTAAATGCACTGGAATAATAAAGTAAATAAATAAATACGCTGTAAAAAAAATGTTGTTTAAACTGTAACATTAAATATCTGTATTACTGTTTCATTAACAGCAATTGTTATGCCATAAACAATCTGGATGTTAATTGCAACTATATTACCACTTTTTTGTCAAGTTTTGATCACATTTAACAAAACTTCCCGCCTCCAGAAGGTATTTTATGTAAGTAAAGGACACACTGATTACTAAACCACTGGTGCCTTGTAGAAGTTCCTGCAAGAAGGCTGAGGCAACAAAACCTAATAGAAAATATGAGCTGGTAGAGCTTGCAAGCCCCAGAAGGCAGTCTGGCAATGGGAGGTGGAGTCTTGAAAATTGGAACTTCCGGTCAAAATGGATTCTAGGCAGGGCACTGTTTGGAGCGGATGCAAATTGTTTGCTTCTGCCGAACATTGGCCGATGCAATTTTGCTCCATTTGTAGACTGGATATAGTTTTGTCGCCAAGCTTCTTAGTTGAATGCATGGCATAACACTGAGCTGCGGATTTCATTTGGAATGTTTTTTCGACTGTGACCAACGTGGTAGTGTGAATTGTAGATTAAGAAAATTTTGCGTGGCCTGTCATTGCAATGTTGGTGGTACCCGTATGTGATTAAAATCAATCGCATGGGCAAGTGCTGATCTGTTGGTGACTTCTGCTACCATCAATGATGAACTGCATTTCTAATGTCGGACTGTTTGTGTTAGCACTTCGGATGGCTACCATATGCTTTAATGTTTGTGTATGCTAGATATGCTGAGACAGCACAAGGGACTGATAAACATTTCGTGTGTTTTGTTGGCACAAGAGCCGAGCAAAGATGGGGTAGCCTGTTTGCTATGAAGCTGAAACTAAGACTATTAGACTACCAGTCTTGAAAATAAATTGTAACCATTGGCATGAAAGGATGTCAGCCTGCCTAGCATAGAACTTAAAATATGGTATTTAATGGCTATGCAAAAATATGTGGAGAACTGGTGACAGTCTTAAAGCATGGTTCTGTTTGTGACCCAAAATTGACTATATATTTAGCATGTCTCATGTTGAATGCAGAAGAATAAGAAGAATATAAAATCATTTATTTTAACATTCTACCATTTTATCTCTTGCAGACCATGGTGCCTTGGATGTCCTTAAAAAGAGAACATGGGACAGTAAAGCACAAGAATTCATCAAGAAACGCAGCAAAATTGAACAACAGGCAACCTGAGCGGCTGCCGTGAGCACCATGAAGCTTAACACAATGACAGCATTGACAGACAAACATCTGAGCTTGCACTTGTCACAGCCTTGTACAGATGTTCATTTGATAGCCCACTCAAGTTGATTGTCTCTCTCATTCAGTATTCATACAGAATAAGAAAATAATGCATCACCATAAATCCCTAAGATTAATTTATTACCTAAAATATTGAAGTTGTCTACGTACTGGTTCTTTAGTTGTGTGAGTCACAATGTATGTGTTTGAAAAGTGGAAAGCAACAAAAGTCAGTGTGTGTGTGTATATATATATACACAGCTGATTAAAAATTATTGTCTGTCAGACTGGAGGAAATAAGTATTGTCTTTTTTACTTAATGCACTTTTTATAGTATAGGAAATAAATGGCTACATTTCTATTAAAGCACATGTTATTTCTTTCTTTTTAATTCTTAGCAGAATACCATAAAACACCAGAAATAAAAATTGAAAATTAAAAATAAAATTATTTTAAAATAATAATGAAGAAAGTATTAGAAAAATTAACAATAAGTAAAAATAAAAAGTAATATACTCTCTTGCAAAAGAAAGTTTACGATTTTTACAAGTGTATTATTTTCAAAACAACTCACTCAAATTTAATGTAATTTAAAATTTTTTTTCACTTAAAGTTGCTGGTACCAAAAACTACCAATTTTTAATTCGGCTAAAAGAATATGTTCACATTGTTTAATCACATAAATTGAGATTTTGTCATTTCTGACCTGTAAATAAGCTTGAAATGGATTTTTAATTTTTGTGTGTGTGTGTGCGATGATGGGATCCTTGCACCAAATTTGCCTTCCTCAGGTATGAATTAACTGCTGTGCTACCAGCAGGCTCTGACTCACAGAATCATAAAGAAATCAGGTCACTGGATACTCTTATTTAGTACAAAGCTTTCAAGTGTTGCATTGGCATTTCATGTTTTCTGATTAAACAGTCTACCGATTGAAACGTTTCCAGGTAATTGGCATCACCAGAGACCTTTCAAACCAGAAAGACCAAAGGTGACCATGCAAACTCAGGACCAATTTATTTGCACAGTTCATTTGTCCAGTCCGCCCAAAAAATAATAGACACATATATGCACCATCACATACCAGACATATTTCTCTGAACAATGTTTTGATGCCATTTAAGGGAAGCAAATATAGATCCATTCGAGTCTGTACAATGCCTGTGAATTCAGCCATGCTATGTCCAGAAGAGTCTTCAGTGAGCAAATGTGCACAGCTGAAGACATAGAAGTCAATGGCAGTCTGTCACGTTCTCAGATAAGTTGAGACCCATGGTGGAAATATGTGATGGCAGAATAAAAAATATAGTCATCCACATGAATGATATGTTCATAACTGCATCGGTGAGGCTTTGAACTTTGGTAGCAGCAAAACTCATCATATAGGAAGGAATAACAGAGAATTTTATTACAGAGTTGGTACCATCTTGGGCAACATCACTGTGTCCTGACAAAACTCACGGACAAGACTTTATTTCTGTGCGTGGCAGTGCAGCCCATCATGAAGCACTAGAACAACTGCATTTCTCTTTCAGAACCACTCTAATTCATTGTACATAGCCAGCAATTTCAAATGCCCTTATCCCTTTAGCATTGCTTGCTGGTCATGTCCTAAACTGCCAAATCCACAGCTTGAAAATGAATTCAGTATAATTGGAATAAACTTCCATAAGCTGCAGTCTAAAACCTAATCCACTCAGTGAGGTACAACTGTAAAGCTGTGATTAATGCCAGATGAGGACACATCTGCTTTTAAGAAGTGTGACCTTTCTTTTTGACCCCACCACCACTGTGAATATTGCCTCTCTTACCTTTACAAAGCAAATGTTTTCAAAACTCATTCCATACTACACCACTAATATTTGCAGATTATCAGAACATGCTTTGGCTATCCAAAGCAAACTACACCAGTTATAAAGAAATATAAAGTGTTATATGAAGTGTTTCTTTTGCAAGAGAATATATAAACCACTTTAAAAATAAATTTAACTGTAAATATAACAGATTTCTTTGAATATAAAAGTGATTAATATGAAAAAATGGTTATAAATTATTCATGAGGAAATAAATTGAGAAATCTTAGAATAAGCAAAACTAATGACAAATGCAAACTAACTAACAATAAAAGACAAATGTAAATGTAACAGATTTATTTGAACATAAAGGTATGCTAGAAGGTAAACTTTAGTAGTAAATGAAAGTAATTTATTTTTGAAGTTTAACTTTAGGAAACCAAAAGTAAATGTCAACTGAAATGTTCATTTGCCATCATTATTATTTAATTTTCCTGAAATTTCACTAAAATAGCTGTTAAAAGACAACATTATTTAATCATTCCAAAGCACTTTTTTTTTTTTTTAAAATTTACACACAAGTTTTAGAATACTTTTCTGAGAACCCATTTTTGATGTTTTAGTATATCTATGAAATATGAATTTATGCTCAAAAGCTGTTTATATGTCCTGTTTTGTTGTACTTTACTACATCTTTTAGCTGTATGATTATCTAATTTTATTATCAGTGTCATTTTTAACCTAAACAGCATCTATATGTTTAAAATCGTAAGATATTGTTGTTGTTGTTTTTCCCTAAATACATCTATCAAATCAATATGTCTACAAGCATTTATTGGGAAAGTAAATGATGCAGTAGGTACATGTAATTGTTGACCACATTACCCGATAAGTACTTATTGGTCTATAAACATGTGTATATAGCACCATATACCCAGATTTTAATGACATCAATTGATACATTACTTACTTCTACTAACTATATGTAATTTGCACAATTTTGCACTAGCTTTTCAGGTGTATTTGGAAATGAGCAGGCAGATAGGTTAGCTGAACTGGCCCCATTTGGGGCTGCACAGCAACTACGCAAGGCAGAGGTGATCTGGGGTGAGGTAACAAATAAAATGGAAGATACTGAAAACCTGCACCTGTAAAGAATGATACAGCAGGGAGTGACTGTGGCTCTGGGCACCACTCGAGACTCAGGGGAAAGGCAAGCTGAGTAGTTAACCAAATGATAACGGACACTATCAGTATGGAGACTCTTGGCTGGCTGTTGAGAAGGAAGATGAAACTAATATGGGCTTGTCCTGAATGCTGTAAATTGAATCTATACCCAGATGAATCCAGATGAATTTACATTGCTAAGACACAGATGCATATCTGAGAATATCCCCTTCACTATTATCAGCTAATGCAGTATGTTTTAGTACTTCCATTCTTAAGATGTGACTAAAGCATGTATACTGTTTCCATCTGACTCTTTGATAAATGTCCTTTCTGTCCTGATCACTTTCGAAGGCACCTTACTTTTTTTTTTTTTTAACTGTCTTGGTTATTTTACTACCTCTGATGGCTTCCAGGAAATGTCTTTCTTGTTTATTATTATTTATTAGACTAAATTCATGGGAACAGGTGTGTTGTTGTGGCTTGACGATCACCTGCAGATCCGAAAGTTGTGGGCTGAAATTGAAATGGAGCCAGTTTTTTCCAAAATGACCTTGGCTCCGCAGGTAAAGTCCTGGAAGTAAAGGTGGCTGGCGTGATGTTGACCATATCACCCACCAAGTGCTGATTGGTCTATAGAATGTAGGTCTAGCCCTATATGCCTAATATATCTGAAGGCATGGGAAAAAGGTCTTTTACTTGTTACTTTACAAGATTCAAAGTCGTATTTAAAAATTATTCTATGTAATGTATGAGAATACATTTTCTATCTCCAAATTACATCTTACTGAAATATCTGTTCATTTTATGTTTGTTTGTTTGTTTTAGTATCCAGAAGCCATGAGTTGTTAACCCTTAGGCTCGGTATTATGGATATTGCAACCTTTTGGCCATGATTCAATTGTAAATACTGTAAATCTGGGAGAAATGTGGCTTTTCTGCCTACACCCGGGAGTGAACCCGGACATCAAGGAGTTCGTCACCCGGTCTCCGCGCAATTCGGTTTAGCCAACTAAGCTAGAGAGCCAGGCCTGTTCATTTTATAAAAGTAGCTTTTATTTGTTTATTTTGTCCTTTCTATCCGAGGTAAATTATCAGAATTGTATTATCCATATACTTAGTTGTTTGAATTTGACTTGCCCCAAATTAGTACCATTGACTTTTTATTGCATGTGCATGTATTTCTGTAATCTCATCATGTCTGTCGTCTGGCTACTCAAGCTGAGTCCCTTCTCTGTACTTACTATCATGACAATATAAATAATTTTCAAATTTTTACCACCTTACAGAAACACTTCAGTAGTTTACACAAAATTACTAACTTATTTTTTTTCTAATTGTTACTTTTGATTTAATTCCATGTACCATTCCATTATATGTAAAAATTGTAACCAGAAATTACTTTTGAAGTAAAGTTTAATGTAGCCCATTTTTACATCGTTAGTGTACTGCTTAATGCATGGCTGATTTAAATGTTGCTTTTAGTGTACATTTCACTAGAAACTTGGCGGTGCAGACAATGGTATTGGAAACTTCAGTTTTCCACTGGTTGTTTACAACCATTTTTTTTTCCCCACATTAGCATATTTTGTAAATATGGATTTGTAACTGTGAAACTGAAAACTGATTTTGTGGTGAATAAAATTGAATGTTGATTAGTTGCTGAAAGAGTGTTGGGGACTATCATTCTAATGAATGTTAATTTTGTTTTTAAGTAACATGAATCTGAAAAATGAATAGCACAGGCAGGAAAACACAAATAATATGAGTTCGTATAAATTAGTTTTTAAAATTCTAAAATTTCCAATCAATGAACAACATAAAAATAATGAAAATGAACCAGTGGTGCATGGCCATGAAGTTCATAAATAATTTTTGAAAGGAATTGTATGCATTTAACATTTTCTTGATGCCTTAGAGATGTGGTTTTATAAAAGAATGCTTAAAATACCGTGGAAAGCCACACAAAAAGACAACCAAGAGGTTTTGAAAGAGGCAGGAGCCCGAAGACAACTCATTACAGATGTCAGAAGGAGATAGTCATCATTTTTCAGCTGTGTTATGAGAAGAGGTTCAATTGAACATGTTGTGACCACTGGAAAGATCTGTGGAAGGAGGGATAAAGGAAGACAAGGAGAGAAGATTCTTGACAGTCCTGTTGCATAGCATGGAGGTGTGTCAGCACACGAACTGATACATGCTGCAGGAGATCGCAGATTGTAGTAAGGCATGATCGCCCACGCCAGTCGGCCAGGCACCTGATGATGATGATGATAATGCATTTAAGAAAATTAAAAGAAAACATAATAAAAATGTTACCAAGGCAATAGAAAGTGAACAAATGAATTATAATAAACTTGATGTAGGCTTATAGGACAATTTAGAACATGTTATTTGAGACATTTTAATAATTTATGTTATATTTTTTTATTACCATGATAATGGCATGTTGAAAATGAGCATAATTCAATGTAGAAGAAAATATTCAAGAGGAATTTCATTTTCACTTCAGAATGCTAATGCTTAAAAAAAATCCAAGCTGGATTTATCAGGCAAGAATGGATTGCAACAATTAGTACTTCATGAATATCTGCCCTAACCTTTATCTTTGTGCCAGCTCAAGCGGGTGTTCAAGGGAACGAGCGCGCAGACTATCTTGCTGACACTGCGGTTGCTATGACTGGCTCAGTACTGTACAGAAGTGACGCTATCAATGCTGTGCCCAGCACTTAGTGTACTGAGGAGCACACCAAAGGACATGACTCGGTATCCCTGTCTAGACTGATGGATATAGAGCTTGTCTTCTAGTTTGATGGCAGTGATTTCAAATCTCATTGGAGACAGTATATTTTCTAATTGATCTGGGCTTCCAGACCACTGAGCCTTAAAAAAAAAACTCTTTCTGTCCCAAGGAATGCACCCTGTGTGCTCATCTTATGCCTATGTGTATCAACACAACACATAGTGTGTTATCATTTGTTTCGTGTTTGGTCTCAGTGTGCAAAAGAAATTATGCCAAATATGTTAAATGCAATACAGTATAGGCTGTATCTTTGAAAGTCATACACTGATGCTTAGTTCACTGTGTTTTTTTATGCCAAATTGGGTTTCTACTTTGAAACCTTTTGGGACTGAAAGAGTTAGATAGTTAGTACCACGAAATGTTCTGGGAAGTAATGACAAGCAGTAAGATATTGGCAACATCGCATATTGGATGGAGCATATTTTATAAAAGTAGCAAGACATACCATAGACCTGAAGGTTAGAAAATGCTCTTTTACTTATTTTAACACTAAAATATTCATTATAACTTAAAAAATGGAGCTCAAACATCAGCACATCAGCATTGCAGGGACTTTAATAGATATAGTGCCCATGATGCAGGAGTGCAATGAAATAAAAGAGCAGATTTCTGGCTACAAAAGTGATAGCTATGAGAACACTTGTAGTGAACCGAGGAGTCATTTTGAAGACCATTTATAAATGAATGGTGATAAAAGAACATGAGATTAGATGAAAAACTATGTATAAGACTGACTTTTACCCCACTAGGACATCACACTGAAGGATAAACACCCAGTGGCACAAAGTGCCACTGTTAGGATGAGGATCACCCGTGGAGAGGTCCCCAAACCCCTGTTCAACCATCAGGTTATATTAGCCCTACCAGACCTGAGGCCTTGAACCTAACTGCCCCCTATACCTGAGCTCCTGAGCATTAACACGAAAAAACCAACATCATATACACAAATATTAGTTACATGCAAACAAGTGGTTAGAATAAGATGAAACTTAGAGACACTGTAGAAAATAGGTTTACCTTTCATCTAGCACAAATATTCCACCTTTGTGTGCCAATCCACCTAGCAGGATCAGCCTTATTTCACAAAGTGAGCACCAGATGTTGCTGTTTGAGGGACACACTCCCTTATCTTACTATCGATCTAGTTTTAAATCTACAATTTTTCAAGATTCTCCTCATCACGCGAGCTCTCACCGACTTTGTCACTTCAACTGGGAACGTACTCTTCATGAAATTCTGACTGCTCAGAGTCTGAATCAACCAATGTATCGTTCACCTGCTGGACAATGAAAATCCTAGACCTACTTCACTTTCCTGTCGAAGTGCTTGGTTCAGCAGCCGTTCATTTCATTATGAATTTTCAGAATTTTTCACATTAACTCTTTTCTGCCCCAACTAACGCATGGCGTGTTATTAGCATTAGCTTTTACCCATGTGTATCACTGAAACACCTTACGCACTGGACACTGCAGACTCAATAAACACTCATATAAATTAGGTATGAGCCAAACAGCTCTCTGCCAGTGTCTTCGTGCTGAACAGACTCCAGAACATGTCCTGCAAGACTGTCCTCTCCTGGCGGAGCTGCGGAGCGACATATGGCAACACCCAGTAGAACTGACAACTAAGCTTTGGGGAAACCTAAGAGACCTTGAAAAGACATCCCAGTTTATGACCCACAGTGGATTATGCGCATGACCAGAGATCGCTGAAGAAGAAGAAGAACTGAAACACAATGGGTGTTCTAGTTTTTGGTCTGTTTGTGCTAAAGAAATATGACCTAACATTTTATTATGCTGTGTGTTTGAAAGTGATTTATCGACACTTTGATGCTGTGGTTATTGTGCCAGATTGGGTTTCTGCTGTGAAATCATCTGGGACTGAAAGAGTTGAACCACATAAAGTAAATCCAAAAACACAAATCGCAGCCATTAGTAATAACTTACAATGAGGTTTGATCACGATTGGTTGGTTATTTCTAGTTTGTGACACGTTTTTATCACGTTGTATGCAAAGTACCAAAAATTAGGTACAGCAATTTAGCGGAAGATAAGGACATTACCTGAAGAGCCGTACAGCAGTCTGGTAGAGTTAGGTCCCCTGGCAACAGCCAGGGTGGGGCTTCAAAATAGAAAAAATGTGTCCCACATGAGGACAGGAATGACAAATGTATAAGAATGTACAAACAGGAAATTAGATGTGGATCAGGCTACAGAAAAATCCATCATTCAAACCACTCAAGAAGCACAAGATAAATACAGAAGATTATGATACTGGGCTACAATATGGTAAACATGAGTGACAGAAGAATAAGAACAACTCCCCATTTTTAAATTAAGTACCTTTGGCACAATTTTTTTTGTAAATAAAGGATTGCAAACCTGCCAATAAATGTTTGTTGAATCTTCAACTACATGACTTCCCCTATTCATGTGTTGTTTTTCACATTTGTCTTGGAATTTCATGAGCACATTTTTTAAATGACATGAAGAGTTAATAATACATTAAAAACTAGAATACACTGTAAAAGCTTACAAGAAAATATCACCATCATCATCATCATTTTTATGCATCACATAAATGCTTACATTAAAGAACTTTACTACGCTCTGTTGCATGCAAATTTCCCGATTTCTGACACAGAGTTTAGGCCAGCGTTTTTAGCTTCGCAAAAATATGTTTTTAATGTTTCTCTGGGACGTCATCTTTTTTTTTTCAAACCGTTCGTTTCTCATGTCACTGCTTTTTTTGCTCATTTTATCTCAGAGTGTGCCGAATATATCTCCACCTTCTTTCTATTATTGCAGTTGATAAGGTATTTGTCCAGACATTTCTCGGATTTTCTCACTTTTTTTTTTTTTTAAATTCATCCTATTTGATGTTCTTGATTTTTCTCAGACATTTATTATAAAAGAAAATATACACTGTATTTTATAGATATGATATGGAATATTGTTTAGCAAGCATATAATGTAAATATATTACAGCATTCAGGACCTTCTAATTAGCACTCTATCCTGATCTTCAGCAGCCAGTGCAGAGTTTCATTTTTAATAGTACATGTAGCAATCTTACTCTTTGTCCATTTTGCTTTTTGCCTTGAGTGCCAAATCCCTTAGTCACTTCCCACTGCACCATTCTCTTCAGACCATGATTGTCTGTTTGTGCTTTCACAGTGCTCACTCATTTCCGAAAAACATTGACCATATCTTGCTTGCCATGCACTAATTTACCACTAAGTGGTGCAGAACCAGTCAATCTGACAGTTTATTTGCCATTACACCAGCATTTCCATACATGTAAAGTAAATTAACTGGTCACAAATTAAAGTAATCCTACATCAAGGAAAAGTAAATATAATTTTCCCATACAAAGTAAGCATACATTAATAGAAAAGTTAATAAACATGTCATGTATGATAGTAAGCTTAAATCAGTTTTTACATATGACAGTGATCTTACTGTATATAAAAGTAAATAAATTGGTCACAATTGAAAGTAATCTTACATCACTGCTACAGTAAATACACAGATACAACGAAGGTAATAGTAGATCAAAAGAGAAGCAAATAAGCTAGTCACATATGTAAATTCATAAAATGCAATATAAAAAAATTCAGTGATCACATATAAAAGTAATTTTATATTCAGGAACAGCAAATAAACTGGTCCCATATGAAAGTAATCTTATTTCAACAGTTAAAGACATGTGCTTTAACAATATAAAATACGGGATTTTTTTTTATTTTCTTGAAATTATTGTTATTTCATAAAGGAATAATTGAGTTTTATTGTAAACTAATTTGTTTGCCCATCTAGTTGCAAAATAACAGAATGCCTTTATGTACACATACAGCTGTTTTTGACTGCCTAAATAATTCATCATGTAAAAGGAAGGGAAAAAACCATTATTTGAACATCAAAAGCCAGTCTTGTAAACTTTTGTTCAGACCTTTGTATGGCTAAAGTTTAAATTTATTTCGAAATCCAAATCACAGCACTCAAGACATTCTCATAAGAGCTATGGCCCCATCTTCAGCAGCAAGCTCAGAGTTCCAATTGAGATGGTACCAGTAACAGTCTGATTATATATCCTTCTCACCTTTTCCTTGTCGCTTCATGCAGCACCATTCTCCTCAAACCATGATGATCCATCTTTGCCTCCGCACTGTTCACTCACCCCAAGAGGACCCTTACAACATCTAGCTTGTCATGCATCAATTTGCCAACAAGTTGTGTAGAACCAGCCAGTCTTTCTGCTCGCTTATTTCCTAATACACCAGCATTTCCTGGAGAATATTTCCAAAGAAAGCTAACTACACAGGTCCTCTAAAGTGATTCTTTCCACTCAGTCTCCACTTTTCTCAACATGCTGTGTGAGTCAGTGACAATTACGACATGTGTGTACAGCTGATTCTCAAGTCAACTGAAGGCTGCAGTGACTGCCTCCACCTCCATTCTCAAACTAGATGTTGTGGTGTCATATACCAGGCTTTGCTTCATTAAGCCACACCCATCTGCCTTTGCTACGAAGCCCTATGAACTTCATCTGCCTCTCAACACAGAAAAATCTGTATAGATAATCACATTACCTGGGTGAAAACTGTCATGAATCATTTGGTTGAACTTTTGATTCTGCAGCACTGGCTGCACAGTTCCTGCACTCACAGCCATGTATGATCAGAACACTACACTGACTTTTGATAGGACACTCTGACCCACTCCTCTCTCATCCAAATTTATCAAGCCTGCAAACATGTCTAATTGTATCTTCAGTTTGCATCTTTTAGAACCTTCTTATTTTCAGTCTGTGACTGTTCTCTGTCTAGGGCTTCATCTTTCTGCAGCTACTCTGAGATAAGCTTGCAGCACTTCAAGCCTATCTGTAATAATTATCAGTGGAAGTATATTGCATACATACTACTGGGTATGGCTATTTACACACATACTTTTGTACTTTATCAAAAATATGCAAATTAATATTTTTTTTCTTAAATCAATTTTTTTTTTTTTACATTAAACATGCTAAGTACACAAGGAGTATTTTTAAAATAATGCATAATCATCAAAGTAATTAAAAATTTTTATAAACAAAATCAGGGTAAGGAAACAAAATATTTAATATTAAAATAGAATTTCTAAACATCAAATGGTTAAGCTCTATCAATGATCCCAAAACCCAAACTACACAGTTATGAAATGAACCTGCAACCTTCAGAGTGAGAGAAAAACAGTTTGATCACTTTGCCATAGACATCCCCTTCCCCCCCCCCCCCCCCCCCCCCATGAAGTAATGCACCACAAGTCTGGCACTCTACATTCAGAGAGTAATGCACTTCATGTGTGTGTATATATATATATATATATATATATATATATATATATATATATATATATATATCTATATATATATATATACTTTATCAATATATATATATATATATATATAAAGTGTTGTGTGTGTATATTTATATGTACACTACATGCTTCATGTATGGCTAGCATGTGTGCACTGTTTATGTGTTCCATATCGCCAGATCATCTCAGCTAGTTCTACAAGGCTGAAGGGGTGATGGTGGTCTCCATTCTTGTTCATCAGGGGGCAATGGTGGCCTCCTAACTGTGTTTCTCCTTGCTGTATCTGGGGAAAACATAATAATTATTTATCATGAATTGTTCGGGAATAAATTTATTTTGACAGTAAAAACATATTAGATTCAAAAACTCACACAGAAGTTAAAAAAAAATTATTGAAAATTGTCATATAAAACATTGTCCTGTCTTGTCTTGTCCACAATTGCCTCACAGCGTAGTGGGGAGTCGCAGTTTTCTATCCTGGGCCAGGTGTGTTGCACGTGTTGTTGTTAGTCCGTGTTGCCTCAGGATCTCTGATATATTGTCTATCCATCGTACTCTCGGTCTGCGTAGTGCTGTTCGTTGTATGCTCGTCCTAGTCCTCATTATTCCAGTCCTGGAAGGACTTAAACAAATCCCTTGGTATCAACGTCATTGTTATCATTTGTCTTACAAACTGAATTGGGGAACAAGCCACTCCACAATCTGCGATCTTCAACAGGATGTATAAGATTGTGTGTTGACACTTTTCCTGCCTTGACATAATGCTGCCAAGAGCCGTCTATCATTGCTTTCCTCTGTCTCGTTTTCCAGATTTTTCCAGGGTCACCACATATTCTAGTTTTCCCATAACACGACTGTTTCTTTCTAGTGTTTGTGATAAGCTGTCTTCGAGCGTGTTTCAAAAGATATCCGTTGCTTCTTCTGACTGTTGAAAGAACTCTAATGATTCTTCTGTAAAACTATACCTCCAAGGCCTCAAGATATTGTTAGGCTTATTTATTAATTGTCCAGGATTCACAGCCGTATGTTAAAACTTGCTGCGTATAGCAAGCGAGAATTGTTTTTCTAACATTCAATGAAATCCCTTGAAGAAAATGAATGAACAGAAAAGAAACGAGGGATAGGGAAAGGGAGAGAAGAGAAAACAAAGCATACCTGGTATTCTAGATATGCTAAGGAGGCGAAAACGCTGCGATTCAGGAGCTTCCAATACTCGGGTTCCCATTAAGACGAAAAGGGGGAGGGGAGGGGCGGATAAACGCACTCACGTCCTATCCTAATAAGCATATCGTTAATTATGACTGTTTATAAGTTTAGCAAAATTGAATGTTCAGGGCCAAAACGCACAGATATCGCAGCTTGCCTGTAAACGTGTCATCTGCCCTTTCAATGGCGAACACAGAAAAAGAAGTGTCCAATCACTGAGCTCCAATCGGAGTGCATAATGTTATGGTGTCATCGCCGCTGATGGAAAGGACTAGGCAATGTGGTCGTGAAGATAAACGCAGCACTAAGTTTGTGTTATTCTGTAACGCAGGCTGTAATAATGGCGTTATTCCAAGGAATACCAGACGTTGATATCATTTTTTTTATTAGTCACATGCAGACCACTGAAGTCTGTATCAACGGAGTACTGAACACAGCACAAACTGACTGAAAACGCAACGGACAAGACAACAAAGCTTCTAAACAATCGAGGTCAACATAAAAGAAAAAAATATGTAATGGATGAAAAAAAAATATGGATATAAAGTGTTATATTATACAACACAAACCGACTGGAAAACTCAACGGACAAGCCTACATCATGTTTTGGTCGGTTTTTTATCTCTTCTACTACGCTTATAAGTTGTCAGCATCAAAGCTAATTCGTCTACTATCAAGTGGCATGCCGCTGACCGTGAACACCGTTATGTCGGAAGTTTAACTTCCACCATGTACCCTAAGCTACAGACAGACGCTAACTTCACATCAATCAATCAGGTGCCGTCTCCACAATGAAGGTTGACTTCAATGGATCTCCAACAAGCCCTGTCTCTTGCTCTTGCTCTCACTCATACTGCTGTTCGTCCATCTCTTGATGTTATCCTCCCACTTGTAATGTTGTCTGCCTCTTGCTCGCCTATCTTGAACCTTTCCCTCTAGGATGATCTTTACAATACTGTTATGTCTTTTAATGTGGCCAAAATATTTCACTTGTCTCTTTTTTATTTCATCTAGCAACTCTCTTTTCATTCCCAATTTCCTCAGTACCTCTGTATTTGATAGCTTTTGTTTCCATGAAATACGACCTAATCTTCTGTATATTCACATCTCCAAAGAATTGATACGATTTTCCAGTTGTTTGTTAATTGTCCATGTCTCTGTGCCATACAGTAAGGTTGAGAATACATAACATTTGACAATTCTCATTTTTATTGTATTGCTTATTTCTCTTGATGTCGGTAACTTTTGCATGTTGTTGAAAATGTTTTTGGCCATTCCTATTCTTTTCTTGGCTTCTGTTTCACTTCTGCCATCATATGTTATTACTTGTCCAAGATGTAAGAAATGTTTAACTTTTTCCAATTTCACCCCGTTCACTGTGATATTCATTGTTAGCTGATTATTTTCTTTGCTAAATATCATGGTTTTTGTCTTTTTCAAATTAATATCTAATCCAAATTCTGCACTCCTTCTGTTTACTTGCTCTATTAGGTCTTGCAACTCTTGCTCACTCTATGCTAGCAAAACTGTGTCGTCAGCATTATTTTTTATTCTACCATTGATGTGCAGTCCTGGTAATTCAACAATTTCTTTAAAAATGGTGTCTGTACATAAGTTGAAAAGGCTAGGCGACAGTACACATCCTTGTCTTACTCCTCTCTTGATCTCTATCTGGGGTGAGCAGATGATATGTCCATTCTATGAAGAGACTTTCCATTAGTCAGCATTCAATTTTGACAAGCTTCAATTAGTTGTCATGTTGTAATGGCCTGGCTCGATTTTCCACTGTTTTTAAAAAACGGAATCCAAATTGCTCTTTAGAAACTTCTTTATCTATTTTATTTTAGAAATTCTGCTTTATATTTATCTTGAAGCTTGTAACTTACTTCCTCGTTACGTGACTCATTAAGCTAATAGTTCTGTAATCTTCACAATCAACAGCTTTTGATTTCTTGGGTAGTGTGATAAAAACAGATGTTTTCATGTCCCTGGGAATGTACCCATAGTTATAAATGGCATTGCATATTTCTGTGATAGTATCAATTCCAAAAGTAGAAAATGATTTTAACATTTCTGCAGTTATGTTGTAACTTCACATAGCCTATGCTTTGTGGCTTTGGTAATCACGTCTGTTCACAATCTTCTATTTCGTGTACGTTAAATCAGTTCTGGCACAGATGATCGCCTATTATATTTTTTTATAAACTATCCAGCAGCTTCTCTCTCGGTCTCCATTTTTGCCTCTTTTTCCCTTAAATTTTCCCTTTGTCACATTTGTCTTCATAAAGTCCATGCCATGTCACGTTGTTAGTCATGTCTATCCACAACCTTCTGTCTCGTGTACTTTCAATCAAACTGTCACAAATGATCATTCATGCCATGATGTCAAACTGTCCAGCATCTTCTCTCTCGGTCTCCCTGTGCCTCTGTTCCCCAAAAGCTTTCCCACTGTCTCGATGTACTGCAGTTTTCCTCTTCTCATCACGTGACCAAAGAATGTAGATTGTCTCTTTCTGATGTTAGGCAGTCAGTTCTCTTCGTGAGTCAGTTTATTTCAAGACATCAATACTCTGTTTATCTATCCAGGTATTTTTACCATTCGTCTATAAAACCACGTCTTAGCAACTTCCAAATAATTTTTCACCAATCTACCACCTGGCTATGACTCACTTCCGTACATAAAAATAAGATGTAAATATATATATATATTTTTAAATCTCTTTCTCGTCTCAACTGACGAAGAAAAATTGCATAAAATATTCTTCGTTTTGTAAAATGCTGCCTTTGCTTAAGCTATTCTACATTTAACTTATTTAAATATATTTGACAATCAGTAGACAGGCCAAACAATTTCTTGAGGCCTCAGAGATGTGGTTTTACAGAAGAATGCTTAAAATACCTTGGACAACCAAAAAGAGCAACCAAGAGGTTTTGAAAGAGGCGGGAGCCCGAAGACAACTTATCACAGACATCAGAAGGAGACAGTCATCATTTTTCGGCCATGTTATGAGAAGAGGGAAAATAGAACATGTTGTGACCACTGGAAATATCTGTGGAAGGAGGGATAGAGGAAGACAACGAGAGAAGATTCTTGACAGTCTTGTTGCATGGCATGGAGGTGTGTCGGCACACGAATTGATACATGCTGAAGGAGATCGTGGATTATGGAGAGGCATGATCGCCCACGCCAGTCGGCAAGGCATCTGATGATGATGATGAAATATATTCAATGTTATCAGGGTACCCAAGTACTTAAACATATCAGCTTGCTTGAAATGGGTCCCATTTACTTTGATGTTCCATTTTCAAGGGTCAGTTATCTACTACCATTACTTCTGTTTTTCTGATGTTCAAACTAAGAGACTTGTTTTCACTTTCCGTTACAATTATGTCCATAATTTCTTGCAGTTGTGTTTCATTTTCTGCGATCAAAGCTAGATCGTCAGCATGTCGCAGGTTGTTAACAAAATGCCCACCAACTAACAGAAATAGAATAACATTTTTTTTTTAAAACTATTTTTTCTACTTACATTATTCTAAATATAATAAGCACTTCAAAAGAACGAATGCTGTCTTACCAAGTCTACAGGTCTTCTCGGTAAGTTCATCTTGAATTGTCTGAAGTACACTGTAATTGTCAACCGTGTAGACATCTTCTGGTAAGGTAGCAATATGAGCTAGCTCAACTGGATTGATATCTCCTACACCAACTGCCAGGGTCAGAACACCGGACTCTCTCAGCTCCTCTGCTGCACGAGCTGTCTTATGTATGTTGTTAGAACAACCGTCGGTTATAATTATAGCGATCTTCTTCCCACCACGACAGCCACAACGAGGCGTGAATACTTGTGTCCTTGCAAGTTCCAGGGCGGCAGCGGTGTTCGTTGACTGCCTCATGTGTGGGGCTGCTCTAATTCCCTGGCACATGTAGATAAGACATAATATTTACTAACGAAAGAAATTAACATCGAATAATCATGGTGTGCATTTGTATGTGAGTATGCATGTATGAAAACAGTATAATATTATATCACGAAGAAGGGTTAGGTGTTAATTTATCGTAAGAGATGGTAATATGAGAGATTAATCACTTTAAAAAGCAAAAATGTACTGCCCAAGGGGGCTTTCGATTTTTATGTTGTCTATTGTGTTCTTCTTTCTACTTCTTTCTATGAGTGCCGATCAATACACTTTCTGTTACTTGATTAATTCATAATATTTAACGGCCTCAAAGGTTCCCTGCCTGTTTATTTATAGGAATCCCCAATGTAATCACTTTCTGATTTGTTTTACTGATTTAGGAATACACATCAGAACTGACCAGGCATGCCCATAGATGCTCCGTCTGCTGCAGCAAATGTCTTCTGTTCCCGTAGCACACTGATAATTAAAATATCATTCTCATTCCCTCATATGCTCGTACTTGACGAATCCACTCCTAATTCTTCGTTCGCACATTCTTACACAAGTCATTTCATATAAACTCGTGTCTTCTATCGACATTTGTTCGTATATGGTCTTCACAATGTCTTCCTTGTCTAGTACGAGTGTTCCCGTAGCTATCGCTTTTTGTAGCCAGAAAATCCGCTCTCTGTTTTTTTTTTTTTCTCTTGCACTCCTCCATATCCCGGACAGTGTGATCCTCTGCAATGTTGATGACTGATGCTTGGTATCCACTCATGCCCCATTTGCCCATTTTCAACCTTCCGCAGTACTGACTGAGAATCAAACACAATAATTCTTCTGGTAACTGTGTTTTCTGCTGTCTACCTCAGAGCTGCAGTCACTGCCTCCACCTCCATCCTTATGCTTTAAGTTGTAGTTAGAAAAGCTTCATTTTGTTCTGCCGCGATCTCTCCCTTCATACTAGCTGAAAATCCAAGGCCAGATCTTACACACAGATGAACAGAACCATCGGTGTAAACATGCGTCATCTAGCCCAGGCTTTCCATCTAATAATTATACCTCTAATTCTGCCCTACTGTTACACCACTCTCTATATTCTCTTCCTAACGTGATAATGACCTGTGGTAACTGCTGCTGTGAGTGTTCGTGTCGACCCATTCCTGCCCCTTGTGTATTTGTTTGAGCGAGGTTGCCGTCTCGATGGTATCTTCAGCAAGTGCCATCCATGACTTTCCAATTTTCAGCCGGCCTGCCGACTCTCAAATCTTTCAGACTGCCATACAACGGAGTTCTTTCATCACTGGTAACTTGCATATAGACTTTGGCTTGGGCAAGTGACAGTCTAGACTTTACCGATGTCAGCCCAAGCTTATACATTATTGTTTTAATTGGTCTATCTCGTATGCAACCCAAGACGATTCTCTTTCCTTCATGCTAAATGCCTTCAAACTTTGTACACCGTGAAGTAGATAGGGTTAAAATTCCTAGGCCGCATCAGTTCCTGCAAGGACCAAATTGTTAAACAAAAAGATCAAAAGTTTCTGTTCCATGTTTGCCGCTACCATTGTCTTTAGTGTCGCCAGGCGCAACTGTTATTTGATCCACAAGATATCTGTAGGACAGACTGCGATTAAACGTCGAAACTAAGTATATCAACCAATTTTTCTTTCAATATTTGTGCCCTTTATTTCACTTTGCAAGTCTCTGGCTATGTCGTGCCTGTCTAACCCGCTTCGATACATAAGGACATCATCTGCAAATGTCAAAGCTCGCCCTGATTCAGCGGGCTGTATTTTTTCTGTCTGTCTGTCTGTCTGTCTGTCTGTCTGTCTGTCTGTCTGTCTGTCTGTCTGTCTGTCTGTCTGTCTGTCTGTCTGTCTGTCTGTCTGTCTGTCTGTCTGTCTGTCTGTCTGTCTGCCTGCCTGCCTGCCTGTCTGTCTGTCTGTTTCTCTCTTGCCCTTCTCAGCAGGCTATATTTGTCTATCTGTCTATCTACCTTTCTGCTCTCTCCGACTGTCTGTCTTTCTTTCTGTCTTTCTTTCTATCTGCCTGTCTGTCCTTTTTTTTAAATCTGTCTTTAATTATCTGTCTACCGTGGGGGAAAGGGGTCACGCCGCTGTGGTGTGGGGGCTATATGCTCGCCTGCGCATCGTAAGGTCGTGGGTTTGGGTCCTGGGTTAGCTAGATATCTTTCCAAAATGACCTTGGCTCCAGGTCCACCCAGCCTTGCGTTGATACCAGTTACAGTCCTTGAATGAAAAAGCGGCAGGCGTGATGCTGACTACATCAGCCACCAAGATGCCGATTGGTCTATAAAATACAGGTCAAACCTTATATGCCCAATAGGCTTGAAGGCGTGGAAAAAACCTAGAAAGAAGAAATCTACCGTGTCAATGTTTTCACAGTCTGGCACACAACAGAAAACAGTCGTGCGTCAACACTAACAAAACATTTGGTCATTGTTTTACTGAGTATTTCTATAATACCATCGAAACAAGTTCTCATCAAGCAATCAAGTGGTAAATAGTGTGATCCAAATCTTACCCTAATCACTTGATCATGATGGGTCAAAGTAAAGTCAAACAGTATCTGAGAATCATCGGAAAACACCATAACACTGAAATGTTCCTCATTGGGTCCAATGTTAAAATTGTAGATCAGGTAGATCACAAAATCAAGTCCCTTTTGGTAATCTGCAGGACTGATACTGCCAGACGAGTCCAAGATAAACAAAATATCTGCTCTTGCCCGGTACTGAGGAGCTAGTTATAAAAGTGAAGAATCTGGTTAATAATTAGACCGCAGGTGAGTTGGTACTTCAATTTGAGACGACCCCATCTCGTCGGCTTCGATAGTTCATAGGGAATTCCTAGGGATTTCCCTGGATACTGCCATATTATAGAGAAAGGGTGAGGGGTTAGGAACATGGCTAGTGTTAAGTGAAAAGTGACTACTAACTAACCATAACCCTAACCCCTAAATGCTTTGGGACTTTCTGGGAATTTGTCTACCACATCTCAAAGCCAACGATATGGGATCATCTAAAATTAAAGTACTGGTGAGCTTAACAATACGAGAACATACATTTCATGTAACGAAAATTCCCACTTAAAAACACAACCATGGGTTTCATACACACAGAATGGTTTGTTACTA
Organism: Candidula unifasciata; assembly: GCA_905116865.2. Taxonomy (NCBI): domain Eukaryota; kingdom Metazoa; phylum Mollusca; class Gastropoda; order Stylommatophora; family Geomitridae; genus Candidula; species Candidula unifasciata. Next base: position 96,608 of record CAJHNH020002105.1, read on the forward strand.
ACTTCTCGTTCTAACCACATGTTCTTCAAATGCAATGCCCAAAAACTTTTATTTAAAAAAAAAAAGGTTAGGTGCCATCTCCACAATGCAGGTTGGCTACAGTATATCACTGTTCTATTTGAGAATATTACATAGTGAGGCCTCAATTTCTTCCATGGTGCGACTCTGGTACAATTGTCCGAAAACAATGGAAATTGGATTTTACCTGTTTATTGCGGGTAACGAACCAAAGTTCACGAGGGTCCTGAAATTGTTAACCGCATTTGCTTGCTTTTAAGCCACAGAGCCGGTTTTAGAAACAAACTGGAACCCATTTTCTAAGGCTAAGTCAACCCCACAGCCTGTCCTGAGCAAACTCCAGCTTGCAACTGACTAGTTTTTCTGGATAACAAAAAAAAAAAAACTCTCTCTACAGCCGTTCTTGTTATGCTTACTTACGAACTAAACACGCTGAATAGCTCCTTCATATTATAAATTACCAAAACTAGCAATCCTGCATTGCTTTGCGCTTTTCACAGCTGTCTGGGTTACATTCCAACACCGTCAGCATCCGATGCTCTATTTCGAAAGTAGGTAAACTTTTGCTTCTTTTATGCCAAAGTAACTAAAAATACCAACGCAGGGCCATTATAATGTGTATGCAACAATTGTAAAAACCATCTGAGAAGCAGGATACCGAATGATTTGGTCATGTCGTAAATTCCAGCCACTACAACTACCAACACAGTAGCTACATAAAAAACAAAACTAAATGTGAGAGCCAGAGGTGACCCAGAGGAGACCCAGGAGGATGTGGACTGATGACATTGAACACATTTAAATCTCCACGGAATGACATTATCCAGTGCTGCCCATTGAGTGCTGTGTCGCAAACTGTTCCTCCCGACGCCGCATAATTACATAATCTAGTTCCAGCTTCAAATCAAACGGGTCACCCTATAGCTGCTCCGTTTGAGTAAACAGAATGCCCATAGCTGTCCCTTTTTGAAATAATTGAGATAGACTACATTCATTCATTCAGTAGCATGTCCCTCGCGGAACCTCGCTGCCATAACAACCCTCCGGAAAACCTTCCTATCCTGAGCAAGATGTCCTGCGTCTGATACACCCATCTGGAGATCATCTGCCACATCCTGCACCCATCTTCTCCTTGGCCTTCCTCTTCCTCTCTTCCCAGGCATATACCCCTCCATTATTGTTCTCTCTAGACTTCCATGACGTTTCAAGTGACCAAAATATTTCAATTTTCTTTGTTTTATTGTCTTTACTAGCCAACCCTCTTAAATATTTAGCTCTTGAAGTATGGATGCATTTGTTCTTTTCTTTACCCAAGATATTCTTAGAACCTGTGAGATAGACTACAGTCTCAGCAAATTCAATAGCGTACACCTGCATTAAATGCATAAGGCAGAAGCCAGAAGTGTCAACATTATCAGTCCGACATTAGAAATGCAGTTCAACATCAAAGCTGTACGACAGTGGATGGGACTGGTTATGATACCAACATCACGTCTACAGTCTTTATCTCCCGTAATATTTCTAGATCCTTATTTTGGTTTGGGTGCTCGTGAGGAGTCTAATTATTTTTAGAATAACCCAATTTGACGCGGATTCGAACCCAGAATCTCAAAGACGGCAAGCAGACATGCGTCTGGCCACTCCACTTGTGTTCAGATGGTCATCATCCTCAAGTACTTTGCCGACTTATGTGGGCGATCCTTCCTGTCCCCAATGTAAGATTACTTCAACTGCGTGTATCCGCTAGTGTGTTGACAACCCTCCATGCCATGACAAGAATCGTCTAGAGATGTCTTCCTCTGACTCTTTTCCCGGACATCTTTCCATCGGTCACATCATATCCGGTTTCTTCTTTTTTTTTTTTTTTTTTTTGATGGGCTGTCTTCGAGCCTTCGCCGTATTTTTAAAAAAAACTGTCCAACGAGTTATAAGGTTTCTTCTGTAAAAACCACATCTCCGAGGCCTTAAGAAGCTGTTTGGCATGTTTATTAACTGTCCAGGATTCACAGCCACATGTTAAATCACTTATAGCATGAGAGAATTCTGTCTATAATCTCCAATGACATAGATTTATTGCATACAATATAATCCAAAATGTACAAACGTAAACAATGAATACAACCTTCTTCGGCTGTCTTTTGTGCAATTTCTATTGTGAGTTCTAGAAGTTCCACGTAAGTATCTGCTATGTAAACATGTGTTGCGTCAGATGCAATAGCTGTCAATATGCTCCGATTGACACTAGCGACTCCAACAACTATAATCCCAGCTCCCGAACTCTTCAACTGATCTGCTTCTTCAATTGTTTTGCTTTCGTCTGCAGTGCGTCCTTCAGTAACCATAACAACCATTTGTTTGACGTCGTGACGTATTCGGCCAGATGAACCGAATGACTCTTGACGAGCAAGCCTTAAAGCTTTGTCGGTGCCAGAGCTTAGCTTCAGAAATGGAGCTCTAAGAAGTGTCTGAAATAAAAATAATAATAATAATAATAATAAATTAACAAATAAAAACATCGTGTCATCCGAACAATGGAGATTGGGTAAGGTGTATTCACCGCTGACTATGTGAATATTACTTGGCGAGGTATCAATCTCTTTCACGGTGCGACTCTAGCTCCACTGTCTGGAAGCTACAAGAGCTATCTTCTCCTGAACGGTCCACCCTAGGAATCCAGCCCTGGTAAACGTCGAGGAGTGATCACTAGGCCTGTAAGCCGTGGAAAGGATATCAGACCAAACGAAAAGTTGAACAAAGAGCTTCACAATATAAGAAAACAGGCTCGAAAAGTGAACGTTGCGGATGGATAGCACTCATCAGCAGATTACATAATTCAACAAAACCGCGTGTACTAATTTGAGAGCCACATAACACGTATATGCATTTCTAGGTACTTAATTTTTATTCACCCCAAACAATAATAGTAGCTATATTTAGGGTAGCTATATTTAGCATGTGGAAAGCGTTTTTCTAAGCGGTGGTGTGTCTAAGTTAGGTTTGGAGTAAGAAATGTGGTCAAATTGTATCAACACACAAATTATATAACAAAAATAGACACCAACCGCAAAAGAAACGGGTTGGTGCCACATTATGTCTGTGGACCATCGCGGGAATTCCCGGATGTCCTCTGTTTGGGGTGAATTAAATTAAAGTACCGATTTCGAAGCCTTGAAGCGACGTAGATGTTGATGATTTTTGTTTACATATTTCCTTTAAAGTATTTTTCCCCCTCCAAAACTGCATTCTGCAGGACTGACACCTCAAGGATGAGAATGAAACCGCTACAAATCCGGGAAAATTCGCTAAAACCATATGGTGGTGGTGGTGCTTTGGGGGGGGGGGGGGGGGGGGGGGGGGGAAATCATCACGTTCACCTAGCATTCTCCAAATGAGGAGCTTTAGGTTGTAATTGTGACTAGGTTTATGTGCGCCATATAAAATGGCTTAGCATTGAACGCCACCAAGTTGCTCTGAAAAGGGGTCCTGCTGTGTTGATGCGATCACAGGAGACAGACCCAAACAACGTCCCGACCGGCGATAAGATCGTCTACCGGCGAGCCAATGGGTGACTCGGTCGCCAGTGTTAAACTTATAGCCCTATATGACAGTTATACTGTGGAAACCAAAATGTTTGCAAAGTAACTTGAAGTGTGAGTGGGGTGTTAATGCGAGGAGTGACGCGTTTAGTGTCACACAAGGCGCCCTTACTTTGGAGATGTCCGGCTAGTAATCTTTATACTTGGTCTGTTTAAGACCCACGGTCAGTTAAACAATTTTCCTTCTCACCTGGAGTTTGTACCTATCTCCGCCGTAGTAAGCAAACATGAGTTCAGATAAGATGAATTACGTTATGAACTGACATTACAGCACATAGGCGCTCAGCAGCAAGTAGCGCAGAGTTCCAGTTCAAAATCTGAAAATTACTCTATCAGCTGTTCATGTGCTAGTCTTTCTCCTTGAGCCTAGGACAGCGCATAAGGCAGGGTTTATAGCTCTCCATGTCTGGCGGTTGGTTGCCACCTGTTTTAGGTCTTGGATGTTTCTTAGGCGCATTATTGAGCCTTCCCTGATGATGGTTCTACGCAGGGTCCCTCTTGGTCTTTATCGATGTCTTTTCTCTTCTGATCTCCATATGAGTGCTTGGTGGGGAAGTCTGGTTTATCTATTCTGAGTGCATGGCTAATGTAGTTCCAACGGTGCTTTAAAAAAATAATGGGATACATTTTCTTGCTTTTTCTCTTGTTGTATTTGCGTATTGAATCTGACATCTGTGCAGTGAAGATCAAGTATTTTCATAAGAACTCTATTCTCAATATTGTCTAATCTTTTTATCTATAGCTACCTTTGTTTTCCAACTCTATAAGTTAGCACTGAAATCACGCAACCGTTGAAGATCCTAAGATGTTTGTGTTATCTGAATGTTTGTGTCACACACTGGGAAGTCAAATCGCCCGTGGTCCTCCAGACCCCCCCCCCCCCTGCCCCCCTCCCACCCCCAATGTGTATAAATGTCTGTGACAGCTGAATTACTTCCCTCCCTTCTACGTTTTCCCCGTGCTCTCCCTTCTACGTTTTCCCCGTGCTCTCCCTTCTACGTTTTCCCCGTGCTCTCCCTTCTACGTTTTCCCCGTGCTCTCCCTTCTACGTTTTCCCCGTGTATATAGCAATTATTTTCTATATTCCATAGTTGTTTTACTCAGGCAGATGCTGGTTGAAATAAATTAATCCACTGAACTGTGACCAAGAAACTTAACGAGGGCGGGAAGGAGGAAAACAAACACTTAGGCGATCCTCTTCTATCTTCAGGTTTAGAAGTTAGTCAGGCTGATCCCCATACTTATGTCTGCAGTTTTCGTTTTAGCTTTGTTCTAGTCCTCTCTCAGTCAGGGACTGTCGGGTGTTCCCCCCCCCCCCCCCCCACCCCAGCCAACTCTGGGTCGCCCTGGTGGTCTGGTTCTCTGGTTCTTATCCTTCCATGCCTGCAATGATGGCCGATTTTCTCCTTTTTCGCAGACATGTCTAACCCATTGTAACTGTTAATGATCCACACGAGTATTTCAGGCATGTTTCCAGATCCTGACGTATTGTCTGATTGCGAACTTTTTTTCCCCTTCTTGTTACTTGCTACCTTTTCCAATCTCATTTCTAAGTCGTGATGCTGGCTTCTGTTAGCTGTTGTCATTGCCAATGACTCACTTACAAGGGCATCACTGGCAAGTACGTGGAAAACAAACAAACACACACACACACACACACACACACACACGCGCACACAAACACACACAGAGGAACTGTCAGACGTTTTGGCAGCAGCCTGTATCAACACAAACACAACAGGGCCTGGTGATTTAGACCCGCATGGATGCTGCTGTCGCCATGACATGGACAGTTAAGGGATTTAGTTTAGCTCCCGGCAATAAACAAAGATACCCAACCTTACTGAGGATTCGAATCATGATCTTTTGTGTGAGAGCCCGTTGTTCTTAACTATTCGACCAGCGCTACTCTTTACTTCACCAATAATAGGTTAAAAAAAAAAGTATTTATAGCAGTTTCTTGTACAACTGCGACCGTCACCGCTGCTTTGGAGTTCAGCCACTGTGCTGGCATTCTCACTGTGCAATCTACAGGATGAGACTGGAACCCTAATGTGGAATCCATGTCCGATAAAATTCACAAATCAAATCAAACTATGTTCCAATCACAAATAAAGTTAATAAGTCAAGTCTTCAGTTTATACCTGTGCCAGCTGTTCGTGCGTGTTGAACATTGAAAAATCAAATCTCAAATGATCATCCTGGCCAAAAATCATCACACAAGCACGGGCGGTGTCTGGGCCTATCTTGTATCTTGATGTATAGTTTACAGCAAACTTCAGCTGACTTTGGTATTCGTCGTAACTAGGTGCTGTCTCAATCAGAATGTGGATATCTGCTTTGATGCGCATGTTGGGATCTTGAAAGAATAAACCAGTTACACGACTGTTTGTAATAGAATTACAAATAACTGTAACTGGATTATAACCACACACGCAAACACACACACACCCACACATCGTCATCATCATCATCATCATCATCATCATCATCATGTAGCAGGTCCTTTGCTGAAGGTCGCTGTCATCGCGGTCTGCCTGAAAGTAACTGTCTCTCGCCAGATCTCCTGCCTCGTGCACTTTCTGACACAGCTGCCATTTATATATCCGGAGTCCTTCTTTCCTTGTACCGCGCCTTCTGCTACTATTCTTTCCAATCCAAGAATTGTAGCTAGAATTCGCTGCGATGCTTGACATAGCAAAATTTTGTTTAGTTTCCGAGACAAGAAATAATTTAGTCTAAAACGGGAGGTAAAATGTTATTAAGACAATCCATTAATAACCTTGGGTTATTCCCCACACCCCCCCCCCCACCCCCGCCCCAAAACACACACACACACACACACACACACACACATGATAAAAGTTGCCTACGACTGATTTAAAAAAATGCGCTCTTTTTCTCCTTGTTACCACTCTAAATGTGTCGATCTCCACCAATTGCTTGCCTGCCCACAGCCCCCCCCCCCCCCCCACCTTCCGTATAAAGTGAATATTTTCTACATTACAAAGTTGTTTTATTCAGGCAGATGTAGCTTTTAGGCTACTCTATCGATTTCTAACTGTATATTTTTTTTTTACGTGCGACACAATACACACGAGCGTCAGATCTCACTACCCAGAGACCAGGGAAAATTACTAGAAGTCCAAGTCAACGTGAGAAACTCCCATTAATACCAGCGGTTGACTAGACATTTCTAAATGGCGTGCTGCATGGTCTCGAGGCATGGTTTCCGCCTCAAGTGCTAAAGGTTCTGGGTTTAAATAAAATTTGGACCTGAAAAGGTTAACGATTATAAGGCAAATAGGACGGCGCTATGCTAGACGCATTCTGAAGAGAAACGGAAAAGACCACCAAATAGGAAAGTCGCTGTGGCTACAGAGTTACGTGCGGACGGCGACACAGGCCGACAATTCTTATCAGCTGCCCGTACTGGTGACAGAGCACTAATGGTTTATAACTGTGTGCAATGAGGCTGGTTCACATCTCCCGACTTCACCTTTACCTTCACTTTTAGAAGTGATTGCACAGGATAAAACCAGATGGCGAAATGGGCCGAGAGCTCTATGTGATATATCATGGAACAACATGACAATGAATGAATGAATATAGTTTAACCAGCTCTAACAACAACAGTAACAAACAGATCACAAACAATCAACTTACTAACAGACACCACAACCCTCAGGCTCCTTTTAGGCCAGGAGTCGATGATCATGGACATCATTTGTCGCACTTGTGCTTTTTTAGTGTTTACGTCATTCGTGAAGTTATCGAACAGGACACATCTGTACTCACAGGCTGCGAAAATTCTTCCAAGAACTGAAGTTGGGCTGCGTTTTCTACACCAACTGTTGAAATCCAGCGCCGCACCTTGAGGGCTAGATTTCTCCATTGCTTTTTTAAACATATCTCCATGACTGATCACACAAATACAATGACGTTTGATGAATTGTTCCCCACACATTTCTTTCAGCATGGCCATTGCATATTCCTCTTCTTCAAAAAAGCGACTTCCGTACTGTAAAACAACTATAACTGCATGGAAGCCTTTTGGGCACAATTTCAATAACTTCGGCATCATTGATTCGCACGATACTAGGACATTCCTCTTGCCGGGCTTCTCTCTTGGAGTGGGTGGACAGTCAACAACTTTGACTTTGTAGCTTTCATATGTTGTCGATTTTACCTCTGCTGCTGTGGTCTCGGTTTCGCCATCGGAGGACACTGAAAATGCTGCAGAACCCAAGATGGAGTTTCCAGTTGAGCTTTTGCCATGTCCTGGTGGTCCACACAGTAGGATGTTTATTTGATCTCTGTCTATGTCTGACGCTTGTATATTCAGCTATTGAATTAAAAACAATGGTATAAAGTCGTTAAAAGCAGTATGAGTAATTGTAGCAGTGGTGTTGGTGGTAACAGCAGTTGTTTTATAATAATGTTATAGAAGTAATAATCGTTGCCGAGGCAGTGGTAGCAGCAATAGTATTATTAGCAACAGCAAAAGTAGTATTAGCAGTACTACTACTAGTAGTAGCTAGTAGTTGTTGTTTTTGTATTGTTGCAGAGGTATCAGTAGTAGTAGCAACAGCTGCCCCAGCAGCGGCGGTGGCAGAAGAAGAAGAAAAAAAAAGTAGTAGTAGTAGTAGTAGTAGTAATAGTAGTAGTAGTAGTAGTAGTTGTTGTTGTTAATAGTAATATTAGTAGTATTAGAACTAGTAGTAGTAATAGTAGTAGTTGTTGTTGTAATATTGTAATAGTACTAGTAGTAGTTTTTATTATTGCTGTAATACTAGTATTTTTGTTGTTGTTGTTGTGAAAGTAGTAGTAGTAGTAGTAGTAGTAGTAGTAGTAGTAGTAGTAGTAGTAGTAGTAGTAGTAGTAGTAGTAGTAGTAGTAGTAGTAGTAGTAGTAGTAGTAGTAGTAGTTGTAGTAGTAGTAGTGAAGGATGTGAAGAAGGAATTGACACGGGGTACACTCGATGGCATGTTGTCACAAGTTTTAGAAAGTGCTTTCAAACACTTATCGCTTTAAGAAAACCTAGGACAGTTTCATTTTCTCCAGAAATTCGAATGTTGTAAAAGGAAGAAGGTAGTCCCCTGCCAGCGGAAGAGCAGACGACATAATCTAAGTGAAACTGGGAGGATGGAGCGAGCGTGTGCGCCTCGATGATATGTCGGCGCATCTAAAAATGTAGCAAGTGTCTTATGCCCTGCATAATTGTTATGACGAAATCGAACAAGAATAAAGAAAGAGCAAGACAAGTTACAGAGAGTGGCTTCAGTTTGAGAGAGATCTCTTTTAAAGCCGACATTGGGCCCCCATAACATGGTGAGATTGAAATATAGAGAGAGAGAGAGGGAGAGGAGGAGAGAGAGAGAGAGAGACTTGAAGCACATCAGGCAGATGCATATCCAGAATAAAGTCCTTTTTGACAAGAGAAGAGAGCTACCGCGTCCGGAGCGTCCAAGGGTGAAGTTCAAGACTATTGTACCCTCGTGGCAAACGATAACAAAGGTGGTTAAGCAAGCCATTTGTATACAGCTCAGTGGTATCCTGTATACAATCTAAGGTGAACAAAAACACTTTGTCCCACAATGCTTAAACAACTCTATCAGTTGTTCATGGTCGCGTGGGGAAAAGGTGCATAAGAAATAGGAAAAAAAAAGATTAAAATCAACAAAAGCATAAGGAGATGGCTCAGAAGTACCACCAAGCTTGACGATGTGGCTCTATATAGTCGATATGTGAAACTCGCGTGTCCTTTTACATCTGTCAACGAGGAATTTAAAGTCGAGAAAACCAAACGGGTGATGATGCTGCGTCAGTCTCTGATCAATCTACGGCTGCCCTGATAAAACAGGCAGTTATGGTTGATAGTTGTTGAATTTGTACTTCCGTTACAAGGTCTGACAACAAAGTAATGGGACTGATGTTGTTACGGCCAAGACAAAAGTGCCATCTATAAAGCAAAGCATGGAGTCCAAAGAGGTAAGCATCATCTATGAATTGGCAACTTTGCATCGCTGCCTGATAAGCAAAAGCTAAACAAGCCGCCATTTTTTTTACCTAGTTAGATGTGCATGGTTACGACATCAGCGTGGAGCAAAAAAAAGCTAACATTAAATTCTGCTTAAAACTCAGAAAAAGCGCCATTGAGTTGTTAAATTTGATGTTAAAAGTTCATAGGGATAATTGTTTGTCTGGTGCACAGATTTACAGGGGGGTGTTCATGAATTAAAAGTGATGTAGAAATTATTACTAATGCAACTAGACCTAGATGCCCAATTTTTGTTTGTAATGATGAACTCATTGCAAAAGTCACAGAACGTATACAAGACGATCATTGTTTTACTGTCAGGGTGATGGCAGATGAATCTGAATTTAATATAGAGACCCTTGGTAAAATTTGAGTGCAAGATTTTGGCAAGAAAAAAGTTGCAGGTTTGTACCGCCTTTGTTGTCTGAAGACTAAAAACATCAGTGTGTTAAATACCCACGAGACATGAAAACAGGAATTTTTAGCCCCAAAACAAGTGTGAGTTCTCAACCATCCACCCTATTCCCTAGATTTCTCTCCCTGTGATTATTTTCTATTCCCAATATTAGAGTTACAATTGAAAGGGACATTTTTTGTTGTTGACGATATTGATGACTTCCAAAGGGCCGTAACATCGACTTTAAGGGCCATAGCAACAGAAGAACTACGGTGGTTGTTCCAGTGTTTGTTAGATCGTGCTACTCACTGTATCAATGCACAAGGGGCTTACTTTGAATAAAATACAGGTCATATCTTCAACTGTTGATTATTTAAATTTTTATGGAATTAGTCTCATTACTTAGTTGTCGGACTTTGTATAAAGGATTCACGTATTTGCTTCATTTATGTAGATGCAACGAAATATACCAGGCAATAAATTTTGCAATCTTGTGTTTGTGTCTTCTTTGTTCAAATTTATAATGATGTGGCTTAGGAATTGGAAACGCAGTTGGTAATGCCGAAATACCGGTTGATTTTAGTAGCAGGCATTTTAACAGTAGATCGATTTGCGTGGATTTCGACAGTGGTATCGACAGCCGACTGTTACAAGCAATGGCAAACTTATAAATTTTAAAACTTCCTGGTAAAAAATCACAAACAGCCAAAAGATGCTGGGGGTTGGTTCTGCAATGACCTGTAAAGGTGCGCAAGAAACGTTCTTCATTTATTACATCAGTTAACAACTAAATACTCACAGACAACTTTCTGAATTGTTTCATCCATTCATCATCAAGAATTTGAGCCATGGTTGTAGTACTTTTCTTACGAAATTCTTTGGGCCAGAAAAAGTGAAGAGAAAATTTTACTTCAAATTGCATTCCTTTGAATTAGAAAATGGAACTGACATATTAATAACACTTCGTCTTGTTTTTCTGTTCTTTCTCCTTTATCTAATTGTTTTCGTCTTCTTCTACTTCTTTTTCTTCTTCTTCTTCTTCTTCTTCTTCTTCTTCTTCTTCTTCTTCTTCTTCTTCTTCTTCTTCTTCTTCTTCTTCTTCTTCTTCTTCTTCTTTTTTTTTTCTTCTTCTTCTTCTTCTTCGTCTTCTACTACTACTTCTTTTTCTTCATCATCTTTTTCTTTTTTTTCCTCATCCTCCTTGTCCTCCTCTTTCTGCTCCTCCTCTTCTTAATATTCGGTGTAGTTAAACAAATCACGCCTGCAGCAACCAATGGGTTACTACCTTAGATGTTTAAGTTCGACCCCTGTTAAAGTGATGGTCGTTTGTCTGTCTGACACAGAACCTAATGAAAACGCTCAGCACTAGTCAAGCGGCTTTAAATCCTTGAGTTCACCACCCCGTGTCTACACTGTCATAAAAAGCGATAAATACAGACGGCAGTGACAGTTTTATTATACACTTCTCTTTTGTTCCGTGTTATTAGTTTATGTGTTTTGCATACAAAGAAAGTTAATACCATCTTTATCCAACTCGTTAGGGAGAAAATTATCTACTCCCTAACAACCAAGAAATCAATACCCAAACCCGCTAACGTTAACTTACCCTGCCATTTTCCCCTTTCAAATTAAAAAAAAAAATGTTCCCTTGCATCCATACGTATTTGCACATATAACATTTACATCTTCATTGCATACTCCCAAATTTCCGTGTGTAACCTATATATCCAATTTGACACCCAGCACACACAAAAAATCAATACTCATACCCTCCCCCCGCCCCCCTTTCCATCTCTGCTAACATTCAATTTGTTTATCATTTATTATCTATTCCTATCATCCAAACGGCGTAATGCTGACCACATTACCCACAGAGTGCTGATGGTCTTTATAAATATGGGACGCTCTGCCCATATGCCCGATGCGCCCAAAGGCGTGAAAATGGAACTTTACTTTTTTTACTTATCATCCAAAGCCGGGCCATTCGCCTGGCGTTGGTTTCGACAGTGGTATCAGGGGGCCGACCGTCCAGTGGCAATGGCAAACTACTAGGCGTAAATTTGCCTAGAGAAACCACACACCAGCCAGGGGTTGCTGGGGTTGGTTCTGCAACGTCCTGTAAAGGATACGCAACTAACCATCACCCAAAGCAATCAATACCTATACGCCTGGATTAACTAGCCTTCCCTGGATGTAACTGTTTCTAACACTTATTTGTAAATATTTCTACTATATAAACCTACAGCTTCATCATAGACTCCTCCATAGCTTCTCCAGTATTTCCTAACATAAGCCATAACACCAACAAACAAAAACCTGTTTTGCACCTAACCTAATGTTAGGCGGAAAATAATATAAATTAGTGACCATGGAAATGAGATGTCTGAGAAGACTGCAGGAGTGTTCTGAGGAGAATAAGTTGCACGAAAAAGAATTTTAAAAAGTCGACACGAAACAAATACTAAATTGCATTTAAATAAAGCAAAAAAAAAAAAAAAAAGTTGCCACGTATGAATGAAAAAGAATGATTTATGAAGCCTTACCATGCAGGGAAAAAGAGGAGAGAGGCGTAGAGCCCGGGATAGAAAATAAACAAGTTGGAAAGTAACATTTGAGCAAAAACTTTATATATATATATATAAACACAGCAACGGTGATTTGTCCGTGATAGACGCGACCAGATGAGCAACAAGGAGAACCTTATATTTCCAAAAGCGTTTTAAAAAGGGGGAAATGGAGAAAAAGAAGAGGGGGAAAAACTATATGGGAATAAAATCCTAATTCATGGAAACTAAATGAAACTTACTGAGTCGATAATATGTTAGTAAAGTTAAAGTCAGTGAAGTTAAGGTCATTTTATACGACAACGGAGCACCGGGCACATGAAGTAATAGTACTTCATTTTACCCCACTAGGGCATCACACAAGCGATAAACACCCGATGACACAAAGTGCCACCATGTGGATGAGGATCACACGTGGTGAGGTCCCAGAAACCGTGTTCAGCCTTTATGCCATATTTATGGTCGAGCTATACAGAGGCCCCTGGCAAGAGCAAGGGTGGTGCTTCAAAATAACGAAAAATTGCATCCTACAAGGAGATGACTAGTTTTGACATTAATTAGATAAGGGCACGTGAAGCTAGACTCCTATTTTATACACCAATGGTTGGTGATGTGGTCAACACCACATCGGCCCCCTTTACTTCTGATGACTTTACCTGATACCCATTTAGGACGGGATCGACCTGCGATCCAAGGTCGTTTTGAAAAAAAGAATCCGGCTCCAAGAGACTTCGACCGCGCGAATAATATGTTAGTACTTTTAGTTACATTTTTTTTTTTCGAATCGGATATGAAAGGCCAAATGTAACATGTTGATAACTTTAGTGTATAAGCTCATAAATGTTACACATATTATACACCTAAATTTTACACACATGAAAGACCCAGCGAGTGTGGAAATATCCTGAAAGCTGCAATAAATGTCATTAAAATAACTCAGATAAAAGCTGCCACGTATAAATAAAATGTAAGTTGACAATATGTGTTTTTATTTACTTTTCAAACAGTATACTCTTTCTCAGTCCGTTTCTTTGAATGCACTATAACATTAATTATTTACATTTATAAAACTGTTACCGTTCTTAAAAAAACTTGACCACGTTAACTTACCATTAATAAATCGTACGCTGGTAGGTTTATATATGCCAGCGTAGCAAGGATGTTGATGTGAAAAACTGGGAAAATCCAGATATCTACAAAAGAGTTTATTTAGTTTTCCGAGGAAAGATTAAATGTCTGGGGAAAAAACATAGAAGGCTGCTGCAAGATGTGCTGTTATATACAAATATGTGAAGATCACGTGAGAAACAAGTACAACTATACACAATGACAAGGACAGCAGGATGTTAAATGAGTAGAAATATTCTTTTTCTTTGCGTTCGGTTTTTGATGCTCAGGGCAGACCGTCAAGTGGCCTGCCTGCCTCTGTGAATTCGCACGTCAGCTGCGTGGCCTTCAATGTTCCCCAGAGCTTGCTTTGTACACTATCAAGCCGTTTGCCTCGCGCTCTGAAGGTCGTATGTTCAGTTCACGAGACCAAATTGTACAGAGATCCCTGGGGATCTTCGCCAGAGCTATTGAGTTGGTACAATGTACGGCGCATTCGGCAGGCGGCTAGCCGTTCTGCGGAGAGAGACCGAGCCATATGGGATAAAACACGGTGCAATGAAGTCGATCCTCTCGACTTTAACCCTTTTTTTTTCAACTTCAACTTTTGCTCTGTAATGGCTTTGAGGTCAGTTTTCGTTTTGTAAGGATAAGTATAGTGGGTAAGCCTGCAGAATGTGCGTGGGTGTTTGTGGTACCGTCTGACACGCATACTGTGGGGACTGTACAGTCTTTATTTTTAAAAAAAAAGGTAGTAGTTGAGTCCGCAGTGTCCTGTTCTTAGACTAACAATTGTTGCACATTTGTTTCTGTTGAGTCTGCTGGTGGGGTCTTGTGGATGTTTACTGTTGGCTTGTTCTTTCCGCAGTTTGGTGAATTTCCTCTTGTTAGTGATTTGGCATCTGGTAATGACAATGAATGAGTGCATTGTTTTTCTTTTATTCCATTCTGTGTAAGTCGGTCCGCCAGTTCATTTCCTGGTATAGGAAGGGATCCACTGGAGAACGATTTGATTGTTTTCTGCGATTTTTTTTCTTTAGCTGGCAGGTCCATTTTTTACCTATGTTGTCTCGTGGATCACTTTGCGTTGCCGGGAGGATTGACATGCAGTCACGCAGGGACGCATGTTTGTAGTCTTTTATTTTTCTTTCAGTACACAGTTGTTTTGCTTTAAAAATTGCTTGCTGCTTGGTTCTGAAGTTTAATGAGAGTTTCCACAAGGCACATGACTTTTTGTTTTTCTTGCAGCATGATGACCCAATCGGCCCTGCTCTCTCCATTGAAGAGGTAAGCTTCATCTCTGATCTGTCAACTTTGCATCGCTGACCTAGACAGTCCTCTGTCAAATGTAAGGCCTAAATATTTTAGTGTGTTTTCTCTTCTGGTTACTTTTCCATTTATTGTGATCTTGGGGACACTTGCTTTGAAAATTCTATTACCCACAATGTTGAAGCTTTATTTGGGTTTATCAACGACCCTCTGACGCTACACCAATGAATTATCTTACCGAACGCCAATTGGAGCTCTTCCTATATACTCTTGCTATCCTTATCCAGCCTATATGCCAACACATGTCTAAAAGGTAAAGGTAAAGCGTCATTGTACACGGTTATAAACCATGAGTTCTCTGCCAGCTGATAAGAAACTGTCCATCTGTGTCGCTGTCCGCACGAAACTCCGTAGCTACAGCTACTTCATTTACCCCCGAGTGTCAACTCTGGTACCCATTTCCTAGAGGCTGGGTGAACCCCGGGAACCGACCGGTTTCGAACACCGGCAGTAGACTGCAGCAAGTCGCATCTGGATTTCAAAGCGAGTCTCCTGTCGACTGCGCTAACGCGGCCACCAACATATGTGAGCACCTTTCCAAACCCTGGTGCTTTAACACTTTGAGTCCCACGGAACGCATCATACCTTAATAGGTTCCTACCTAGAAGGCCAAAGAACGCATGATGCGCTGATTTTATTACTTTTCTGACTACCCCCGGGGCCTGTGATGCTAAACCCACTGGGACTCAAAGAGTTAATAGAAGCAATCCTATTTGAGTATACATAAACTAGGTGTGGTGGTATACGGGTTTGAAGCCCAGGAGCCCAAGCGCATCGCTACCTTGCATTCATGCCTGACTGATGTCACCCAGTTAACAATTCAGAGTGCTTTCGTCCAATAT